>CAMZMU010000074.1:100726859-101157894 GCA_947311845.1 Poa pratensis
CGTTACTCGTAGCTGCTTTGGCCAAGTAGATGCTTGTAACTCAAGAGAGAGTATTTATGCTAGATAGTGGGTTCATGTCTCCGTTTAACCTGGGACAGTGACAGAAAGTTCTAAGGTTGTGGATGTGCTGTTGCCACTAGGGATAACCTAACGATGCTATGTCCACGGGCATATGTGTTTGTTTACATTACGCACTTTACTTAATGCAATTATCCGTTGCTTGCAACTTAATACCAACGGGGGACTCGGATGACAACCCGGCGGTGGATTATTAGTCATAGATGCTGTTGGATAACGGTGTATTATGTCGTAATGCCCAATTAAATATCATAGTAGTCAACATGTCATGTATATGCATTGTCATGCGCTCACTATTCGTCAATTGCCCAGCTGTAATTTGTTCACCCAACATGTTAGTTATCTTTTATGGAGAGACACCACTAGTGAACTGTGGACCCCGGTCCATTCTTTTACACTGATTAAACAACCACAAACTGCAAACTGTTCCTTTTTCATTCTCTGCAATTTAATACTCATTTTCCACACCATACGTTTAATCCTTTGTTTTCAGCAAGCCAGTGAGATTGACAACCTCACTGTTTCGTTGGGGCAAAGTAGTTTGATTGTGTTGTGTGCAGATTCCACGTCAACAGTCCAGACTCCCTGCGACAGCTATTTTTCTGGCGCCGTTGACAACCTTCTGAAGAGTTGCTGCTCCTACTGGTTCGATAACCTTGGTTTCTTTCTGAGGGAAAACTTGCTGCTGACTACATCATACCTTCCTCTTGGGGTCTCCCAACGAACGTGTGTTTCACGTCATCAAGCTATTTTTCTGGCGCCGTTGCCGGGGAGACAGCAGTCTTCTGCAAGGGGAGTTTCACGCTTCCAATCTCTTTACTTTGTTTTTGTCTTGCTTAGTTTATTTTATTTTATCTTGTTTGCTTTCAATTATCAAAAACACAAAAAAATTAGTTACTTGCATCTAGTTTATTTTCTGTTTGGTTTTTATTATTTCATCATGCTTCTCCCTAAGTATACTTTAAAAGAAATATCTGTGGGTAGTGGGTCTATCATTGGAAGAGATAACATTGAGGAATTCTTAATCATGTTAGTATGGTTAAAGATTTTGAAGATAGATCCTTGGTAGAACTTGCTCCAAATTATGAAATTGCTACAGCTTCTCTAGTTCACATGTTGGAAGCTCGGTTTGTCAACCTTAGTCCCATAATGCAGCACATGTTTCTAAAACTCCATGATACGGAAGATGGTGAAAAGAAAGATTTTGTTTTAGAAACCCTACTTAAAGAATTTGGTGATGTTGCTAGGGAAGCTAGAAAAGTTTTTATTAAATACAAGATGCTTGGTTATTGTATTGACGTTGTTAATACACTTGAAAAACTTGAAAAAGAGAGGCTCAAGTACACTAAGGAAACTAATGGTGAGGGGGAAGTTAAAATACCAATACCTTTTAAGCTTATAGGAATGCAGGAGGCACTAGAAAAGAATTTTGATTGGATTGTTCCTGAGAACCCATTTGATGAAAATGATGAGCCTAGAGGTATTGAGAAAGGGAATTCCGAAACTACATAGATAAGATAAATTGCATTGTTGAGAAAACTTCCGACCTCTCTTTGATGCTTCTTCACTTGGTAATACTTGATGCATGCTTTGTGCCTAGCTAAAAGGCGTTAAAGAAAAGCGCTTATGGGAGGCAACCCATTTTATTTTTCTGCAATTTTTCTTTTATTGAGTCAAGGAGTTTGTTTACTTCTGTAGCAACTCCTTTGTATCTTTATTTTCTCGCATTGTTGTGCCAAGAGTAGCCTCTAATGTTAAGATGATGCTTAATTTTGATTGCTGCGCAGAAACAGATTTTTGCTGTTCACTGTACGAAATTCCTAAAATCACCAGATTGTTAATTAAATCTGAAAATTTTTGTGCGTAATCTTTATGAATGTCTGAAACTTTCATTAGTTCAGAGTTTCTCGATCTGAGCGTCGTAAGTGCCTCGAAAAAATTCGTCTTTGCGGACTGTTCTGTTTTAGACAGATTATGCCTTTTATTTTTTGCATTCTCTCTTTTACTAGTGTTGAGTGAAATTCTTTTTTGGGTGGAAGAGCTTCACATAACATCAGTGGCTGTAGCTAATGTTTAAAGTAACAAATCATATTGCGTCTTTATAGAACATGTGAATTTTTGATTATGCACTAACCCTCTAATGAGATCTACTTTGAGTTTGGTGTGACGGAAGTTTTCAAGGGTCAAGAGAGAAGGATGATATAATAGGATCAAGAAGAGTGAAGAGCTTAAGCTTGGGGAGGCTCCCATGGATCTCCCCAGCATATTTCAAGAAGACTCAAGCGTCTAAGCTTGGGGATGCCCAAGGCATCCCCTTCTTCATCGTCAAAATTATCAGGTCATCTCTAGTGAAACTATATTTTAATTCTTTCACATCATATGTGCTTTTCTTGGAGCGTCTGTGTGCTTTTATTTTCAGTATTGCACTTTTATTTTCAATAAAGCTTGACTGGACCCTAGCATTCTTGATTGGGAGAGAGACACGCTCCGCTTTTTCATGAGAATACTCCTATTCTTCACTTATATTTGTTGAGTATTCATATCTAGCGCTGTTCAGCTTTTAGCTCTTGTTTTCATGTATCTCTTGTCAGAGCTATTAGCTTTCTTTTGTAGAAAGTACTCTCTTGCTTCACTTATATTTGTTTGGAGAGTTGATGAAATAAATTGATTGGTGTTTGGTTGGTTCAGAAAATGTTGCATGTGGTAATTGGTATAAGGAAAAACTTGCTTAATCTTGTAGATCACTAAAATGGATAACTTGATGCTTGTCAATTGTTTTGAGTTAACAAGTAGATCATGATTAAATTGTGCATCACATGAGTTAAGCCTATTAGTGAAGAACTACCGTAAAGCTTGTTGAAAATTTGGTTTGCATCGGTGGTACTCTAAGGTCTAGATATTTTCTAATAACAGGGTTTGGTTAACAAGGAAGACGGTATGAAGTCTTATAACGTTTGCAATATGTTTGTCATATAAAACTTGGTGTACGGGTTGATATTCTTGTTTGCTTACATAACCTTGCTAGCCTAAACTCTGTACTGAGAGGGAATGCTTCTCGTGCATCCAAATCCTTGAGCCAAAATCCATGCCATTTGTGTCCACCATAACTACCTATATGTGGTATTTCCTTGCCACTCCAAGTAAATTTTTCATGTGCTACCTTTAAATTATTCAAAATGTTATTATTCCCTTTTTGTGTCAATGTTTACTAGCTCATGAGGAATTAGTGTGGTTATTCTTTATTCTATTTGTCGAGTGGACTTTTACACCTGGACTAGTGGCATATACATCCGCTTATCCAATAACTTGCAAAAAGAGCTGGCAACGGGGTGCCCAGTCCCAATTAATTACAACTTTAACCAATTAATTCTCTTCACACTTTTGCCCTGATTCATCAGTAAGCAATGACAAACAGTGAAATACCTGAATGTGTGTAAACCAAAGAGAAAGAGGGATGATCTGCCTTGCTGGTAGAAATAACGTCCTTCATGGGAGCCGCTCTTAAAAGTCCGTTCGACAGGTAGAATACTGTTCTCACCCGCTACCATTCGTTGACAATTAACAAACACCTCTCAAAAATAGATACTCCTCCATGGTATGTGATTGATGGAAGGCACCCGAGGATTCGGTTAGCCATGGCTTGTGTTAGCAAGGTTGGGAGGAGTATCAAATATTTTATGCAATCTCTATATGCTTTCAAAAACCTAAAAGCTCTAGCACATGATTTAATCCCTGCTTCCCTCTGCGAAGGGCCTTTCTTTTACTTTTATGTTGAGTCAGTTTTCCTATTCTTTCTGTCTTCCACAAGCAAACACTAGTGTCAACTTTGTTACAACATGCGTTATATGCAATGTATTGGACTTGTTATACTACTTTGTGTTGACAATATCCATGAGATAAATATGTTGAAAGTTGAAGCAAATGCTGAAACTAAATTCTTCCTTTGTGTTGATTAAATACCTTTTGTTAGAAACTATTGCTTTATGAGTTAACACTTATGCAAAACTGTTTGATGCTTGTCTCGAAAGTACTATTCATGAAAACGTTTAGCTTGTGTGATTCATTGTTTACTCATTATCTATTTGGTAGCAAATTATAGACCATTGACTTGGATCACTTCATTCATTTACATGTGCCTTGCAATATTATATGATCAAGATTATGATAGTAGCATGTCACCTCAAAAATTATTTTGTTTTTATCGTTTACCTACTCGAGGACGAGTAGGAACTAAGCTTGGGGATGCTGATACGTCTCAAACGTATCTATAATTTTTGATGTTCCATGCTTGTTTTATACCAATTGCTACATGTTTTGCATCTACTTTATATCACTTTTATACATTTTTTGGGACTAACCTATTAACAAGATGCCGAAGTGCCAGTTCCTGTTTTCTGCTGTTTTTGTATTCCAGAAAAGCTAGTCTGGAAATATTCTCGGAATTGGACGAAACTACACGGGGGTGCCTATTTTTCCAGAACACCTGACGGAGCGAAGGAGCAGCAGAGAGGGCCACCAGGCCCCCACGCACCTAGGGCGCGGGCCCCCCTCTGCCGCGCCCTAGGGTGGTGTGGGCCCCTCGGGGGTCCGCAGCCGCCGCCCTTTCGCCTACTTATTCCCCCGACGCGAAAACCCTAAGTACCTGAGCAAATATCCACGAAAAGATCCAGAGACGCCGCCGTCGTCAACCCTAGCTCGGGAGGGTTCAGAACCTCTTCCCGGCACCCTGCCGGAGAGGGGAATCGTCACCGGAGGCTTCTACATCGCCATGCCTGCCTCCGGAGTGATGCGTGAGTAGTTCATCCTTGGACTACGGGTCCATAGCAGTAGCTAGATGGTTGTCTCTCCACTTTGTGCCATCATGTTTAGATCTTGTGAGCTGCCCTACATGATCAAGATCATATTATTGTAATGCTACATGTTGTGTTTGCTGGGATCCGATGAATATTGAATATTATGTCAAGTTGATTATCAATCTATCTTATATGTTATTTAAGATCTTGCATGCTTTCCGTTACTCGTAGATGCTTTGGCCAAGTAGATGCTTGTAACTCCAAGAGAGAGTATTTATGCTAGATAGTGGGTTCATGTCTCCGTTTAACCTGGGACAGTGACAGAAAGTTCTAAGGTTGTGGATGTGCTGTTGCCACTAGGGATAACCTAACGATGCTATGTCCACGGCATATGTGTTTGTTTACATTACGCACTTTACTTAATGCAATTATCCGTTGCTTGCAACTTAATACCAACGGGGGACTCGGATGACAACCCGGCGGTGGATTATTAGTCATAGATGCTGTTGGATAACGTCTATGTATTATGTCGTAATGCCCAATTAAATATCATAGTAGTCAACATGTCATGTATATGCATTGTCATGCGCTCACTATTCGTCAATTGCCCAGCTGTAATTTGTTCACCCAACATGTTAGTTATCTTTTATGGAGAGACACCACTAGTGAACTGTGGACCCCGGTCCATTCTTTTACACTGATTAAACAACCACAAACTGCAAACTGTTCCTTTTTCATTCTCTGCAATTTAATACTCATTTTCCACACCATACGTTTAATCCTTTGTTTTCAGCAAGCCAGTGAGATTGACAACCTCACTGTTTCGTTGGGGCAAAGTAGTTTGATTGTGTTGTGTGCAGATTCCACGTCAACAGTCCAGACTCCCTGCGACAGCTATTTTTCTGGCGCCGTTGACAACCTTCTGAAGAGTTGCTGCTCCTACTGGTTCGATAACCTTGGTTTCTTTCTGAGGGAAAACTTCCTGCTGACTACATCATACCTTCCTCTTGGGGTCTCCCAACGAACGTGTGTTTCACGTCATTAGGAAGGCCAAATGTTTCTCCATCGATGACTCTGGAGTAGTCTATTTTGGTGGCCGTCTAGTAGTGCCAATGAACCGGAAATTGAGGGAGCTGATCCTCCAAGAAGCTCACGATTCACCTCTCTCTATTCATCCCGGTAGTACAAAAATGTACCAAGACCTTCGACAACAATTCTGGTGGACTCGGATGAAGCGAGAAATCGCCAAGTATGTTGCTGAATGCGACACTGTCGTAGGGTAAAGGCTGAACATCAAAGGCCTGCCGGCGCTCTTCGCCTATTGCAGTCCCGGAGTGGAAATGGGATGAAATTGGTATAGATTTCATCACCGGTTTTCCCAGGTACCCTAAGGGCAACAATGCTATCTGGATAATCATTGATCGACTGTCCAAGGTCGCGTACTTCCTACCTGTCCGCGACGAGATACGTGCAAGTCAACTGGCTGACTTGTATGTGGCTCGTATTGTTCCATTGCATGGGGTCCCTCTGAGGATCATATCGGACCGTGGAAGTATCTTCGTACCCAAATTCTGACAAGGTTTCCAAACTGCTATGGGAACCCGTCTCAATTTCAGTACCGCCTACCATCTTCAAACCGATGGACAAACCGAAAGGGTGAACCAAGTTTTGGAGGACATGCTCAGGGCATGTGTAATCTCCTTTGGCAAGGGTTGGGAGAAGTATCTTCCCTTCGCGGAATTCTCCTACAACAACAGTTATCAAGCTAGTCTGGGTATGGCCCCATTCGAGGCTCTGTACGGAAGAAAATGCCGAACTCCGTTAAATTGGTCCGAGACCGGAGAGAGGGCACTCTTTGGTCCGGATGCTATCAATGAAGCTGAGGAGAAAGTTAGAATCATACGGGAGAATCTAAAGATTGCCCAGTCAAGGCAGAAGAGTTACAATGACAAGCATCATCAGGAGGTTCACTATGAAATTGGTGATAAGGCTTACCTCCGTGTCTCTCCCCTCCGAGGCGTTCGCCGCTTCGGGATCAAGGGAAAATTGGCCCCTCGCTATATTGGCCCATTCACTGTTCTGGCCAAGCGGGGAGATCTTTCTTATCAATTGGAGCTACCGGCCAACTTCCCAGATGTGCATGATGTGTTTCATGTATCCTAACTCCGTCGTTGTTTCAAGGATCCTATCCATGGAGTTAATCATGAGGAGCTAGATATCCAGGAAGATCTCACTTATCGCGAGCATCCTATTCGTGTCCTGGATGAAGCAGAAAGGAAGACTCGTAACAAGACCACCAAGTTCCTAAAAATTCAGTGGTCTCACCATTCCGAAGAAGAAGCAACCTGGGAAAGGGAGTCTAGTCTTCGTGAGGAGTATCCCGACTTCTTTCCGCACTCTTAGAATCTCGGGACGAGATTCATGTAAGGGGGTAGAATTGTAACAGCCCCAAGTTTGTGAACCTAAAATGTGAACCAAATTTTCACTTTTGCATTTCATTCATGCATCATGGCATTATTTGTTTTAGTGTTCAAGTTGAAACAAAGTTATGAAAACAAATTAAAACAATTGAAAACAAGGGCACCAATTAAATTCAATCCTTGCAATTCAAATGTGTTTGTTTTTGACAAACACAAATACAAATGCTAATCCATATTTGTCAAGGAAGTTCCAAGAGTTCAAAAGTAATATCTTGAACTTGCTTTAAATTTCTAAAGGATAATAAATTTGTATTTAAGAAAATTGCCATATCCAAACCCTATGAACAAAAGTGGTGCAAAACATTTTATTTCGACACACCAATTTTTGTGGAGCCTCTACATGTTATGGGGAGGCTACATGAATAATTTCAAATTTTTCTAGCATGTTTTAGTGCCCTAATTAAATCCCTAAAAGCCCCTGTTTGTGAAAGAAACAGAAAAGAGGAAAAGAGCAAGGTTTTTTTTGTAAAATCGCCGTCTTCTCTGTAGCTCCAGTGCGAGCGGCATGGCGCCAGTGGCCGAGCTCGCCGTGCGCCCAGGCCCCCCCCCCCCCCCCGCTCCTCCTGCCGCGTCGAGGAAGATAAGAAGGCCCCCCACGACGCTCTGCTCCTCCTACCCGAGCTTATCCACCCACCTGCTCCCTCTCCTCTCAGTTTCTTTCACCATGGCCGAACCCCAGCCGGAGCTTCGCCACCGTTCCAGAGCTCCCCGAGCAGATCGAAGAACACCAGCGACTCCGCATCGTCCTCCTCTACATCCTGGCTGGAGGAATCGAACCGGGAGGCCGCTAATCGAGCGCACAAGTTCTTCTTCCTCCTCTCCGGCCGCCGCGCTTCGAGGAGGCTCGCCGTCGCCTCCGACCTCCTCCTTCCTCGCCGAGCCCGTGCACGCGTCAAGGGTGAGAATGCGCTTCTTCCCGTGCTCCCCGATTCGTCAATGCGTTCCCGTAGCGAGTTTAGGACGGAGCTCGCCGGAGTTCGCCGCGGGTCGCCGAGGTACGCTCCGCTCCGGTGACCAATAGGTAGCGGCGCCGCCATATTCATGCTCGCCGTGTTCGTGCGCGTCGAACGCCGTTCGTAACACGTCCCCTAGTGCTGTAGATCGACGCGTCCGTGAACTCGCCGTCGGCGACCACCTCCGCGTGCGCGTCAGCGCCGCCGCGCTCCGGTCAAACCGAGCGGTGGGGCCCCGCGCGCTCGCGTGGCTGCCACCGTGGCACTGGGCCCCACATGTCAGTGGCCGTGGGTAGCCCAGCCCAGAGTGCAAAACGGTTCGGTTAGAATTTCTAGAAAAATAAAAGAAAATACGGAAAATAGTTTAAAGTTCTAAAATTCATAACTAATTAAATATTGCTCCAAAAATTACAAATAATATACCAAAATGTTCAGAAAAATAAAGCGTGTCTGCTGGTATAACTCATACATCCAACTAAATTAGTTTAGTTGCTGTTTTATTAAAATAATTAAGATGGCAGAAAAGAAAGCAGTTTTGGAAAATCAATAACTTTAAAAATAATGATCCAAAAATTAAGTTTGAACTATCAAAATGTTCAACACTTAATATACTTCATGTTTCACCTTGTTTCCAAACATGGTTAATTAGTTTTAGTGATGTGTAAAATGATTTGCTAAAATGGCAGCATTAAATCAAATTTTGAAAATACAATAACTTTTGATTGGTATTTCAGAAAATTGTGTTTAATATATCAAAATGCTCAGAAAAGTAAGCACTGTCCAGTAACATCATTTGCATGTATAATTAAACAAAATATCAGTACTGTATTTATCTAAAGGTTAAGAAAAGCATTAAGTAATTATGGGTTTAATTGTTTTGGTTAATAGAAATATTCCTTGCACCCCATTTAACTTGTTAGTCAAATTCAGTGCATTAAAATGTCATGCCATCATGTGTTTATGCATTGCACTTGTTTTGCTTGTGTGGTTATTGATTGTGTCTTTCCGGTGTTTTTATGCATCGGTAGATCAAGCAGTCGGGGTTCCACCGCAATACCCCGACGAACCGTATTACCAGCCCCCTGAACAAGGCAAGCGTAATCCCCCTCTGAGCATGTCTCCTATGTTTCCGCAATTATTTTATCCACTATAATATTGCATTCGGTTCTAAATGTCTTTTGCTTGGATTAGAGTATCCTACTAGTTGCATTAGATACCTGTTGCCATTACCTGTATCCTTCCTAATATCCATAGGATTGAAGTGTTGGCCTGAGTTAATTATACCTGCTATGTATATGCTTAGCCATGCTTAGTTCAATGCTCAGTCGTCCGGTGGATGTTTCATTGTCGGAACAGTTGATGGAATGACCGGATGTGGTGGAAAATTGTGGTGACATTAATAAACTGCTTAAAGGCGGGGATGAGAGGCCACAGTGGTTGTGGTGGGTTGTTTCGTTCTCGCCGCCTAAGTGCGAGTTCTTTACCTCTTGAACCAAGACCGAGCGTGCTACCATGCGTGAGGCCTATGCAGTAGCAGGAACCCTCATAGACTAAATAACTCGGGCGGGGCTAGCCAGGGTCCTCTAGTTTGAGCTTCCATTTGCGCGTGTGTGAAGATGGTGGCCAGGACTGGAATGACGATGTTGGTGTTTAGGAAAATGAGTGGCCGCGGGGCAGGGTGTTGGAGGCACTGAACCTGCCCTACCGCCACTGATGATCCTGGGTTAGTCTCAAGCGAGGGAGAAGTCGACGCCGCTCCCACCCAGCCGGCTTTCCATGGAAGAGAGCTAATGTACAGGCAATGGGCGGACGGTACGTGTGGCAAAAACAGTACACCCCTGCAGGGTTAAATCTTTTCGAAAAGCCGTGTCCGCGGTTATGGACGACTTGGGAAAGGACGATAAGACCATAGAAAACTTGAACGGAATGATTAAAACCTGAGTACTAGAGGTACTACCAAGAATGCAAGGTTGACTTCCTCGAGCGTGATTCGGGGAGGTGCCTTGGTAGACAGGTGAAGTGATTGATGGTGGTTGTTGATGAAGTTGATCAAAAGTAAAGAGTTTACTTCTTACCCCCCTTTCGAAAAATATTCTGATTAGTCGATGCCAGATGTCTTTTATAAAGAAAAGTAGCTTTATGCAAAACAGGCATAAAACTTTTGACAGCCAATCATCGAGCTAGTAGCTCTAGTAATCTTGCAGAGTTCGTCGAACTCAACGTTGCTTTGTTGATTTTCAGTGGAGGACTTCACCGACACTGAAGGTGGGTTCTATGTGGACGTCGACGAGTAGTCTGGGGTTCCCAGGTGGCAGCTTGGGACATCCCGGAACAGCTGGCGCTGGAATGTTTATTTATAGGCCCCTTAGGCCATAATTTGGATCTTGTTGTTTAGAACAACTTAATTCGCTTCCGCATGATGTACTGTTGGGTCTGTGACCTCTGGTTGTAATATTTGCTATCTTTTTCTATTATAAGAGTTGAACTATAATGCTTTGAATCGTAGAGTCTGTGATGTGCCAGTTGTTCCACCAGTTTTGATCTCTCTATTATACATTGATAGTTGTGCCTGCGTTAAGGCATCAATCGGGGTGTTGCGTTGCCGATGATCCATTCCGAGCAACGCCTGCCAAAGGTTTTGGCCGGGGATTGGTAAACCCGTAACCTCCGGTTGTATCGCTTAACCGGTGACACACAGCATCACTGTATAGTTCTGCGGTCGGGGCGCAACACCCACCGTCTCGCCCGGGCCCGCATGTAGCGCTAGCGGTGGCGTTATCCTGGTTCGCCAGTGGCGATAGGCATACCGCTGGTGAATCGTGTTTCCGGTTCGCCAGCGGTTGTAGCGCTGGGGGCGCGTAGGAAACTTCGCCAGCGGTAGGCTGGCGGCTGTAAGCCTTTTTCTACTAGTGTTAGTTTCGTCAACCCAAGTGAAATTTTTAAAATTATTTTCAGTGATGAAAATAATATAACTATTATTTAAAATTATGTGTTCTTATGTATGTAACTGCTAAAAAAGTTTGTAATAACACTATGTGCAACGTGTATGGCATTTTAATGCAAGCTATATCCACATCATCTGTTTCTTCAACCCGTTATTTCAATTCATCTAATCAATGTACACCTCTAAACAATAACGAGATCTAAATTGTAAAATACACATCACTTTCCATACATTATCCTGGGGTGCAGAACGACAGCGAAGAGGCTTGTGATGGGATGTGGATGGCCCCGACAGTCAAACAAAAGTGACACGGGCATATGCTCGACGCCATGGGGCGAGCAGAAACTTTGCCTCTCTCCCATGCGTGCCCAAAAAATTTCTCATCTAGTTTTGAAAATTCCTATTTATAGTTGTGAGGTGAGAGAAAATCAGGGATTCCCCCAAAAAAATAGGCATAGGAGTCATTTAGAGCATATGTTGAGCACTTATTTTTTCTTTACGGGACCGGTGACAATTTACGGCTTGTGATGGTTTTTGGGAAATTGCTAAAGATGTTCTAACCTCGGCGAGGTCGTGAGCAACCTTTTTTTTGTTTCTTTAATTCACTCTTTATCCCAAGTTTGTTGAATTTTTGATTCCTCGGGGCACTATGATGCTCTCTTACTACACCACAAGATGGTACTTTATAAGTTGATGTGGCATCTCACCATGACACCATTCACCTACTTATGTTATCCCTGGAAAAATGTTCAGAACCAAAACATGGTAAATGGTCAATACACTTTTATCTCCTAACTTCTATAGGCACTAAGGACACCGTTTATTTCAAAATGCGGGTCAAACTTAATATATTAGGTAGAGACCCGTGTGAGATGCGTAATGCTCATAAAATAGATTTAAAATATATGCATTAAATGTTAATTTTCGACCAAATAGAACGATCTTTGTTTTTTCTTCCCGACAAAACAACTCGAAGAACAATTACATTGACTGACAATTAATTAGCACATATGTTACATCAAAGAGAGCAATCACGTTGAAATGAAAGATGCTAGTGAATCTGACACGATAGGGAGGTCTTTTGCGGGCAGGCCGCCGTTGCAGCTCAAGCCAAAGGTGTGCTCCCTGTCGCTATAGAGAAGAAGAGTGACCTAGGTCGGGTTCTGACTGTGGTAGCCGCCGGTAGAAAGCTAATTCAAGAGCACTATTGTATACTCCCTCCGTTTGGAAATAGATGTCTTAGCTATCTCAAAATTTGGATGTATCTAGACATATTTTAGTGTGTACATACATACAAATTTTAAGATATCTAAGATATCTATTTCCGAACAGAGTGAGTAGTATATGTTGCTACTATATACTACGGAGTAGTTGGCTTCGTCATCAGTTGGGTGGACTTTTTTTTTCACGGTGACCATTCGTAGTGTATCATTTCCCGACGCCTCCTAATTCTATGATCTATCATAGTGAAGAACTTTTTTTGGTCATGATCACACATACGTAGCTTATTTTGCAGCGGAGGATGTGAAATTTAAGGAATGCTACATATAAGTGTTTCTTTTCTTCACTTCTTATCTCGGATGGGCTTCATTTTTTTATGCCTTGAGGCGCTATGCTATCCTCCAACACCTCAAAAGGTGGTTTTTATAACATGATCTGACCACTCACCGTTCTCAAACTTACACGTCCTATGAATTCTGTTCAGACCGGGAACATGGTGAAGTGAATGCTATCACATGCACGCTCTCTCATTCTCTCTTAAATTTTCGTAGGTACCAAGGACAATCTATGTCAAAATGTCAGCCAAAGTTTTTATATATTTTAATATTGCAAAGTTCATTTGTTTTGGTTTCCTCAATCCAAGCTTATTAAAAAAGTATCATGTTTCAGCCATCTTCCTTTATCTTAATTAGGTCATGACTTCCAGTGCATGTTTTTAGTCTATAGTTTTTTATAAAACTAAACAGTGCGAACACTGTAATTTTTCCATTAATTTATTTACAAAACCAAGTGCTATCACTTAGCAACTAATGGAAAATGTCATAAGCCCAAAAAACCTTAAGTATAAAATTATTCACTCATGCTGACATGCCTTGATATTTTTCCTTTGGCCTAGCGAATCAGAAGCATAAACGTATCCTTGAACTTCTTCCTGCACCTATAGAGGCTGGGAGGCAATCCTAATCTGAACGTTCTCATGTGAAAAAATAGTCTAGAAAGAAGCTTATACTCAATAAATACAATACTTTGTTCTCTTATTGCAAGTTACATTTATAGTCAATTTCAAAACAGATATGTTACTATACGTAAAATCAGTGTAATCCTTTTCATGCGGTCAGATGAACAGGTGTACTGATGCCATTTGACACTAGTAGAAAACAGGCCTTTAGTCCCGGTTGGAAAGGACCTCTAGTCCCGGTTTTCCAACTGAGACTACCCAACCGGGACTAAAGATCCCGTCCTTTAGTCCCGGTTAGTTATGAACCGGGACTAAAGGCTCTCCACGTGGGCGAAGCAGTGCGCTGGGGGCTAGAGACCTTTAGTCCCGGTTGGTGGTAACCACGAACCGGGATTAAAAGGTTGATTTCTTAATTATATTCTTAATTCTATTCTGAAATTTCCCACTTAGTCACACACATAATCTCTAATTATACACTTAATCTCAGGTCAAAGTGCTTACCCTGGTCAAACTTTCCATTCGGTCACCCATCCTCAAATTGCCCCAGCCCAAGCACGTCCAAATTAGCTTCCAAGTGATAAGTTAGAACTTACTCCTATCAATCATATTAACCCCTGAGTCATGATGTTACACTTTTTTATTGTTTAAATTTTCAAAATTTATTTGAATAAATAACAATGATTATGTAATTATTTTTTTGAATAAATAACAATGATTATGGAATAATATTTTTTGAATAAATAACAGTGATTATGTAATAATATTTAATATGGAATAATTTATATCTTTAAATCCGTAAATCAAAATTTGACAAATAAAATGTCTAAATCGATTAGAAAAATGAGAGGAATTCAAATATGCCATCCATATCATCTTTTGTGTCACAGAAATATCGATAAACTTGCTATCATGTATAAACATCTATAAGTTTCAAGCCAAATGACCAAGTTATAACCATTCCCACGGCATAGTTTGTGATAAAGTTCTCATATTCGATAAATAGGTGTATCTTGGTATAGGAAAAACAATGGTTCTAAAGGGATTTTTCAAATTTTTTTATAAATATCATTTTCCTTTTTCTAAGTAGCAAAAATGATTTTTTTGTGAACCAAATACAAAAATATGGTGCAAAATGGCACCCATCTCATAAAGAGTAGTCCACATTTGATGGATAATCCCCAAGTATTAGAATTTCTTGATTTCTATCTAATTTCGCCTAGTTAAATGAGTTTATGCTGATTTTTCGAAAGTAATCAAAATTTGAACTACAAGTGTTTGATAGTTTGGTCTGAATTTTTTTAAAAATCATTTTAACATCCACAACTAGTGGTTATATCACAGAAATATCAATAGTTTTAGAGAATTTTACCTCTTTCGATGAATAGTCATCGTGGCCATTTTGACCTTTTTTGAAAGAAATCAAATAAAGTAAAAAAAAACCTCAAAAAAGATATCCTCTGGCTTGGAGTCCTTTTATGTGTACTAGTTGTTATGGAAATGATAAACTTGAGTTTTGACAAATTGTTCAAAAACAATCTTCACAAAAAGGTCTATCATGTATAAACATATATAAGTTTCAAGCCAAATGACCAAGTTATAACCATTCATACGGCATAGTTTGTGATAAAGTTCTCATAATCAACAAATATGTGTATCTTGGTATAGAAAGCAATGGTTCCAAAGGGATTTTTCAAATTATTTTTATAAATATCATTTTTCTTTTTCTAAGTGTCAAAAATAACTTTTTTGTGAACTAACTACAAAAAATATGGTGTAAAATGGCACCCATCTAATTCTCACAAAGAGTAGTCCACATTTATGGATAATCCCCAAGTATTAGGAATTTTCTTGATTTCTATCTAATTTCGCCTAGTTAAATGAGTTTATGCTGATTTCCGAAAGTATTCCAAATTTGTACTACAAGTGTTTGATAGTTTGCTCTGATTTTTTTTAAAAATCATTTTAAGAGACATAACTAGTGGTTATATCACAGAAACATCAATAGTTTTAAAGAATTTGACCTCTTTCGATGAATAGTCATGGTGGCCATTTTGACCGTTTTTTGAAAGAAATCAAATAAAGTGAAAAAAACTCAAAAAAAGATATCCTCTGGCATGGAGTCCTTTTATGTGTACTAGTTGCTATGAAAAATGATAAACTTTATTTTTGACAAATTTTTCAAAAACAATCTTCACAAAAAGATCTATCATGTATAAACATATATAAGTTTCAAGCCAAATGACCAAGTTATAACCATTCCCACGTCATAGTTTGTGATAAAGTTCTCATATTCGACAATTAGGTGTATCTTGGTATAGGAAACATTGGTTCCGAAGGGATTTTTCAAATTATTTTTATAAATATCATTTTCCTTTTTCTAAGTGGCAAAATGACTTTTTTTGTGAACTAAGTACAAAATATATGGTGCAAAATAGCACCCATCTAATTCTCACAAAGAGTAGTCCACATTTGATGGATAACCCCAAGTATTAGGAATTTTCTTGATTTCTATCTAATTTCGCCTAGTTAAATGAGTTTATGCTGATTTTCCGAAAGTAATCCAAATTTGAACTACAAGTGTTTGATAGTTTGCTCTAAATTTTTTTAAAATCAGTTTAACATACACAACTAGTGGTTATATCACAGAAACATCGATAGTTTTAAAAAAATTGACCTCTTTCGATGAGAGTCATGGTGGCCATTTTGACCGCTTTTTGATTTTTTTTTCAAATAAAGTAAAAAAATCTCCAAAAAAGATATGGTGCAAAATGGCACCCATCTAATTTCACAAAGAGTAATCCATATTTTATGAATAATCGCCAAGTATTAGGAATTTTCTTGATTTCTACCTAATTTTGCCTAGTTAAATGAGTTTATGCCGATTATTCGAAAGTAATTTCGCCTAGTTAAATGAGTTTTTATGATGCAAAAGATGATATAGTTGTCATATTTGGATTCCTCTCATTTTTAATCGATTTAGACATTTTATTTGTTAAATTTCGATTTACGGATTTAAAGATATGAATTATTACATATTAAATAAAAAATAGAAAAAAAATGAAAAACACAACGGCTTTTAGTCCGGGTTGGTGTCTCCAACCGGGACTAAAGGTCTATCTTTAGTCCCGGTTGGAGATACCGACCGGGACTAAAGGGACTCGCACCGGCCCCACCCTGCCGCAACCCCTTAATCCCGGTTGGTATCACCAACCAGGACTAAAGGTCCCATTTGACCCGGGACTAAATCCGTGCGACGTCCTAGCTGTTAGAACCGGGTCTAATGCTCACATTAGTCCCGGTTCCAAACATGGCCGGGACTAAAGCTATGAACGGAAGGCCTATTTTCTACTAGTGTGACTTGATCAAATGCATATTGGAGGCAATTATGTAACGTGTCACTCAACATTTAATTTCTTTACCTTCTTCTTTTTGTTTCTTCACATCAATTCATTGCTGAAATTTCACATGTGAGAGAGAGAGAGAGATGGTCTCCATGGAGTAGAAGAGAGCAAAGTTGCATGTTGAGATATTGCAATTAGAGGGGGTTTTGTGTGCTTTATAAGAAATAGACAGGAAATGCATGTGTATTTGACAATTTAAAGATCATTATTGCTTAGAGGTGTACCTGATTGATATAGATACGTTGAAATCAACAGGTTGAAGAAATAGATGATGTGGTTAGCTTGCATGAAAAGGCCATGCACGTTGCCACACGATTTAACTGTGTAATTACATGGCAGGAAGATGTGATCTTATCAATGGAACGACAAAAAAAAAAGATGACATGGAAAATTTGATGGCTAAAAGAAAATATGATGTGGATTCTTGCATGTAGAGATAAAAATTAAGTAATAAATATTAATTTCTCTAATAAATGTAATAAATATTAATACGATGATGTGGACAATTGATTGGCTAAAAATAAAGTAATGCGAATAGGTTGCATGTTGAGATAGACTAACATTAAATGTATTTATTGGTGACTTGCTTTATAAGAAGTATAAATAGATAGTGCGCTCTGCTCCTTTGTATACTCGTGGGCCCGATTTCTTGATGGTTTCACATGCTCTTCTCTCCCTGGTACCTCATATATCTATCTATCTATACTTTTTATAAAACAAAATCTTAGTAACATGCATTACTTATTTTTTTACCTCAACATGCAAGCTATCCACGTCATCATTTTTAGCCAATCAATTATCCATGTCATCTATTTTTTTAGCCATACGTCCACGCCACCATTATTTGTCGTCAAATACACACTTTCACGTCAATAAACACTTTCACGTCAATTAAATATAACCTCACGATTATTGTGGGATTTTTGCATATTTCTGGAACAACTTCATATTTCATGTCTCTTATGATTTTTCATTTACACAAAGTTCTTAATCAAATTCCCGTTGCAACGCGCAGTTATTTTTCTAGTTTTGTGTATGTTGTGCTCAGTTGCATGTTTAGCGATCCTTCTCCCTCCGTTGTTCTAGTGCATCCTAGATGCTCTATGATCATCACATCTAGGAACATGGCTGCAGTTCAATATGCTGTTGTGCATGGATTACTCAATTTCCGCCTTGCTTTTAGCTAAATAAATTACTATAAACAGATGCATGATTGCATATGACCGTGCTATTTCCCTATTGTCTTGCGATAAGAAATATACACATAATTTTGTGACCTAGATTAGGTTCTACCTCATTATCCTTGTAGCTTATTCTTCCCGATGACGATCAAACTGCTTTGTCACTTATGCCTGCTCGTTCTATCCGCTTGATAGATCCTTGAGTGTGTTTGCTATTCTTGATGTTCTTGGTGATCATTGGAAAATTTGTGGTGCGTAGGGAGAGAAGCTGGACGCGGCGGCTAGCTTGCTCCAAAATGGATTGAATCACCACCGTGTCGCATGTCCAGATGACACGCGGGTCGAACTAGTCAAGGTAGTCTACTTCCATGCTCAAATGATACAAAAGAACTAAAAAAAAATGGCTCGAATGTCGATATGTGCTTTTGCCTCCTGACTTCCAGTGATCCTGGTATATTAAAAAGTTGAAAAAATATTACGAGTTTGAAACTCGGAGTTTTAGAAAAAATGAAAAATCTATCGGATATAGCAAATGATGTATCCCACGAACATGCAAAATATCAATTTCAAATACTTGTATTCAGAGCTATACAAAAATGACAAAATCTTTTCACGATCTGGTACTTCAAATAAATTATCTTTTTAAATCGTTAATCCATTTGATGATCCGTATTCACTACTGGTTTCGTCTCGACGAGTACTTTAAAACAAGATCTCATCTTAATATGTTTTGACGAACTTTTTTTTCGTCGCTAGTTGCCAGGCTATAATACTGTAGTTACCACATTACTAATTAGCAGTCACCACCTAAATAATTCATAGTTATCAGATAATTTTTACATGTTTTTTTGTCATAGACATGATCTACATGGTCAAAGAGTGAGTATTTGATCCACTCTACACACGTAAAATATGGAATTACCGTCACAAAAGGATTACATTGGTGAGTAACGCACTTTAAAAAGCCAGGCAATCATTTGATTTTAACGTGGTAACCAACTTGACCAAGTGACTATAATCTGGCAGCTAAGGTCAGAAAAAAAGTTGTCAAAACATATGAAGATGAGATCTAATTTCGAAGATCTCGTTGCAACAAAGCCAACCTTGAAAACAGATGTGAATTTTGGATTACGGTTTAAAAGATAAAACATTTTAAAGTTTGAAAATAAAAAAGAATCTTTGCACGTGGCTACATGCATGGATGGTACCGTTAAATGTCCGTGCCCACGAATAATCTGGGGCACGTGCCCTTGTTAGAAAGGTCCGATCAAATGCAGTCTGTATTTCGGTCCACACTTAGATTTCGGTGAATCGGTGTCCATTCTCAAAGCATTCCCTACTAGTGGAGAAATATAAAAACCCGAAAAGAAAGAAACAAATGACCCAGCTCGGCAGGACCCAACCCAAGCAAGCTAGGTCATTGCCAAATTTGAAACTCGAGAAGAAAAGGCCCAACTTCGAACTCACCAAATAGAAAACGCCCACGTATCATTCGCCTTCGCCGCCTTCCGTAAGCAACCTCCTCCCGTTCCCCTTCCTTCCCCAAATCAACCGCACGCCACCGCGCCCTTCCAGAACCTTCCCCGCCGATCAGCCGCCGCCGGCCGATGCCCCAGCACCGACGGGGACGCCGCCGGCGGTAGCACCCCACGCCCCGCGCTAAAACCCTAGCTGCCCCCCAACCCAGCCGCCGCCCCCATGACCAGCCCCCACCTAGGTCTCGGCCTCGCGCCGCCATCCGCGGACCCTTCCGCCGCGCCGCCACCCCGCCGCGCCCCGCGGCTGGCCAAGCGCCGACACGCGGCCCCCACCTCCCGCTCCCGCGCGCAGCCGTCGACCTCGGCGTCCTGGAATCCATTCGGCGGCGGCGGCGGCGGTACGGACGCGTCGGGGCAGGATGGACCTGCCGGGTCAGGGAGCGTGGATGGCGGCGGTGGTTCCGGATTCGGGAAGGGTCAGAATGAGGGATTTGTGTTTGGTTCTGCTCCAGCGGCGAGGCAGCAGTCTCCGGCGGCGTCATCCAATGAAGCTCCCTTCGTGTTTGGGAGCGTGAGGGACAGCCTGCCTCGGTTCGATGAAGGCACGTCGTCAGCTGCTTCGAAGCTGGACGATAAGATGGGGAAGCTGAACCTGCAGAGCGCAGGTAAATGCAGTGTTGGTGTTGGTAAGGGGGTGGATCAGAAAGATGAGAGCTCTGTTTTTGGTGTTACTATACCTGGTTTGGTTTCTGATAGTGAAGCGGATGTGCTCCCGGAAATGCTGACACAGTTGAATTTAGGTACTGGTGTGCCTAAAACGTTTGTGTTCGGAAGTAGTGGAGCTGGGATTTGTGCCGATGGTAGGAGCACTGCTTCCTCTCGTTCAGATTCACATGCTTCCAGTTCAGTTCAGGTTACTGAGGCGAATGGTACGCCTGAAAGTGGCCGCGCAGATGGGAGTAACAATGTTGCCCCTGGTGGTGTTAATACCAATGAATCTAGTGCAGATTGTGGTGCTGATGATGCGAGTGTGCTCCAGGAGAAGATAACACAGTTGAATATAGGAAATGGCACGTTTCAGTACATGAAAGATGGAGGTAGTGGTACCCATCAAACTCAGGTGTTTAGCTTTGGGGGTGGTGGAACTGCAGGTACTGTTTTTGGCCACGTTTCAAGCAATGCTTCTGAGAAGGGCAATGTATTTTTCTCTCCTGCAAACACGTCTAGTTCTAATGGTGCTGCCAATTTGCCACCAGAGGGCGTCAAATCTGAATGTAGGAGGCGGAGTTACAGAGAGCATGGGAAGTGATAATGCAAATTGTCCACCAGAGGCATTTGTATTCGGAAGAAATGGGAGCACAAACTCTGCTTCAGAACATTCAGCTCATGGTACTTCGGAGAGTACACTTCTGGAGAAGATGACAGAGTTAAATATACAACATAGAATCCCATCTCAGAGCATGAAGGGTGAAGCTGCAACGCAGCAGCCAGAATCATTTGTTTTTGGTAGTAATGCCACTTCAAGTTCTTCTGTGAAGACCACATCATTCACAACTTCTCAAACTAATGTATCCTCTCAGACGAAAGACAGTGCAAGGAACTTGGCCAATGATGATACTAGAGATGCAACACACTCCAAATCAAACAATGATAAAGGTTATGTGACAAGTAACTTTGTTATCGGTAGTGGCAGCAGTGCACCTGCTCGATCACTTCAAGATGAAATCAAGAAATTAAACATCAACAGGGAAGGACCTTCAGTTGGATGTGCTAAAGTGAATGATGCTTCTACTCCTGAATTTTTATTTCAGAGCCAAGCAGAAGCTACTCCAGGATATGGTACAGTTCCTCAGTCCAAATTTCAGGAGTCATGCCCGTTTACTCCTTTGAATCATTCATCTAGTTTCTCTACCTCTGCAAATGAGATGCCATCGTTCAGTTCCAACCTTATGAATGCAGGAAAAGGAAGTGCACCTGGTGAATCAAATGCAGTCAAACATGATCCGGCTAGTTGCTCCAGAGAGAGCTTATTTGGTATTGACTATATCAAATCAGCTTATAGAGACAAAAAGGAAGCACATAAGAGCACAAGGAAAACGAAAAGACCGACTAGGCTAAAGCAACATTCTCAACTCCATCAAGTTTCTCAAGAAACATGCACCAATGGACTAAACTCAGATCTAAGAGGTGACTATTCACCAATGGATTGTTCTCCTTACCATGAAGCAGTTGAACAAGTATCAAGAGAGGCATCTGTGGGTCGTGATCAGTCTATTCACATACTTGATAGTAGTGTCTCAAACAAGAATACCATTTGTGCTGAAGATGATCTAGTTTCTGCAACTGAGCACTTGGTTATTGATGCAGACCTTCCAACATGTCAAGATGAAGGCAGAGATCCCATTGTGGATGCATCTGAGAGTAATTTTGGAAGTAACTTTTCTAGTTTCGATGAAGAAGTAAATTTCCGCGATGTATCACAGCCCCTGTTCACTAATATGAGTGTTGACGCTAACGGTGAACCTAAAATGTACACAACTGAAGCTTGGGTCGATGGTTTTGAATGTAATATTAGTGGGCAAACTTGCAAAGAGAGCACCTCCAGAACACAACAGGAGTCTGGTGGATCTTTTAATACTCAATCAAGCTCAGAGCATTTGAGTGGGCTGAACTTCACCTTTGGTGCATCAATGTATTCTGAAAGTTCTTTTTCGACACAACGACGTACTACAAAAAGAAAGTTAAGGACTAAGGGTAGTCAGGTGTCTAAGCCTTCAGCCACCCAGGCTTCTGTACAACCAAAAAGCTCACAAGACACAAAGAGCATGCAGTTTTCCCCAGAAACAAGTGAAACAGAAAACTCAGTGAAAGAGCAGTTAAGAAGAGATGCATCGATTTTGGCAGACTTGGAGACTTGTGAGACCTGGCGTACAAGGTTTGTCCAGACATGGTTTTATTTGGCTTTACTTCTCATTATTAATTAGAAATACCTTGCTGCAAAAACTCGTGTGATTACTCAAAATTTTGATGTATCATGGTTTGTTTGTTTTATTTGAGCAGTGGGAATCAAGCCTATGCAAATGGTCACTTTGCTACCGCAGAGGGGTGTTATACCCGTGGAATAAATTCTATTTCCCAGTATGGAACTTCTGGACGTTGTTCACGTGCATTGATGCTGTGCTATAGCAACCGTGCAGCTACTAGAATGTCTCTGGGAAGAATGCGAGAAGCTCTTGAAGATTGCTTGACTGCGACATCAATTGATCCCACCTTTCTTAAGGCCAAAGTTCGTTTTGCAAAGTAAGGAGTTGCTACCCTCAACTAAATAATTCTTCCATGTACTAGCTAAATAACCATGCGTTTCCTATAGATTAACGAATTAGATTGCCTCAACATATTAAACCATTGTTGTTGTGCTCCTTACATCGTTGGCATCATCTCAGTCTTGGTAGAGTTGAGAGTCGTTTGCGGGGGACCACTACCTTTGGCAGATTTTAATTTCTAGATTTCGTAGAGCATGTAAGTTTTGCATTGCCGGAGAAGGTGGGTGGATCTCTCCTACCGGTAGCCACCTTTATAGAGAAACAATGCCTGATAAGTATATGGGGAACTAAATTATATATAAGGGTCATTGACATGTATAATGTATTATTCTGTTAAGTGCTCAATAGTAGTATGTTCTATTTTTATCATGGAAAATTATGTTAGACATCATCATTATTTTCAAATGCACATGCATAAAAAACATCAGAAATAAATGTTCCTGGTGTATTAGCACCACCATGCTCAGATAATATAGTTATCCTCTGTATAACCATGATATGTGTTGTACGACAAAAATCCTGGAGTCCGCAGGAAAATATTTCTGTTGGGTTGGCTTGATGTGACTTTGGACTTTTGGAGGGATCATCAACTTGGCAACTTCAGTTGCTGATACTTTGTTGTCATCTATCTTCTTAAGTGATTGCTAGGTTTGAGTTCTTACTATCTACGAATGCAGTTGCCAACTAGCACTTGGAGATCTTGAAGGCGCATCGAGTATTTACAGAGCCTGTTTGGATTCTAGGAACACTGCTGATTATAACATCAAAATGTCTGCTGAGGCTTCTTATGGTCTGGAAAGAGTCCAGGCATGTATTTTCTGTTCAAAGGATTACCTTACGTTTTTTATTCTTTATGTTTTTCAATATCAGCATATTTACCTGGTCGATTTTTTCATCTTTAAGACCTACCAATGACTTGTCATTCTCTAGCAATATGTCTTGAAAGTATGTAGGTTATGCGGCTGGAATAAATGTTAACAGCAGCGCTAGACAGGTGTCAGGCCAGCGTCTGGTGCGCAATCCCCGATTAGGCTAATGACTAATCCTAAAATAGACTTGTAGGTGATACCTGGTGCCGAATCCCCAATTTGGCTAATGCCCTCGAAATTGTTGAAGTGTATATGTGGATTATACATTTATACTAGCCCTTCCTATCAGTTCGGACTTTTGGGATAGTTGGCTAGTGCATGAAACATGACATGGTATCAGAGCCCAGGGTCTCGAGTTCGAATCCTGGCTTGCGCAATTTATCCTAAACTTGTTGCCGCCCCCTCTTTGTCCACGTATAGGCCTCTTGAGCCATACCTCTGAGACTTGCGCGCCGTCGCTCTCTTCCGGTTGCACGTGTTGGCCTCTCCCTCCCCGAGTCACACGTGAGAGGGGGTGTTGAAGTGTATATGTGGATTATACTAGCCCTTCCTATCAGTTCGGACTTTTGGGATAGTTGGCTAGTGCATGAAACATGACAGAAGGCAGCCAAGTGGGATAATTTGGCTAGGCCAGTGTAGGTAGGAGGGCATAGCCATGCGCCTCCTTTTATAGTACTGGATGTAATACATGTTCTTTGACAATTCTTTCACCTCACTCATTAAATGTGTCTAGTTAGTTGAGCACTGCAGGTAATTGGTACAAACAGATTTGTTAAGGAGTACAGATTAAGTTTTAGGGGTGGTCCATACAATTATTCTAATGGTTCAGTAATGTCCATGTCAGTACACGTAAGGGTTCAGTTGACTTTACATCTTGGTGAACACTAGCAATCTTATAGGTCATATGTTGTTTGGTTCTTTTCCCTGTTTATGCACTTTCTGCTTGACAGCCTTAGTCAGTTTCCCAAATGCATAACGTCCGAAGAGGATGTCAAATGGATTAAATACTTATATGATTACTTAATCCAGGAATATGGTAGGTATACTCTGGGGTTGTAATCAGGTAATTGTAGCTACTCTGCTACTTTACTGAAAAATGTGCCTGTTGGTGCTGGCACATTAGGAATGTTGGTCATTACCCAATACCAGACACTGGGCAAACAGTTGTCGTGGCTTGAACAAGGTCTTCCACCACAATAGCAGCTGTCTATGAACAATGATAGAACTGCCCACACAATAACACATAAATGGATGTGGTTCCAGTTACTACCATTTTTTTTTTCATTTTCAACTTAAGTTGCTGGTGATAATATGGTTATACTGAAGCTTCTGTTGGATAATAATGGACGGCTAGCTGATTGCATTGCTGTGTATTTGGCTGCATTCATGAGGCAGGTTGATGACACGATGTACAATTTTAAGCATATTCTTCCTCGAGTTATGTGTGTGCACCTGGTTCTTCTAGTATGCTTGGCATTGAATCTGAAGCTGCATATTTGTTGAACAGCCTCACCGCATCACCATATTTTTGAATGGGTTTTTTGTACTGTTTGTCTGTTTTAGAGGAATTGTGTGCCTGGACTTGATACACCTTCCTTTGTTTCGTCCTTGAGGGCTTATCTGGTGCCTGCACATCTAAAATGAGCGTACCTTCATCTAAAATTTGAAGATCACGTTTGATCTCGCTAAAATAATTTGAGCTTTTCCTAACATTACTTGTGTTTGAACTCGAGGACATAGATGATCCTATAAGCTCCATAGAGTACATACTGCCTGGCCTATATACTTAGAATCAAATGCTTGAAATCTTTCGTATTGGCTTGCTGCCCAAACATTTGTTGTTTCGATTTTGCTTATTTTGCACCTAGTTACGTTTGGTGCTTCTTGGTTTGGTTTAGATGTACTAGTTGTTGAATGATCATTTCTTTAAGGAGTACCCACAATTTATTCGAGTTCAAAACTTATCAGTTGAAATAAGTTATGTTTTTTTAGGCTAGTTGAAATAAGATTTAAGTTAGCTGCTTGTTCTAGCATTGTCATCTCATTGGCATCCTTTTTACCAAATACTGCAGAGAGTGGCAGATTGGATATCCCAGTCCAGAGAACTTCTTAAGAAAAGAACATTGCCTGAAGCCAAAACAGCTTTGGAATTTATCTCCAGTGCATTGGAAATAAGCTCACACTCAGATAACTTAATGGAGATGAAAGCAGAGGCACTGCTGACGGTCTGTATTTCTTGTTTTAGTTTTACACTGACGAATTGTTAATTTTTTTATGCGGTCATATGTTCCAAGTGATTTATCTTTTTATCACTGCTTGACTAATATGATTGCCACACTGAACAGCTACGAAGATATGAAGAAGTAATTGAACTATGTCAGAAAACAGTAGATTTGGCTGAAAGAAATGCTGTTGTAGTTAATGCCACTGGTGAACCAAATAATTCCAGTGTATCTGGAAAGGCAGAATGCTCTGTAACACTTTGGCGGCCGTACCTCATTTGCAAGTCTTACTTCCTTCTAGGCAAGCTTGAAGAGGCTCTTGACTTGCTAAAGAGGCATGAGCTAGTGGCACCTGTCAAGGAGAGGTAAATTTGCCAGGTTTTCTTACTTCGTGTTTTTTTGTAACGCAGTTTTTCTTGTGATATTTAATTTCTGAATGATGACATGCAGCGACGGGAGCACATCTTGGAAATGTTTCTCATCATTGTCTGCAAGCATAAGGCAACTTCTTTCCTTCAAGGTATATCTCCGTTTCTATCAATTTCTCTTCATCCTCTAGCACACTAGCAAAGATGAAAACTGCTGGTATATTTTGTCATATATACCCATGGTATGTGTATGTTGCTTATATTTTGTGATTCACCTTTACAATAATGTCAAGTACGACTTGCCCTTGTCGTCATCCTATTACCTTGAATGCTACTCCCTTCGTATCAAAATATAAGGTGTTTTAGATATTGAGCATTTTTCTGATACGGATGTACCCACTCATGTATTAGTGTGTAGATCACTGTTCAAGATATCTTCCGATATTCCGATAAATCGGCCGATTTATCGCTTCTCGGTGTCTGACCGATAAGATAAATCGGCTGATAAATCCGTCGATATGCCGATAAATCGGCCGATATGCCGATAAACCTGCTGATTTACCCCTTATCTTAGGTCGACCGATAAGTTCCCGATAAGCGATATCCCCAACATTGGTGTAGATTCACTCGTTTCAATCCGTATGTGGTCCTTGTTGAAATGTCTAAAACATCTTATATTTTGATATGGAGGGAGTATAAATTTTGTACATGTTCCGTGAATATATTTCAGCTAAGTATACAATGGAAGGAGGAAAGATAAACAATGGAGTTCTCTAATTCAATAAGATCCATACACAACGGTTGCTAAAGTATTTGCATCTTATTGGCATCTCATTACTGAGCCACATTAACCTGGTCCGCTGTTCTCCCTATAGCTGCCCTTTGGTTGTACTTGGCATCAGAATTTGACTAATGGACCAAAACCGAAGAGGCAAAAACAAAACAAACATGACAACAGAAAAAAGAATCCTGGCCTCAAATTAAAACCACCTCATTTAAATTAACATAGTTTTGAACTTTGATTCAAACATAACAAAACTTCATGTTGAGTCTTTACGTGCAGCAAACATGAATAGGCAATATAAAAGCATCCCCGGGTTGATTTTAGATATCATTTACACCAGACATATATAGGCACGATTCCAAGATTGACTCGGCGTTGGGTTAATTTTCCACATCATTTACGCTAACTGACAAACCAAAACGAGGGTAGAAAGAAATGAACAGGATTAGTGAACAGAAGTTCATGTTGGTGCATCAGTTTGTTCCATGAAAAATTGAAAAAATATCATCACTGTTCAGCATAGGACAATATCGGGTTTCATTCAAAGCCAGCAATTAGAGGCTGCGACATACTTAAATCTGTTTTTACAAGCAGCTTAAAATATAGGTGAAGGTGCATCAGCATATGGTGGACCACTACTAAACCATCAGTATCCAGCAAAACCGAACAGACAATGTGTAGCAGATATTCTCAGTTTATCATCAGATACTATCAATGGCCACAACAGCTGGGAGCCCCACAGCAGAATTAACATTTTGCAGCTATTGGGTTGTTTGTTTGAGCGAGGGAGGGGGGGAGAGAAAATGTGCACCAGACATTCGCAGTTATTATCAGATATTATCACTGGCCAGTGGCCACAACAGCTGGGTGCCCCCACACAAAAATTAACATTCCTTTAATATTGACATTCCACTGTTATGGGGTGGTGTGAGGTACGGAGGGAGGGAGGAACTAGGAAGGGGAGGTTGTGTGTACGACTTGGCAAGGAGGGGCGGAGTGCTCCTGTGCACACATGAATGCAGCACTATGTGATCCACACTTGCAAGGAATAGTCGACTCGGCCTTTTCTCCCAAGCCTAGGTTTGCAGGGTGCGGCGGCGGTACTTTGCATGTGTCACCCAGGAGTATGGGGAACCAAATAAGGTATTACTTGTATAGTGGTGCGGGCGTAGTGGAATTCAAGCAACAAAACAGGTCCTTGCAGAGTCAAAAATCAACAATGACATGTCTCTTTATTTCCCATGTTTGGCGTAACATCATAGAATAAGACATATATTAGTGAACCCTTCCATTTTTTGATCATAACTCACAACTGTGTGCAAAAAAAAAAGATCGTAACTCACAACTTCTATTGTTCTTTCTTCACTTGTAATCCTTATTAGGCTGCGGGGAATGAATCATTTCAAGCTCGCCGATATTCAGAAGCCGTGGAACAGTATTCAGCAGCTTTGGCATGCAATAGTGATTCACGGCCCTTTTCAGCTGTCTGTTTTTGCAACCGTGCAGCTGCATATCAAGCACTTGGTCAACTTACTGATGCAATCGCAGATTGTTCACTAGCCATGGTTCTTGATGCAAATTATCCTAAGGTATACTTTAGTAGCTTTTGTTCTGTCTTATGAGCTTCTCTTTTTGCTCAGGTTCCATATGTACAATAACAAGTCAAAGATTAGGTGCGGACTGTCTTAACTCTAATTACCGTATAAGGAATTAGTCTAATAGTTTCTTAATTCCAGGCAATTTCCAGGCGAGCTACCTTATACGAGATGATAAGGGATTATGGACAATCTGCTAATGATTTAAGGAAGCTAATCTCACTTATTCAAAAGCAAGCCAATAAGCCTGGAGTATCACCAAAAGTTGTGAACAAGCATAGTGACCTGAAGCAGGCGAGAGCCCGACTTCTGTCTGTGGAGGATGAAGCAAGAAAAGATACTCCCTTGAATTTGTATTTGATCCTGTAAGTTTTCTAAGTAAAATATACCAATCTGTTTGTCTAGTTATTCTTTCTTTTCCTCAAGTTCAGTTCCTGTCACATCAGCCAGAACAGTTGCATTTAAGTTAACGCATGCATCCTCGATGTTTTCTACCTTATATAATCATAGACAAACAAATGACATTGGCAGGCTTTGATTATCCTACAAAACTGACAGCCTTTAATGGAAATATGCTCTCTGCTCTTTGATGTTTCTGAAATTGTTTATAAGAGCATTGACTTCACGTTGAAATGACGTTGGCTAGAAATTTATGTTATAGTATGTATGTTGCAAGGGAACTTCATGCATCTCCCCCAAAGGTTTTTAAGAGCATTTGAAAATGCATGAAGTTCTCTTGCAACCTGTACACATGGAACCTGAGCAAACTAATGTACTTTAGATACTAACGTCGTCCATCTCATTTCTGTGTCCTTACAAAACTTTCAAAATTCTGTTCTGCTCATGTCATGTGGAGATAACTCAATTAGGTGTTGTCTAAAAAAAACTTACTTAGGTGTTGTCCATTATTTCCAGGGGAGTTGAACCATCCTGCACTCCACCAGATATTAAGAAGGCGTACCGAAAAGCTGCATTGAGACATCACCCGGATAAGGTTCCCATTAAATGAGAAAAAAAAAATCGTTCTTTTTTTATATAGGCAAAGTTTGCTTTTAACACCACTGTGACCTGCAGGCCACTCAACTGCTAGTCAGAAATGAGAATGCTGATGATGGATTTTGGAGGGATGTCGCCAAGGAGGTTTATTCAGATGCTGATCATCTGTTCAAAACAATTGGGGAGGCATATAATATTCTTTCAGATCCCGACAAGGTAAAACATAATTGCAATCAACTAATGTTTGCATGAAATATAATTAGCCTTCTCACTTCATTGTAGCTCTTATTGTAAGGGAGCACACCCAACCAGTCACATGCATAATAGAACCATATAATAAAACCAGAATTGATTACCTTGTCTGCATTTTAAGTTCCAACTGTAATGTAAACATTCTACTGGGAAATAATACGTAGTGGTCTTAAGTCTTAACTCCGAACGGATAACGTTGCTGTTGATAAACATACAAGTGGATCTTATGATGGTACTGGGTGGTGGGCACCATGGTTTGGGCTCAGACTACTCCGTGACCAGTTTTTGTTTCTCCTTACTAGAGGAAGTAACTGCTCAAAAGTGTTCCAAATATGTGAATTCAAAATTTGAAATTGAAGATGAAAACTGGACGAGACCTGCCAAGGTTTATTTTCCAAATTTGAATTCTTGTTTAAATACCCAAATCTAAGTGGTATAGGGAATCGCCAATTTTCAGAACATTACTGATGCACCGTGCACACCAACAACTGAAGGCCCATGCCTTTTAAGTTTGATTCTGGTGTTGCTTGTTAGTTGCCACATGTTAATGGCTGTAAGAGTGAGTTTCTGTAATTACAAAATGAGACTTGTGCACTGTGTTAATTTTATCAATAATTACAGCCATCTTGTTTTCTGAGTGTTTTGCTTGAATTTTGCAGCGTGAAGAATATGATATTGAAGAGAATCTAAGAAATGCCGCCAGGAGAGCTTTTAAGGGGAGGAGTTCACACAGGTCACCTGAACAGCATTACACGAGACAATATGACAGGGGTTTTAGCCCTCGCCAGTGGCAATCTGCGGGGCAATCAAACAAAGGTGCACCACGCTCACGCTGGTCTGGATACGAATACTCCGATGACTACTGGTGAATTTATTGGTAGATGCCTGTGGTTTTGATCTTATCGCGGAAAGCATCTTTTGCATCGGCTGCATATGAACAAGATGGACCTCCTCGCACCAAGATGCGCGGCGGCATTTGTGGTCCCGGAGTTGCGAGATGCCACACCTAGGAGATGCATTACATCCTAGCTGTCTGCTCAGTTCAGTTCTTTTGAAGAGGATGGCAATCTGAGGTTTCGATGGTCTGCATGATTGTTTGGTGGTTCAGTTCTTGAACAGAATGGATACATGGTCGAAGTGGTCCCGAGTCCTAACAACACCATCCCCATAGGCAAAAGCATTGTTTGTTCATGCACATAGGGATACCCAGATTATTTTGGGTGGGTTGAGATTGTTTTCTGTATGAGTGCTGTGCCCTACCTGGATGGGAAACAATGTTGTTCTGTAGAAGTATATTGTTGATCATGTGTGTTATTCCTAGTTAGGTAGAACTATGAAGACATTGGGTGAAAGGAACCGAATTTACCTTTGCTGGCATTTTCTTGCATGGTATGTAGCCAATTTTCTGTAAAGATACTAGTGCACAGCGTGAAAATTTGACAGTGTTAATGTGGGCCAACAATGCTTGACTGTACATTTGAGGATGAGTAGGATGTCATCCACGTTGACTGTACTTGCTTTGCCACTACGGTGTTCTGTTAAGTACAACCTGCGGTCATTATGGTCGCTAAATTGGTCCTGTACTGTCATTCCCCCTATGCATTAGCCAACTTATTTGTACCTGATTCACGTCAAAGTTCCCATGGACTTGAAACATATGTAGTGCTTCCATGACCGTAGGCACGTGCCTTACTGCTTATTTGACAATCCACTTTAATTTATAAGAGAATTGCATGGTTAGTAACTGAACTTTAATAGGATGAGTATTTTGGTCACTCAACAATTTCTGGTTATGAGCCTGAAGATCACTTTTGGACCATTTTATGAGTAAGTTGGTCGATTTGGACCGTGTTAGTCGTTTAGGATGGATTAAAACAAAAAAATGTCCGGCTGGTTAAGGAGGGAATCAGATAGTCCTAAATCGTACTTCCCCGATCCGAAGCCTCTTCGCTCAGAGCAGGGGCGCTGAGTGCTCACGCGCACCACGAAGAAGCTCGAGGAAAAGTGGTGCGGGCGCGCGTTGGAGGCAAGGGTGGAAGGGCACTGCCAACCTGTTTGGCCAACGGATGTGGTGTCGGCGTTGGTTGCGCATTGCGGTTTCACGCGTTGGGATGTCAAGGTAGAGGTATGCTCCCCGCCTCCCCGCCGATGGATTTTTTCATTCGATTTCGTTCCCAGGCGGAGTGCACGCGTGTGCTGGATGCATCCCTCCATGTCATCGCCAGCGGGCGGTGCTGTTCTCTATCACGGGTACCATCGGTGTGGAGGCGAGCCATCATAGCTTCCATTTTTGACCAAGCTCATCTTCGAGCGCTTACCGCGGGAGGCATGGGAGCCGGATGCCATTGGCCATTTTGTCAACATGGCTCGGCGGGCACCTGGTGGAGATGATGTAGCTGCAAGATAGCTAGCATCTTTCGGTCCTTGCATGGATGAATTAGTCGAGTGACATGCCAAAGACATTTGTCCTCGACGTGCCCGAGCCAGAGGCGTCGCTCGGCTACGACTTAGAGTTAGAGGTCCCGGCCAATCCTCCTGCAGTGAGCTCACCAACGTACTCCCTCCGTTCCAAAAAGGATGACTTCCATTTGTCTACATGTAGACGTACCTAGACATGTTACATGTATGGATATGCACACAAATGGAAATCATCCTTTTTAGAACCGAGGGAGTAGAAAGGGATAATGCAGCACACTGTCATGATCCATGTCTCCGAGGTCGTCGACCATGGCCCGATCCTCTCGGACGTGCCTCTGCTGGATGATGCCAACACGCGTGACACGACGCGCACACATTACTTCCCCTTCTTCAGTGGTCGTCTTGATGGCACTGGGCCTCCGCGGGTGTGGGACGGCCACCACTGTTTTGGGAGCCACAACGGCAATGTTTCGGTAAGCGGTGAGGGAAGAACGTGCGTAGCTGAAGAAGATGGTCTTCAGTTTGGTAACCGAGAATGTGTGTTAGGTATCTAAACAAGATGAATCTTTTTTTGTCGCTGTCGCTGTCGCTGTATTATGTACAAGATCGTAAATGTTGTCGTTGTAATCTGGAAAAGATCGTCTCTGTTGCGTTGTCGCTGTAATCTGAAGAAGGTTGTATGTTGTTGTGTTATTTGTAATGTTAACTGAAGTGAATTTAACTGTTGACTGTATCCGTTTGTTTGCTGTGTTGAATTGTTGGTTCATATTCATGTGAATTTTATGTTGAATACTGGTGTCAAAATTCTGAAACAAATACCAGGAACTAGACATCCTGTCAAAATTTTGAAACAAAATGATCCCAGGAACTAAAATTCATGTAAAATTTGCTAGGAGCAAAATTTACTTCTAAAAAATATGGGAAAACCCCAGAAAATATAAAACATGTAAAAATCATGGAAAAATCCCAGAAAAAATAAAATGATCTAAAATTGTAAGCACCATGATTCCTTGAGGGTATAGCCCCTCAGTTAGTATCAAACAATTACAGAAACCAACATAAAGGCATGCCGCATCTCACTGAGCAAACTTTAGCAGATCTCATACATCCATAACACTTGTTCAAAAAAAAAAAAAACATCCATAACACGTGACCAATATTCTCTACTTCCCCAGATTTGTGTATATACATCGGTTATTGTAAGTCAACTCAGAAGATTCATTACTGTATGTACACGGAAGCAAATGCACAGTTTGGCACATAGATAGGCAAAGACCACTGATTTAACATCAGAATGGGACTTTGAGTTATGTACAAGAACGGATTTCTATCCTGTATACATTTCAGGAATGAATGAACACTCTATGTTTCTTTTTCATGTCTATATAGGAGTTCCAATCTACAATCCTACATCATGCCTATATGGATTCTGTCTATTCGACGAATATGCTGCTGCTAGGAGAGCAGCCCCAATCCCGGATCCCTCCTCCACCACTCTAAGAACAACAGTGGCCGCAATCTCCTCCCCAAGGATCTCGACCACGGCTTCATTCAGATACTCCCTAAATACTGAGTATCCTTGGTAGAGGCCGCCCTCGATTGCGATGACTGATCTCTTCGGGACACCCGTCATTCTCCGATCTTTGGTGGTGCCGCAACGTGTTCCATCACGACCAATTTTTTGCAGTACTGCAACAATTCCAGCTGCTACCAGACGTGCAGCTCTTCTTGTGACGATGTCGCACACTCTCTGCACAAGCCTGCAAGTCTTGAGAGGAACATTTGGTATCTGTACAGGGAAACAATGAACATGAGAAACTAGTCCGGAGAAAATGACCATTGAACAAAAGATGCACAACTATCTTATCAGATGACTGTGAGAACTAACCTGCAGATGTTCTTCCAGTCTCCTCCCGACTTCTCTCAAGTCCGGGGAATCATCCTCACGGATAGCAGCTAGACATGGTGTGCTGGACGAGAAGACTAGTGTTCAATTTCTATCACTATGTGCAAGTGTTCATTGTTTTTTTCTGTTGAAGATTTGCTTTAGAAAAAATAGGGTAACAAGTGTAGCATGCGAGGAGAAACAGAGTTAATCTCCTAGCTCTTCCATGATACAGAGATTTTCTTCTAAAGAATACATACTAAATGTACAAAATTTGACCATAGAATTTTATATACACAGCCGTCGTGCATGCTTTCAGGGTCAGGCCGGTTATCGGACAGCCAAGCTAAATATAATGACCCTCGCTGAATATATAGTTCAATCATTTTTTTTTCTTTTGGAGGAAACAATTGCATTGAAAAGGTAGAGTTTGGCTACAATCCTCCTAGGAGGCAAGTATCAAATATTAAGTCTACAAATCTTAAATGAATAAGGAAACATCATTTTATACGCAATCATCCAATGCCTACACATTTAACACATCACAATGTTGTTTAACAAAAGATTAGTTGAGAACATAAGCATAGGATGTTAGCAGAGATTTGTCGTAAGAAACACGGAGCAGCTCAAAAAAAGGAACTTATATTCAGTTTTCAACTAATTCATTGTACAGTGATCATGTTTTATTAGCCATTTGCCTGAGAAAAATATAGACTCAAATATCAATGAACAACAACGTATAGAACAAGGTAGCAACATATATAGATAATTGTCGAGCAAAGTAGCACACATAGGTTAGCATATGCAACTTGGTGAACAGAAAAACTAAGAATGACCTCCAAAGTTGTACAAACAGGGTAAGGATAAGTTATCACCATAAGATATTCATTTGCTAACACATCTATTTATTCTAAAGAAACAAATTTATAGTATGCAGGTACCTTAAGATGAATGGGGTTGCTAAACCATCAACAGCAGTACCAAATACATCCGACTCTTGAGCCATTTTTTGGAGCACCAATCTTGCAATCTCCCCAAGATACACACCCGATATCATTTTCTCAAAACCCTAAATTTGTTAAATTAAATCAATTTCATCTTAATCGCCAGAAACTATTCCAAAGGGGAAAGTTATCACAACTACATTACCTGGTCATAGTAATTTTGTGTCTCATTGTTGAAGCAGATGTCATAAGGAGTTAATGGTATTTGCGGAGGACGGAAACTCCCCCATTCAACATTTACAACCTGATGTACAAGATTACAATGATCAGCATTCCTATCCAGCACTGAAAGTTCGATTAGGTCACAAAATTCAACTACAACAAAAAGGAAGTTCCACTAAATAAGAAATAACTGAAGTACGATACCGTTCGTCCCGAGTTAGTAAGAAGGCCCTGGCATTTAGTGATCGCCTCATTGCTCTCAATATAGCAAGCATTGGTGCCAGCTCCAATAATCACCGAAGCTATTGTATCCTCATCATAATAATGCCCCAATGCTAGTGTCCCCACAGTATTATTCATCTATTTGAACATCAAATAAAACTATCAACCAAAAGAGGCATACGTTCTGTTCTACTAGCGAATACAGGCACCAAACTTGAAAAGAAAATTTGCTGGACTTGATCAAGGAGACATCGATTATCAAACATTCATTAGGACCAAAAGAAGATGCACGAGCTTAACAAAATACAATTTTAGTTTCCCTATTTCTCTGTGGTACAGTCATGTAACATTTCATTACACAATTATACATTTCAGTTCAGCACACAGATATAAATGGTGGGCTATAGACTTGAGTATAATATACTAATAAAATAATCGACAACCATGGGGTACTTCTAAAAAGTGACCAATATACTGAACCAGTTAAGACCTTGCTCATTTTCTTTCATAGATTGTAATCCCTGTTATGCGTACTATAAATCAAAAAAATAAAACGCCCGGACTTCCCTCCCCATGAATTGATGAACCACATTCTGGGTGAAATAGACCAAGTTATGGAGCCTTATTTACAGAACTCATAGTTTAAAAACAGAGTAGTGGAAACACATTGGAAGTTTGGAACTATGTTTGCACTATGCTGTGTATAAACTACAGTCATAGTTTCGCCCATATCACTAACCATAGCAGTCTGCCATGGCACGGCAACTTTAAAGGGATGCTTATGACCACTACATAGCTATTAAAACCCCTTATACGCTATTACATGTTTAAAATAATGGGTTCACCGTTCAAACACAATTAATTATCAGTTAAGGCTAATTAAGACAGTCTATGCATACACAATAGATTGGATCAAAATAGTAATCCCAATAAGTACAATAATTATCATTTAAGCACTTGTTTGTAATGGGGATGATATTTTCACAATAGAGATTCAACCACACATATAGGCCGGCTAACAGCATACCAATGCATTGACCTGCAAATTTAGTCCATTCCTTATAAGGGCTTCATTTAAGCACTGAGCAATATCTTTCCCAACCTGATAATCCAGAAATACAAATAAATCAGGGTTTATAATACAATTTATAAATCCGCATAATAACAACTAAAATTATTATACACAAAATAAATGTTAGCCAAGTATGTTATGCAGCACATATCAAGAAAAAAAATTAAAAAAGCTTATAAATTAAGGTAGTTGCATCGCATAACCAACTATAACGTTGGCAGCCAATAGGTTATTTCAGTGATTAGGAAAAAAACTTTTTGTTGAAATAAATTAAGGCAATGGATCAAACCAACAAACATATTCAAGATTTTCTAGACAACAAATCACAGGGACTGATATGTGGTCCTAGTTGAAAATCTGGAATATCACTAACTTTTTGTGTTTGTTGTTGTCTAGCACTGCATAAGAACTATGTCACAGATATGCTCATAATGATTCAATGTTTCACATCCGGAACATCACTTCTTACACCACAGTGATCCACTTTAAAATTTAAATCGAATGCATATGATGAAAAAGTTTGCAGTTTCACTTACAGCCTCTTCAATTGAAAATTCTTTAGTCCACCTGATTAATGACCCTGAGGTTATAGAAAGTTGTCTGATAGGAAACGAAAATGTAAAGCCAAGTGCCCTTCCTTCATCACCCTCTCTTTCAATAAAATTCTTTAGTGTCGAGGCAATAAAATTGAAAAAATCCTGCAAAGAGAATAAAACTCATATACAGAAACACCAACTAGTAAGGAAGCAGAAATAAAATGATAAGACATACCTCGCTTGTACCTGTAGTCAACTCTTCTTTGATAGGTTGATGCTCAACTTTTTGATTAATGATTGTAGACCCTGCACCAAGTTCCACTTTCAAGAATCTAAACCACGTTCCTCCAATATCAATGGCGTAATAGATGCCTTCCTCACTCCTGGTTACATGTACGATATTAACTACTGTAAGACAATTGTACAGCAGCGCATATCTAGAGTATCTGTCAACCAGTCGAACTATACATAGAAATAAGGAATGAATTATGGACAAAAAACCATTGTACAGGCTTATATCTTTCAATTTGAGTTGCCAAGTGAAAACTGTTTCACTTTTTCAAGCAACCACATACATTTTATACAGTCGAAAAGAAAGTAACTGCAGTTGCGTCGATTGGTCTATGATAAAAATGCTGAAAAACACTGATGCAGGTCCTCCCAAAACAGTTCGAACAATGATTATGCTGATCTGACACATACTTAAGTCGAAATAAGGAAGCAAGGTGGTACTGAATAAGAAGCTGCAATGGGCATATGATGACAAATTCATGAAATTAAAATGAGCCTATGCATGATCTCTCTCTCTCTCTCTCTCTCTCTCTCTCTCTCTCTCTCTCTCCACATTCACACTAACGAATACTAATCAACATCAAATGCCATTTTACCAACAAGAATGAACCCCTCAAATAAAACATATTTTTTTCTCGAGATGATCCAGGAATAGTTGCCTTTGTGGAATGTTACACGGATTATAGCCGAATGCTCACAACATATACAAGTGCGTTGGATTTGATTATGAGTATGAATCTTTTAACCTCATCCCATGAATATGGCGGTGCCAAATAGTTATTCAAGCGGCATAAAGGTAACACCTATGATCGACATCAGACTACTCAAAGATTTGAAAAATGCTGGTTTGAAAGAGGTGCAGAAGAACGGCATTGTTCATACAGACTACAGAGCGGTAGATAATGTCCCAGAAAAGATTCTGAATTCCCAATCACATACCAGAAGAGTCCAAAAAGATTAAGGAGCAACCAATGCAATTGAACTGGCGCCGTCAGAAGCCAGGAAAGTAAGAAACTAAAGGTTAAGAACAGCAGATTTGCTCACATTGTGCAATGTAATTAGACTAATCAAGAACTTAAGCAATGAAGCTTGATAAACAAGCAAAGGGTTAGGAAGATGAGCATCCGCGTATACCCATCCGGGAGCGAGTCGACGCAGGTGAGGAGCATCCGGACCTTGCTGGCGTCCTCGGACGCGAGCCCCGCGAACATCTCGATGGCCAGGGAGTTGACCACCCGCTGCAGGCGCTCCGCGGGCGTGGCGAAGCTCTCCTCGAAGTCGCGCAGCACCGCCACGGCCCGGCGCCATCGCCTCCAGGACGCCACCCTCCTCGCCACCAGCGCCGTCGCGAATGCGCACGTAACCGCCGCGCAACCCGCCGCCGCGGCCACCCGGAGCCACCCCGCTCTCCCCATTCCCCCACCCGCAACCCCGATCGATCACGCTCTCCGCAGCCGTCTAGCCCCCGCCGCCCACCCCGCCTCGCCGCGAACGCGCACCCAAGGTGCTCGACGGTATGACTAGCTCCGCGACGGCACGATCGCGACGAGCAGCTCTCGAGGTCGAGGAACGGACGCCGGGAGCAGCGATGCTGCGGAGCGAAGAATGCGGCGGGGAATAAATAGGCGAAGCGAGGGGCGCCGGGGTTTATGACGGATTGACCATGACGTCGGAGTCGTCGTGTATATCAGGCAGTCTATTTATTTCCTTCCCGGAATATATTATGTCAATCTTTGTCTTTTATAAATTGGAGACATTTCTATAGACAATAATAAATGATTCCTAGGAATAAATTATTGTGTTCCATCATATATACTCCTAGGAGTATTTGGCGGTGATTCTTAATGAAATTTAGCTGTAGATTGCCTTGCATGGTGAGATATGTATCCGACGCAATTCTATCTCTTATACTCTTGCATGTAATGTATATCCATCTACCCCATCATAAATAAATATTGTAAAGCTAGTAGCAATTAACTCCCTACGAATCTTTACCTATACCTTGTTAATGCCGTATAGATAACAATGGTTGATATTTGATAAGACAGTCTTATACCTGTCATATAATTTAGATATGACAATAATAACAGGATGTACAATGGATTATTTTTTGGTCTTGTCTGTACTTATCAGATATCACCAAATATATGGTGAGATATTGTTGCTAATCGATCGTATCTTAGTTAAGATAAAACAATCATTCAACTTTCTCTTTCCTCCATCTCAACATTTATCCTACATGGAACTCCTAGGACGTGCCCACACTTAGTGTTCCACAACCTTTGCCGGCAAGTCCGGTCCAAGGGCGTGGAGCGAGAGCGTAGTCGAAGGAGTCGTACACGCGTCACAATCATAGATACGAAAAATAAAAGGACACAGATAAATATGCGGGACTGATCTTTATTATCAATGGTGTGTCTCTCTCCATACAATACATGAGTATATATAAGAGGGAGAGGGGCTAGGGTTGAGAACTAATCTAGAGGGAAAACCCCCCACCCAAGAAAGAGTGGGCCTGTAAGTTTACTTGTACGGTAGGTTTCCCAACACTCCCCCTTGGTCCGACATCCCGTATTGTCTATGTCTCAAAACTCCGAAAAACCCAGTGGGAAAAAATATGGAGAAAGAGTGCATAGAATACGTCTCCTCATGTTGCACGAATTGCCTCGTCAAAAACCACATTGTGAGAAACATCAGGAAAACTCACATAAGGGAAAAAGAGTACAATCCACTCAACATCAGGTTGAGTACTCGATCATCTGGATCGAGATTTACAGATGGGGGTATGAAGAATCTCCCCCAGAGTCCGGCATATATCTAAGTCTAATCATACCGATTCACGAACACATCTCTCAAAAGATTATGCCGGTAATGATTTAGTGAACATATCAGCGAGATTGTCACACGACTTAGTATGCAAGATTGTCACCTCGTTCGTCTTCTGCAGCTCATGCGCATAGAAAACTTGGGGTTGATGAGATTACTCTTCAAATACCCTGACTGCACTTGTGCAACACAAGCTGCAGTATCTTCATAGATAATGGTGGGGGTTTGTACGGTGTTCAGCCCACACGTCTGCTGAATGTGGTGAATCATCCGTCGAAGCCACGCGCACTCTCGTGATGCTTCATATAGTGCTATGATTTCTGAGTGGTTCGTCGAAGTCGGTAGAAGACTTTGCTCAGACGATTTCCAGGGAACATCAGTTCCACCACAAAGGAAAACATATCCAGTCTATGACTTGGAAGTGTGCGGGTCCGACAGGCACCCTGCATCAGCATAGCCTACCAACGATAGGTCTTAATTCCTCCGATAATTGGTCCCTTGCAGGCATCGGAAGACGTCCTTGATGCCTTTCCAATGTCTATTGGTAGGCTCAGAACTGTACCTAGCACGCAAATTGACAGCGAACACAATGTCCGGCCATGTACAATTAGAGAGGTACATGAGTGCTCCAACGGCGATCAACTAGGGGAATTCCGATCCCATAATTTCCTCCCCCTCTTCCTTAGGCCTGAACGAGTCCTTATCTTGCTGCAAAGACCTCCCAATCATTGGGGTCTTCGAAGGATATGCCTTATGAAATCCAAATCTCTCTAACACCTTCTGGGTGTACTGGTGCACTAGAATCCCAGCAGGGGAATGTTCAAGTTGCAGACACAGACATAACTTGGTTTTACCCAAATCCTTCATCTTGAATTCCGACATCAGGTAGGAATTTGCTTCCTCAATATCTCTAGGTGTACCAATTATATTCAAATCGTCCACGTACACCGAGATTATACATAATCCATCTTCGTTGCTCGTGTAGCCCTTCTGATGAAGGAGATCGCTTAAGCGATTATACCACAGCCTACCAGACTCTTTAAGTCCGTACAATGACTTCCAAAGAAAACACTGTATAGACCCCGATTTGCTTTCTTGGTTCGGAATGGGGATACCTTCCGGTACCATCATGTAAAAGTCCAAATCAAGGTTACCATATAGGTAAGCATTGACAACATCCAACAATTTCATTGTTAAGTCCAAATTTACTGCCATCGAGATCAAGTATCTAAAGGTTATACCAGCCATGACTGGGGAGTAAGTTTCCTCAATATCGACATCTGTCGTTAAGTGAACCCTTGAGCGACGAGCCTTGCTCTGTACCAATCCACCTCATGTGTGAGGTAACTGTCCTCCGGCCAATCTTTCCAATCCGACCTTATTTTACAATCAGCGGGATTGTTAGGCCTAGGGTCAGGATCTATGATTGAGGCAATTCTATAGCAAAGTTAATGTTGACTATTGCCATTGCTCGGTTCCTTGACTCTCCCTTATTTATATAATTTATGGCCATTTTGTCATGGGGCGCATCTGGCGCTACCTCTTGCTCCACCGTATTTCCCGTTACATGAGCGAGGTCCTTTAGCTTTTCCGTGCCGATGTGTGTACTCACATCTCCGCTGGATGTTCCCCAATAGGGACGTTCAAGTCCGGAATCCCATGCACAGGACTTTTCGTACTTGTGCCAGGTCTCAATTGGCTCCCCTTTTTCTTACTAGGGGCTTTGGTAACTGTTTGTGATAAATCTCTCTTATCCTTCTTCCTCAGGCGTCCCCGAGTACTTAGGAGTTGAGAAACCGGATTTCTCATCCTTTTACGCCTTTGGATGGGAGCGGGCGTACCATAGTTAACTTCGGTATCTCAACCCTTTCCGGTGCATTGCGCGCAGGCATATGCGACTTTGTCACAGTTTACAAGTCACTAAAGTGATCAGGCAGTTGATTCGCTAATACATGCAAATCAATTTTCTTTTGGACTTCTTTATTTGTCTCGGCAGTGCGTGGGTCATGAGCGTCGATCTTCGTGACTTGGCACGTGATTTCTCGACTTTTATCATCAAGGGTTTGATTATCTCCCCCTAAAGTCGGAAAGAGATCCTCGTCAATGCAATCAGCGAAGCGGGCCGTATGACATTCACTTGTCATGGGGTCCAAAAACCTGACTATGGACACAGTCGCGTAACCAATGTATATCCCCGACTTACGGAGCGGGCCCATTGCTGATCGCTGGGGTGGTGGTATCGGTACATACACCTGGCAACCGAACCTGTAAAGGTGGGAAATTATCGGTGCCGACCCTGTGCAAGCTCCACATGAGAATGGATGTTGTACAGCCAACGGTCTTAAAGCTAACGAGTTTAGCAGCGTGTAACACAGCTTGCCCCAACATCTGGTTGATGAAATACAACTCTTATGATGGATTTCATCCTTCACCTTTAAGGGGGGCGGTCTAATGATTAACTTCCCCGTAGCGTATACGGAGCATACGAAATCATCAGGATTCGAGAAGCTTTTCACTTTAACATTATGACCGTTCGAATTGTATATTCCTCATCATACTAAGACTGAGTGGCCTAATCTATCATGCCATAGGCAAAATAGTTCAGAGCATCGGAAGGTAGTGCACACAGGCATTGCTACAATTACTATGTAGCATAGCCATGTGTCCAATGGAGAAAAATATTCCAAGAACATGTTTACCATTTTCATCGCGCTCGGTGATTAGGAGGCATTCTATACCATTCACAACACCGGTCTCAGCTGGAGACTATTAGCGTGAAAACCATTGAAACTTAAGGGGGTGCGAGTGACTCGAAGTACAACAATGCATCGTTAATGATCAAAGTTGTTTCCATGGGTAGTATGATAGTGGCTCGTCTGGAGCCAACTATATAAGGATCGCAGCCGGCGATTTTCATAACACTACCTCGATAATTTATAAGACTCAAAGCACATAATCTCCCTGAAGATGGTATTTGTGTATTGTTTTCCACGAGACATGTTTGCTCCATTGGGGTGCCACACGTGTTCTAAGATATTTGCATGTAATTAAAATAATGAAGCGAGGAAGCAGCGACATTACAGAACAAATGCATATGTATCTTAGAACATAACATGCCATCATACTTAAATAGAGGAATTAATGAACGATAACTAAAAATCATTCAAGCGTCGAAATAATGAATATGTCTTGCTCTTATAGAGTTTACAAACCAAATGTATCTCAAAGTGCCTAAGGAATCATGAAAAGTTAAACAGTGGAAGCTTAGACGGGCATAGAGAACGCGCCGTTCACTTCACACTCAATGTCCAACTGAGCGAATTGCTCCTCACTGATTATAGGATCATCATCAGTGCCTACACGAGGTGCAGAACGGAGCACCAAGTGATCGACCTCCATAGAGATGCCGATGTTCGTTGAGACCGTAGGGGCTATCTCCATGGGCGCAACTGCAGGTGCAGCCATAGGCAGAGGTGGAGGCGGCGGGAGGATCTCGGGTGCCACCATGGGTGCCGGAGGTGCCTCCCCTGTACTGAGGCGAGGTGTGATTCATGCTCCTTCTTACTAGCCTTGTATGTTTCCACAACGTCCTTAGGTGCACGGCACTGGCGTGAGAAGTGTTCTGTAGAGCCGCACCGGTAGCATTCCTATGTCCTCTGCTCCCCCTTGCCTGGCTGATGCTGCTGAGCCTAGCGAGGGGGAGAGGCGCCTTCTTGCCCTTCCCGCCTCTCTTCTTTTTGAGAGGCACATGGGCCTTGTAGGCGCTAGCATGGGCCTCCTGACGGGAACTCGCTCCAAGTGGCTGCGCGAGAGAGTTCTTTCGCCAGAGCTCATCCTGCGCCTCCTCTACCTGGAGTATGTCCACAAGCTCTGCATACTGCGTGTACTTCCCCTGGCGATAATTCCGCGAGGACTGTACATCATCGGGGTGGAAAGTAGAGAGAGTCTTCTCAATCTTCTGAGTGTCGGTGATAGTGACACTACACATCCGAAGAGAGATGCAAATCCGGTGCAAAGCCGAATTATAGTCTCCCACCGTCTTGAAGTTCTGAAACCTCAGACGCATCCACTCCGCCTCTGCGCGGGCGAACAATGTACTTCACTACTAGGAAACTGCCTTTCTGTGGATCACTTTCTGTGGCGCACCACTCCCCATGCACCAGAGAAAGTCACTTTCTGTGGCGCACCAGGCCACATGCGCCACAGAAATGTCACTTTCTGTGGCGCATGGAGGTTGGTGCGCCACAGAAAAAAAATTTCCCTCTCACGCATGCCTAATCCCCCCCCCCAGTGGATCGCCTTTTCAGTTCTGTAAACAAGAAAAGAAAATGATAAAGATTTCAAAAAATAAAATCCTTTGACATGTAGTTTCGTTTTAGTGTCTAGTTGGTATAGAAATTTTGAAATATGAATTTTGACCTTTTTTGCAAAAAACAGAAAAAAAAACTTTGCAGGGGCATAACTTTTGCATACGATGTCGAAAAAATGCGTTTAATATATCAAAAAAAACGTGAGAAAAAAAGGAACTCGATTTCACCGGGTTTTACCCGGTGAACTTTTCTCAGAATCGGGAAATTCCAAAAGAGTAAAAAGTTATTTCAAAAAGAAGTTTTTTTTTCTACAAAATCAAAAAAATAAATAAAAAATGCAAAAAATAAAAAAATTCAAATTTTTTGGGTTTGTTGAAGTTTTGGATTTTTTGAAGTTTTCTGGATTTTTTGAATTTTTTTTGAATTTTTTCGATTTTGAATTTTTTGAATTTTTCTAGATTTTTTGATCTTCTTTCTGAAGTTTTTTAAATTTATTTGGATTTTTCAAACACATATATAAACATACCATACATAAACTACACACACATATATACACATACACAAGGGTTAAGAGGGTTGATATGATACTATTATCAATAAGAAATTGAGTAGCATGAGGGTAGTTGAATTGAATGGAACTTAGAAGTTAAGCGTGCTTGGGTTAGAGCAATCTGAGGATGAGTGACCTACTGGGAAGTCATCATTTGAGATATGCTTCGAGTGTTAAAAATGTTCAAAAAATTCAAATATTTAGGGTTTTCCAAATTATTTCATTTTCTGATTTTTTTGATTTTTTTGAATTTTTGGATCTTTTTTTGAATTTTTTGAAAATCTAGATCTAGATCTGGCCGCCCTTTTTTTAAAATTCAAAAAAAAAAAATCTGTGGCGCACCGGGGTAGGGGTGCGCCACAGAATTGTTGTTTTCTGTGGCGCATCTGTTTTCTGGGTGTGCGCCACAGAAATTTTTTCTGTGGCGCACGGACGGGTGCGCCACAGAATAAATATTTTTGTGGCGTGATGTCTGTGGCGCATGGGGCATGCGCCACAGAAACACCAAAATGGTGCGCCACTAAAAGGCTTATCCCTACTAGTGCTTCAGTCGCTCGAAACGCTGTTTAAGAGCATTCCAGAGATCCAAAGCACTCAGCTCATCCATGTACTCATTTTTTCAGAATACTGCAGAGGTGGTGACGTAGAAAAAGCAGAGCCTGGGCATTCTGAGCAGGGGTGACAGCGCTGGTGGCTGCCTGGGTCCCCAGGCCAATCGTGTTGGTCAGCTCACTAGACGTGAGGAAGATCTCCACGTCCGATGCCCACGGCAGGTAGTTCAGCCCATTTTTAGCTAGCTCGGTGAACTCACGGTTGACGATTCCGGCCATCTGCAGTTTATGCAAATCATCTTAGATTACAGCAGGTAATCCAGATTACAGCAGGTAATCCATTGCATAAATGCGATGAAGATACAATTGTTCATTAACATGGCGTTCCAATAATTAAAAACATGCTAACAATGATTTCAGAGCGATTAAAAGTAATTAAACAATTAATTCTAGCAATGAAAACATATAATCCAAGCATTATAATGACTAAAACATGTTAAGCGCATCACTAATGTGAAAAAATGGCCCTAAAATTGACTTTTCGAGATTGTTTTATGGCTAAACATGCAATTTCAGCAGAAACAGACAGTTTCAGGGGCTTATACACGAAATAATTCAGTAGGAATTAAAATTACGTAAAACTGAAAAAATCCGAGGGCTAAAATGCAAATTGCGCGCGCAGCCTTTTCGGTCCGGCCCAAACGGCAGCAGGCCGAAACTAGGCCGCGGCCCATCTCCTGCGCCCCCTTTTTTTTTCTGGGCCTTATCTGGCCCATCACTTCACCTCCTGGATGGACCGGCCCACACCGCATCGTCCCTGCCGATCGTGGGCGACCGACGCTAGGGTTCCCTAGCACGTCGCTGGCCCGGCGGCGGCGGCACAAAGCTGCCCGGCAGCCAGCAGGGCCTGCCGGCGGCGCGCGTGGTGCATTGGGGCGGGGGTCGGGCGGAGTGGCTCGGACAGCGAGGCCGGACGGCGGTCGACGGCTCGCCTCGAGGAGGAGCACGTCGGCCTCGCGGCGGCGGCGGCGACGCACGCGCCGGAGGCCGCAGCCATGCGTAGGAGCGGGCGTCCGGGGAGCGGCCGGGCTCGGGACGGTGATCTCGGCCACGGGCGTGGCTCGGCCACGGGCGCGGTGGCCACGGCGAGCACGAGCGCGGCTCGGCCACGTCCGACACGGGGCACGGGCACCGCGAGGACGGGCCAGTGGTGCTGGATGCGAGGCATGCTACGGCCACGGCCATGAGCGAGGGTCGGGCGGAGAAACAATATGCAGCAGGGCGGCGACTGCTCAACCATGGTGACCGTGGCGTGACACGCATGGTCGTGTCGACGCGACTGATGGCCCTTAACGTAGTTACCTGCGTTAAAAGAAAATGGGTTAGGTTGAAACTCCAAGTGCAGAGTGTATAGTATAGGAAAGACAGTTTTCCCCACGAGGGGTGACTCGAGGGTTCACTAGTATAGAACGACACATCGGATATCCCTCTATGGAAACGGCAGGAGTTAGGCGACGGAGAATCGAGCCTTCCGCGCGGAAAAAGCCGCCCGCGAGGGCTATCCTCCCGCGACCGCGACACATCGGCAACGGTTGTGCTTTCCGCAACCGTTTGCTTTATATGAGCAACGGACATATTTTCGTGTCCGTATGCATTATTTTCATTATTGTAAACGGTTAATATGGATGACCGTATCCGATGATTCCATCCAGACCTAACGCTATGAGTGGTGTCGAGTTAGCCAGCTGCGGAGATTCCCATAAGACTGAAAGATAGGAGCGGCGGCGGCGAGGGCGGAGGCGGAGGCGAGGGCGGAGGCGGAGTCCAGATCTTACATCTGTGCTGCGGGCGTCGATAGGCGCGCGGTGGTTGCCGGCGTCGAGAGGCAGCGCGTTGGTTGCCGGCGTCGAGAGGCAGCGCAGGGAAGCTTGGGCCCGATTCCACAGCTACTGGGGCGGTGGTATAACCCGAAAACCTACTACTTATTTTTTTAATTATTTTGATTTAGGAGCGCGGAGTATAAATCTTACATATGTAGTTTGCCATTTTACTAGATGGTTCTTGATCGAGCTTGGATGTACGGTGGTCGCACGAGTCCTGAATTCTCACAAGGTGTGGTTGAATTCTTGGACAGGGCTTCGCAACACATGCTAGAAAGTAATGAACGAAGATGTTTTGTCCTTGTCTTCTGTAAGAATGAAGTCTTGTGGCCTAGAAGACAAACGATAGAAGAACACATTATTTTGAGGGGATTTATGGAATCGTACACATGTTGGTCAAAACACGGTGAACAACAACCAGCAATCTTTGCCGACAACCGTGATGATTTGAGCAACGATAATCATGAAGTCAATGCCAGAGATGGTTTGGGCAACGCTGATGATGATGTGCATCCAGATGAAACCAGAGCCGATGGTCCACAAAAAAACCTAGAACAGATGATCAATGATTTGGAGAATAATATGGAAGGTAATGATGAGATAAAGAATTTCCTCTGTCAGTCGGCGGACTCGAAGAAACCTCTGTATCCGGAATGCAAGCTCAGCAAGTTGGATGCGACACTAGAATTGTTGAAATACAAGGCAGAGAGTAGTACATCCGATGTGAGCTTCACAAAGCTGTTAAAACTTGTCGCATTATTACTTCCACCTGGAAATGACTTGCCAGCGAACACTTACCATGCCAAGAGGGTGATCTGCCCCATTCCAGCCGAGTACGTGAAGATACACGCTTGTAAGAATGATTGTATTCTCTACCGAGGGGAAAATGAAAATATGCGGCGTTGTCCCATATGTAACTTTCCTCGTTACAAACGCAACCTAGCAAAAGACAGAGACAAGGGCGAGGATGAGGTCACAACGGGAGTCCCTTACAAGGTTGTGTGGTATTTGCCAATAATACCCAGATTGAAGCGTATGTATGCAGACCCAAAGCAGTCAGAGCTGATGCGTTGGCATGCCGATAAAAGGAAAAAAGATGGACTGCTCAGACACCCGGCTGATGGACCACAGTGGAGGCTTATCGATTATGAGTTCCCAGACTTTGGCAGGGACCCCAGAAATGTAAGGTTTGCACTAAGTACAGATGGAATGAATCCTTTTGGCAGCATGAGCAGCAGACATAGCACTTGGCCAGTTCTTTTAGCAATGTATAACCTTCCTCCTTGGTTGTGCATGAAGAAGAGGTATATCATGATGTCGATGCTTATTCAAGGACCAAAACAACCTGGGAATGACATTGATGTTTACTTGAGTTTACTTGTCGAAGAACTACAAGTACTGTGGGATGGGGTAAGAATGTATGATGCGTTCAAGAGAGAACAGTTTGATCTCAGAGCAATGTTGTTTCTGACCATTCAAGATTATCCTGCACTTGCGAACTTGTCAGGGCAGAGTTTGAAGGGATCCTTTGCATGTGTCACTTGCAAAGAGAGAACAAAAAGTCTTTGGCTGCCGAATTCAAGGAAGACAGTGTACATGCGGCACCGAAGGTTTTTGGCAAAGAATCACCCGTATCGTAGATTGAAGGCCCCGTTCGATAATACGATTGAGACCGATGACACGCCAGAACCATTTTCAGGAGCGGATGTCGATGACCAGACGAAGGATGTACACACTATTTTTGGTAAGGGGAAGAAACCCCAGTCTCGTGAGAAGGCAGTGTGGAAGAAAAGATCGGTTTTCTGGGCATTGAAGTATTGGGCATATCTGGACGTTCAACATTGCATCGATGTCATGCATGTCGAGAAAAACGTAACTGAAAGCGTTCTTGGATGTGTAATGAATAACAAGGATAAAACGAAGGATGGTATGAATTCACGGCTGGATATTCTTGCATTGAAATATAAAAGGAAAAAGTTGAAGCCACAAGAGAAGCCTAATGGGCAGTGGTACCTCCCACCTGCTTGCTACCAGTTATCGAAGGAAGAGTTGAAGGAGTTCTTGCAATTCTTGTATGATATGAAAGTTCCGTCAGCATACTGCGCAAACATCAGGACTCTGGTGTCGTTTGAAGAAAAGAAACTGATGGGGATGAAGTCACATGACTGCCATGTGATGATGACACAGATGCTCCCTGTGGCAATTAGAAATATGTTGCCTAAACCCGTTCGAGAGGCTCTCATGAGGTTATGTGATTTTTTCAACGCTATATACCAGAAGGTAATAGATCCATTCAAATTAGACAGATTGCAAGAAGATGTTGTGAAGACTATCTGCCAGCTGGAGATGTTCTTCCCCCCTTCGTTTTTCGACGTAATGGTCCATCTAATTGTACACATTGTTTATGAGATAAAGCAATGTGGTCCAGTGTATCTGCGCACTATGTATCCGTTCGAGCGCTTCATGGGTATACTCAAGCACTACGTCCGTAACAGGTATCGGCCAGAGGCAAGTATCGTTGAAGGATATCTTTCGGAGGAGGTGGTTGAGTATTTCATCAGCTACATGGATGGCCACCGACCTATCGGGGTGCCTCTGTCCAGGCATGAGGGGAGGCTAGATGGAAAAGGGTTAATGAAAGATAAATCATGTTGGCCAGAGTGTGAATTATTTGAGAAAGCACATTTGTACGTATTGCAGCACCTTGCAGTCGTTACACCATATGTGGATGCTCACAAGGATCTACTTAGAATTGAGCTAGGAGGCCGAGGCTTGACAGAGAATCAGAAGGAAGCACAAGTCTTGAAACTGCACAGCCAGAGATTCGCTGATTGGCTGATGACGAATTGTGTCGGAGATGATGACGAGACTTTAAAAAGTTTGGCAAGAAAGCCAAACTTTACGGTTCATAAATGGGAAGCATATGACCTGAATGGCTACACCTTTTATACAAAGAATAGAGACAACAAACCATGTATCAGAATAGCTCTATTAAAGTGGAAGCGGTAGATCCGAATGGGAGGAAGGATTGGTACTATGGAGTAATTGAGGAGATTTGGGAGCTGGAGTACGATACATTACTCACGGTTCCATTGTTTAAATGCAAATGGGTCAAACTGGGTCATGCGAAAGTTGACCAGTACGGCACTACATATGTCAATCTCAACGAATTGGGATACAAAGATGAACCTTTCGTTTTAGCTACCCAAGCCACCCAGATCTTCTATGTCAAAGACCTACTACATAAAAATTGCCATGTTGTGATGAATGGGAAAAGGAAGATCGTTGGGGTGGATGACGTTACTGATGAAGAAGAGTACAACCAGTATGAAGACTTGCCAGCAACTGGAGAACGCATACAGATCAATGACCGACAGGCTCCTGGAGATGGCTTTTACGCAAGAGATGATCACTCCGATGGGGCAATTTACAAAGGAAATATTCAGGTTGATCCAGTTTTACTAGAGGAGGACGAAGAATGAGCAAATTAATTTGTACCCTAAAGTGATAATTGTATTTCTTAATTGGCAAAGTAATGTGCTGTTGTTATTTCTTAATTTTCCGAAATATAATTTATTTATACCACATCGGCAACGGTTTTTTTGAATGCACCGTTGCCGATGTGACATAAACCCTACTTCCAGACTTAAACTTTGGGGACCAACCTACCACCCCTCGCATTTCCCCCCGCTCACCGTCTTCAACACCACCCCCGGCGGCGTACTCACGCTCAGCTGAGTTCATTATGCGGACTACTCGGGCCGCCCTTGCGGCGCAGGCGGCTTCCCTGGCCGTCCCCCCACCCACGGTCTCAGCTGAGTTAGTTATGCGGACTACTCGGGCCGCCCTTGCGGCGCAGACGGCTTCCCTGGCCGTCCCCCAACCCACGCCGCGGGGCAGCTCCAGGCTACGACGGCGTCGCGCCGACGCCGTGGTCAGCGAAGACGCCCAGAGGGTGGGCTCTATGCCCCCCTCAGGCGACAACCGCGGCCGCCGTCTCCACTGATTTGGCTCCCGGAGATGCTGCCGCCACAGATCTGGCCGCCGTCTCCACTGATTTGGCTCCCGGAGCTGCTGCCGCCACAGATTTGCCCGCAATAGAGGAAGGGGCAGACAGCGGCGACCTCATACATGCCGGAGACACACTTGGGACAGGTTAGTTGTGCTGATTAACTGTATTACACACTGTAAAGTCGGACCTTTTAGTTTTAATTAGATCCACCTTCTATTATTCACCTGTTATTCAGAGCTGTCGTCTGGTGATGAAGGGTCCTCGAGCTCATCCTCGCAGCAGGATCAGTTTATCATGAAACAAAGGGGTCGAGGAATTAGAAAACCAACCCTAAAGCCAAGAGGAACATTTACAGTGGAGATGATTGACAAGAAAACTGGTGCCCCGTTGAAACCAGTCAAGGCACATAGGAAATTTAAGACATTGTGTGGGTGTGTAGTCAGGGAAAAGGTCCCCATTACGGTTGACGACTGGAGTCAAGTCACTCCAGAAGAAAAGACTTTCATCGTCAACGCCATAATGAGCCAGTTCCAGCTCGCAAATGAGGAATGGAAGCCTGCAGTTCAAGCTGCTGCTCTTTCTAAAGCAAAGGATTCGTTCCGTAACTTCAGGCACCGTCTGTACTCCAAATTCCAGAAGAAAAATCGGGATGCTACACTTGTATACCCCTTCATTAAACCTGACGACTGGAAGGAGTTCAAGAAGTATAGGAGGACGGAGGAGTTCCTAACAAAGAGTAAAGCCGGCAGCGCCCTCATCAGTAAAAACAAGCATCCCCACAATATGGGGGTTCTTGGATATGCTGGTTCGAAGCCCATATGGAGAAAACAGGATGAAGAAGCAGTTGCTTCGGGGGGCACGGTTCCTTACTCTGATCTTGAAGGTGAACGGGCACGAGACTTCTTGAGGGCGAGGTCTAAAACAAACGAAGTTGGTGAACTTGTTATAACTCACCCCGAGACCCAAAAGTTACATAAAACAATGGTAATAACCATATATAACCTAAGTTGTTTCCTCCTTAACTGACACAATATTTCCTTGTGTACTGAATTCAGTGTACTACTTGTCTTATCTCCAGCTGGAGCTGAAAAATAAAAAGGACAGCGGAGAGATTCTGGCACGAGGGAAAGATGACATTCTCTCAAAAGCTTTGGCTACGCCTGAGCCCTCTGGTCGGTCTCGGACGTTCGGCACCCATGTTGGCCACAAGAAGGCTTTCGCGATAGACCAGGCTGAAAGGCAGGCAATGAAAAAGGCCAGACATGACGCTCAAATGAAAGCACTAGAGACAAATATTACGGCCAATATCGTTAAGCATCTTCGAGACGGTCACCTTGATCCCGGTAGGGGGGAGTGCCCTGCAGCCAGGAGTAGTTGTGGATCATTGTCGGTTGATGGTCTTGTAGACACCGGCAAATATGCTGTGGACGACATCACGAGCCCGGTGAGATGCAAACTACATGTGCCTGTAACCGTGATGACGCATCATCCCCTGGTGGCAGCACTAGGTATGGTTCAGCCACCTACCGATGTGGTACCTCAAGTGGATGGTGTGCCCTTAAAGCCAGGTTTTGCAATGTGCTTTGTGGACAAGGTCATGCCTGGCTTCGAAGGCATCTTGCTATTTAACACCTGCGTCGATGCAGACGTACAAAGCTTGGGCCAGGCTAAGCTGAGATACGTACAGTGGCCCAAGAAGGAGATTTCTCTTCTCAGTGCCCTGCCATCCACCTCAACAGCTTCTCGACAGATGGCGTCGTCTGAAGGCCTCCGTTCAGCACAGCTCCTCCTTGATATTGCGGCCAAACAGCCTTCCAGAGAACAAGCAGTTGAAGATACAACGGTTGCACAGAGTTGTGAAGCCACACCAACACCGCCTGTCGATGGTAACTCACCTACTGCCCTTGTGGTGAACAACACCACCAACTTGGTTGAAGCTACACCAACACCGCCTACGCCTCCGCCTCCGCCTCAGCCACAGCAGGCTTATCTGCCGCCTCCGCCTCAGTCACAGGAGGCTCAACTGCCGTCCCTGCCTCCTCAGCCACAGCAGGCTCATCTGCCGCCTCCGCCTCCGCCCCAACTTGTTCGGACACGTAGAGGCACCACACCCGTCCGGGCGAAGGACCATGCCAAGATGGCCCCGATAAATAGAACCCCGATGAAGCCCAAGCCCAAGCCCAAGCCCAAGACCATTAAAAATAAAAAAATACTGCACCGATTGACAGCGACCAATACCTAGATGACGAAGAATTTAATAAGAAATACAATGCAGAGGTGCAAAGTGGCCCCAAATACGTGCGTGGACAGCCATTGTTGACTAGAGATGGATTACAAAGATCAGGCTTGGCTTGCCAGCAGCTTCATGAAAAGTACCTCCTATGTTGTGAACAGAATAAGGAGATAACCTTCAGTGTCAGGAAAGAGGATTTTTACGGCGTCCAAGGTGACGTTCGTTATAACTGGGAGTTTTCAGAGATGTTCCAAGTTTTCAACCTGAATATTGTTGATGGCACGTTCATGCGTTTGTTCACATTGTATGTGCCTTACAAATACTTTTCACATTTTAATAGCTTTCTTCTGTTCAGTACATGCTAACTATTCTCTTTCTTGTACTTAGGAGCCAGGTATTCGAGTGCAACCGCAGGAAAGAACCGGTAGGTTTCCTTGATCCGGCTCTTATCAATTACACGAACATCTGCAGCAATGGATACGACGATTATTTCAACTATGCTGTGAAAGCGTTGACTCATTATCAAGACAAAGAGTTGATCCTGCTTCCTTACAATCAGGCGTAAGTTTGTTATCAAAAATTATCTGTACATCCTGCTTCCTTACCATCAGGCGTAAGTTTGTTATTTTCCTTTGCAGTTCTCACTGGTTCTTAGCTGTCATCATTCCTAAACAGAACAAGGTATTGTATATAGATTCCCTACTTGGAAGTACAAATTATACACCCTTGGAGAAATTCTTGAACAGGTATTACATCGTTCCCTAGTTTACTTTATGATTTAACTTTCACGTGTTGTTTTCTCAATCCGCCAACTCATTACTTTTGTAGTGTGTTCGAAAAGTACTTGACGATAATCAAGAGACCGTTGGCCAAGAGAGGAGAACAGGAGGCCATATTGAGTCACGTACAAGTTAACCCGGTAACAGTTGCTACTTTATTCCTAGTTTTCACAAATACCTGCTAGCAAACCAAACTAAGTGAGCGATTTTGTCACCAACATTACAGTGCCCTCAGCAACCACCTGGTACAAATCTTTGTGGGTATTATGTGTGCAATGCAATATTGAAAGTCGTTCCCACCTCGAGAAGTCTGCCAAGCCTCGATTCGGTTAGTAATCCACGACATCATCAACAATTCATGTTTCCTAACAATATTTGCAGACATACATGACGAAAGATACCTAACTAAGAATCTGCCTGCAGCTTATAGGTGGAATGGGACGTGCACCTTTGAAGAAGGATGTTCTTACGATGGTGAGAGGCAAGTTTGCTGCGTTCGTCCTTGAACACATCGTAAGCAAGGAGGGAAAACTACACGACCCTAATCCATGATCATGAGATCCTATTCGGCATTTGTTCACCTGTCCATACCGGCATTCTCGCTGGTGAGACTATAGATTTTTCCAAAACAATTGTTGTCACCATTGTGGTGTAACTTCTTTAAATTGTGTCCACTTTTTTCCGAACAATGGCTGAAAACTTTGTATTTGTAGCAATAGCAATAGCTGTGAACTTGTATTCCAACATTTGCTGTAAACTTTGTGTTCATATGATTGTTGTAAACTTGTATTGCTGAATGTCTGCTAAATAATTGCTGTAGCACGGGCGTGCAAGCGCAGCTAATTACTATTAGCTTGCAATTAGACATAGGAAATGGGCAAACAGAAATAGCCGTTGCCGACATGATACAACACTGGTAAAGGAGGACAAAACCCTCCGTTGCCGAAATGGTCACACATTGGTAACGGATAGCCGGAGGCTCCGATGCCGAAATTTTCTCACATCGGAAACGGTGTTCTGCCACCGTTACCGATGAGGGCCCCCACATCAGTATCGGAAGCGGGGACACAGACCCTTTCTCCGTTGCCGGAGGGGTTTTTGGCCCGTTTCCGATGTGTCGTTCTGTACTAGTGGTTTAATATCGATCTCTTGGGGAACCAGTATTTCAGGTGTTATCTCCTTATCCTTCTCTTAAGAACCTGCAACAAAATAAATTGTTTTGTGCCCTCAACCTCACCAAGTGGTTGTCAAGCACAAGGTGTGAGAATGATAATAAAATAAATATGCAAACAGTAGTAAATATGCAATGATGGTAAAATAAATATGCAATGATGGTGGAAACAATGGTAAATGATATTTTTGGTTTTTTTATAATGTATGCAAGATGTGAAAGTGTTTTTGTATTTTCGGATTTAATAATGGCATCGAACAAAAGTGGTGATAAAAGTGTTGGAAAGGTGTTTCTTATGATTAAAAATGGACCGGGGTTCATGGTTTCACAAATGCACTCTTTCTTGATAACGTGTTAGACAATGGAACACTAAAGTTAACATGAAAGATGGCAAGACATGGTTTGACAAGTTATTAATAATATGGGCATCACGTCCTAACATAGAGATCTCAAGTATAAGTTGTTCTCTCTCTTATGCTCCACCAAGATGCGAACTAAATCATAACACCTTAGTAATTAAGATAAATCAGAGCATAGCAATAAGTTCAATGACATGAAGTTAAAATAAGAACATGCTAGATCTAGTCATGGAGGTAGTGGCCAAGGTCACATCCACTCTCCGGTAGCATGGTATTTTTGTTTATCCCTAGTGAGGCAACAAAGTAAGGTAGAAAACCCAAGTGGATCGCAGAACTATCTGTCACGTTCACTGCACTAGCCACCCCCGTTACTCCAACTAATGCACACGTTCTGCCTCACATGCTCTCATAAACATGCTTGATCATGACAAGTAAATAAGAACGGGTGATGGGGGGATAATAACCCGGTAGGCTCATGAAGAGGGAAGCGTGACCCGCCAGGCAGGAGGCCCGGCCAGGCCAGCTAATCATCAGCATGGGCCGGGTTATGTCGCTGGGCCAGTTGGTTTGGCGGTAACCCTATTCAGGAAGGAAAGGTTCTAGAAGACCAGAGGCGGTTCGGGACTTGGAGGACACGAAGGCCAGAAGAGCTAGAGTAGGACTCCGAGTCTGGGTAGAGCCCGGGTTCATCTTGTAAAGCGCCAGGAGACCCGGTCATCTATATAAACCGATCCCTGAGCCCTAGTTGAGCAGAACCTTTATGATCCAAGTTTAGGCGAGAGAATCATAGAGAGAAACCTACGCTACCAAGCGAACCTTGTAACCTAGATCGAGATCCGGCTCTGTTGTCGTAGCCGGGTTATCGAGATCGAGATCAATAACAAGATAGCAGGAAGTAGGTCTTTATCTCCAATGGAGAGGCCGAACCTGGGTAAACCCTTTGTCCCTGCAGTGCTAAACAATCTCCCAGATACCAGAGTCGCCTTGCCCATCATCTCAAGCTACCCCAAGGTAGCATCTGCCGTGTTATCTACCCCACGACAGTTGGCGCCGTCTGTGGGAACCGCGTCCAAAGGTGTCACCATCATGGGAGAAGCAATGCAAGGAGTGGAGAATTTGTTTTCGGCGAGATCACCCTCAACTCGCAAGGAGAGCCCATCGTTGATGATTCTGGCTGGGGGCCGGAATCAGATCTACTTGAATCAGGTGATGTTATTCCAATTGGCAAGTTTAACGTTTTTGTTGGTATGATTGCAACTAGATCTGCTAGTGATGGAGAATATGAATCTGTGTCAGGAGCCGCCACAATTGTTCAATCTGATGGAGAGGAATCAGTTGGTACGGCTGAAGATGAGCTGCCCTGGATGCACACGAGGAACGATCGGGAAACCCGGCTCAAATCCCGGGTGATGTGGTGGACCATGCAGATTCAGAATCGATCTTGCCCCTGTTTGAAGGCCGGTTCGGATATGGAGCAGAAGAAGAGGATGAAGAGGAGCAAGAGTCCAGCCCAAGCCCGGTTAGGAGGGTGGCAGTTTACACCGCCCCTTCGACCAACGTGGGAGCATCACCGTCAACGGTCGTGCCACCTGCTTTTACTCCGGGTCAACAGCAGCAACAATTGCCACCAGTACTGGAATTGGCGGGTCAAAGAGTTGATGGAGACCCGGCTTCGGTGTCAGAGGAAAGTGAAGACACGGCGCGTTACAGGAACAGCTTCGGTTTTCTCAATAACCGGGCTCAGGGTGAGGAAAGAAACAACACGACTGGGCCCAGGCCTTGTTTAACAATGGCCTGGTCCTAGATCCATCAGCACTCACGAGGTTGGTTACCCCAGAAAACGCGCAGCTAGAGCTATAGAATTGGATACAGCACGCCGGGCTTGGAGCAGATGCGCAGAGACACAATGGCAGAGAAGCAAGATATGGAGGTTAGGCGAAAGCAAATAGAGGATGAGGAAAATCGTCTCAATGAGATGACCAGGGCACACGGAGGAGGCATCAGAGCCGGCTGACCCAAGGAGAGAATGTCATAAATCCAGCGGTATTGTTTAGGACCCCAGAAGATCAACCAATCGATATAACTCAGGTGGCTCCAGTTGTTAGAACAAATGCAGAACCAGGAAGAGAAACAGGAAGAGCTGGAGTTACAGCTGCAGCGGTGCCGGGTCTTCTCGCTGGGGGAGCCAGGGGAAATCCGGGTCTGCCGCCTAGGACACCAAGGTTCCACACGCCGGGGGCCATTTTTCCAATCCAGCAGATAACGTGTATGCCGCAACTTTAGCACTTGACCGTATTCCATTGGGAGACTCGCCAGCAGAGATTGAAGCTCGGCGTGCCATTGACATGTTGCGCACTGCGGTTGTTCAGCAAGTTCAGTATTCAAAGGAGAAAAGCGCGCTTCATTCCACAACTTATCGTAGTAAGAGTCGCCACGGTGGGAACCCGCCATTGGCCGGGTTTGCCGCGGCACAGCAGCAAAACCCCCCCAGCAGAACCAGAACAATCAGCAGCACCAACCCGCCCCTGCAATTTCTGTGGCTCAGCAGATAGTCAATAGATCGCGAGCGGGAAGAAGTGCAGCCAATGCAAACCCGGCAGTACCTGCCGCTGGAGTACCACAAGGAGGACCGGGTCCCGTGCCGCAGCGTCTGCAAGCTCGCCGGGTAACAATAATTTTTTGACAAGTTCTTCTACCTTAGCCGGGCCAAAGTGTCTTTCAGATGCCATTAGAGCGGAGCCTTTCCCTGAGAAGTTCAAGAGCCAAGCAAGATTTCCAATTACGAGCCGAGCATGGACCCGGCAAGCTGGTTGAGCAGCTATGAGATGGCAATGTGTATACGCAATGCCACAGAGAATGTTTGTGCAAAGTACATGTATTTGATGATGAGTGATGGTGCAGCGAAGTTGTGGTTCAAGAATCTGCCAGAGAGATCTATCAGTTCCTGGGATGAGTTGAAAACAATTTTTATCAAGCACTTTCAGGGTACGTGCAAGCGATTATTTTCCATTGAAGATCTTGATCGTTGTGTACAGAGGAAAGGCGAGTCAGCGTCACTGGATGGGCCGGGTCACGGAGATCCTGCACTCCTCATCAGGTATCGAGCCCAAGGACGCAATTTCATCGATGGAGAAAACTTGCAAGTACGCTCCCTTGGTCCAGAAGCTGGGTCGCATGAAAGAGGGACACCGGGTTAAGCCTGTTACTATGGCAGAGTTGATGGATGCGTGCAACAGACACGCAGCCACGGACAAGACCCAGGATGATAGTGAGGAAGAAAAAGGGAAAGGTACTGCGAATAATGGAGGAAGGAACAACAATGGCCCGGGAAACAATAACAACAACAATCAGAATCAGCACAAGCGTGGGCATCAGGAGGGAAACTCAGAGCTAGTGGCAAACGCAAATGCCGGGTTTCAGAGGCAAAGGATGGACGGAAATTATCAGGAAAACAGAGGTTATCAGGAAAACAGAGGTTATCAGGGAAACAATGGGAATTACAGTGGTGGAAATAGTTATCAAGGATCACGTCCAATGAGCACTGAAGAGGCCTTCAGGATGCCGTGTCCTCGTCATAGCAAGAACGGCAGACCCGCCAATCATTCATTGGCCCAGTGTGTAGATCTGAACAGGTGGAAAAACAATGAAGTTCAGAGAGCTTTGCAAGGAGCAAACAGAGGTGGAGGACCCGGCCCGAGTGCTAACCCGGCTGCGGGGCCTCTAACTGGAGCAAATGCGGTACCACTGGCAAACAGGACCCGGCCAAAACAGGTAACCAGGGTGGATTCTCAAACCAGCCAAGGCAACTTGGCCAATATCATATATACTAGTGGCACGACCAAGAGAGAGAGAAAGATAGTCAAAAGGGCAGTTAACTCAGTGGCTGCAGGGGTACCAAGGTATTTAAGATGGTCAGAGCATGCTATTACGTGGAGTAGAGCAGATCACCCGGGTGTGGTGGAACATCCGGGTCTGCTTGCTTTAGTTGTGGCTCCTCAGGTTCATGGCTTTGAGCTAAAGAAGGTTTTGATGGATGGTGGTAGTAGCATTAATATCTTGTATTGGGAGACATTTGTACGCATGGGTCTGAAGGAATCACAGTTACAGAAAACGTCAACGGTGTTTCATGGTATAGTTCCTGGGAAGTCAGCTACACCAGAGGGAAAAATTTCATTAGAGGTTGCTTTTGGCGAGTCTATCCATAACTTTAGGTCAGAGTGGCTCACTTTTGAGGTGGTGAAATTTCCAAGTCCTTATCACGCGTTGTTCGGAAGGCCGGCTTATGCCAAGTTCATGGCAAGGCCGTGTTATGTGTACTTGCAGTTGAAGATACCGGGTCCCAAGGGGATCATCACAATTCATGGTAACAGAGAAATTGCAGCAGAATGTGACGAGGGAGATGCAGCCCTGGCAGAGCAAACTTGTGCTAGAGAGGAGTTGAAAGCTTACAGGTCTAATCTTGACCCGCAGGACAACAAGGCACTCAAAAAACCAACAACAGAAGATGACAGGGCAAAGTTTAAAGCAGCAAAAGATACCAAGATGGTGGATTTTGTGCCTGGGGATTCCTCCAAGCAGTTCGCCATAGGGACCAGCCTAACTGATAAATAGGAAAGCGCGCTCATCGAGTTCATCCGTGAGAATCGGGATGTTTTTGCATGGACACCTAGTGACATGCCAGGCATTCCGACTGAACTCGCTGAGCACCGTTTACATGTTGATCCAAAGGCAAGGCCGGTAAAACAAGGTTTGAGAAAAATGAATGCAGAGAGAAGAAAAGCTATAGGAGAGGAGATAGCCCGGTTATTGGAAGCCGGCTTTATCATGGAGGTTTTCCACCCAGAGTGGTTGGCTAACCCGGTTTTGGTTCTGAAGAAAAATAATGAGTGGAGGATGTGCATCGATTTTACAAGTCTCAACAAGCATTGTCCAAAGGACCCGTTTGCGCTGCCGCGCATCGATCAAATTGTTGACGCAGTTGCAGGCAGCGAGCTCTTGTGTTTTCTGGACGCATATTCAGGTTATCATCAGATCAAGCTTAATAGGCAGGATTGGGAAAAGACATCGTTCATCACCCCTTTGGTGCTTTTTGTTACAAGACCATGACTTTTGGGTTGAAGAACGCAGGGCAACTTATCAGAGGTGTATTCAAAACTGTTTTCATGATCAGATTGGACGCAATGTGCATGCTTATGTGGATGATGTGGTGATCAAGTCAGAAAAAGCCGGGTCATTTATTAGTGACCTTACAGAAACATTCAAAAATTTGAGGAAGTACAAGATGAAGCTCAATCCTACAAAGTGCGTGTTTGGAGTTCCAGCGGGAAAGTTGCTTGGTTTCATTGTGTCAGAGCGTGGAATTGAGGCAAACCCGGAAAAAATCAGAGCCATCCAAAGTTTGAAAAAACCAGAGGAATTGGCAGATGTTCAGAAGTTGACAGGCTGTGTGGCTGCGCTAAGCCGGTTTATATCCCGGCTCGGAGAAAAAGCAATCCCTTTGTATAAGTTACTGAAGAAAACAGACAACTTTGTGTGGAATCAGGAAGCAGATGAGGCATTTGAAGCTCTGAAGAAACAGTTATCAGAAGCGCCAGTTCTGGCGGCCCCGGGTCCCAAGGAACCCATGTTGTTATACGTCGCTGCCGGGCCTCAGGCTGTGAGTGCTGTGGTGGTGGTCGAGCGTAAGGAGGAAGGCAAGGAAAACCCGGTTCAGAGGCCGGTCTATTATGTTAGTGAGGTGTTATCAGAAGCAAAGCAGCGCTATCCACACTGGCAGAAACTAGTGTTTGGTGTTTTCATGGCAAGTAGAAAGTTGAAACCATATTTTCAGGAGCATCCAATCACAGTGGTCAGTTCAATACCCTTAGCAGATATCATCAGAAATTCAGAAGCTACAGGAAGAATTGCCAAGTGGGCAATAGAGATGGGGCCTTACCACATTGACTATGTGCCTCGCACAGCTATCAAATCTCAAGCATTGGCTGATTTTCTTAATGATTGGACACAGTTGAGTGCACCACCCCTTACCCCGGGTCTCAAGCCTTGGGTCATGCACTTTGACGGGTCTAAGCAAGCACAAGGTTCAGGAGCTGGAGTTGTGTTAACTTCTCCCAAGGGTGATAAGTTGAGCTATGTTTTGCAGATTCACTTCGATTGTTCTAACAATGTGGCAGAATATGAGGCCTTGTTGCATGGTTTGCGTATGGCAAAGGAGATGAACATCAAGCATATCAATTGCTATGGGGATTCAGATCTTGTGGCACAGCAAGTTTCAGGAACATGGGATAGAAAAGATGCGACAATGGCGGCTTACAGAAGAGAGGTGGACAGGGTAGCCGGGTTTTTCTCAGGCTATCAGGTGGATCATATTGATCGCAGAAAAAATGATGCTGCAGATGCTTTGTCAAGACTCGGCTCACGCAGAGAGCCGGTTCCACCTAATGTTTTCTTGGACGAGCTATGGACTCCATCAGTCAAGCTTCAGGACGTGGAAGAACTGGCGGGTCAGGAAGACCCGGATTCGCAGTTAGTAGCAGCAACTCATGAAATTCCAGAGTGGACAGAACCTTACTTGGCGTATCTTTTGCGTGGAGAGCTGCCAGAGCAGGAAGTTATATCCCGGCAAATTGTGCGCCGGGCTAAGGCTTACGTGGTTATTGATGGCGAGTTATATAAGAGAAGTGTTTCCGGAGTGTTTCAGAGATGTGTGTCTGGAAAGGAAGGCCGGCAAATTCTGAAAGAGATTCATGAGGGAGATTGTGGTCATCATGCTTCAACAAGGTCTTTAGTAGCAAAAGCTTTCAGACACGGTTTCTTTTGGCTCACAGCCCAGGCAGATGCAGAGCGCCTGGTAAGCAGATGTGATGGTTGCCAGAGTATGCAAGGCAAATTCATGTGCCGGCTCAGGAGTTGCGAACAATACCTTTGACTTGGCCTTTGCAGTTTGGGGGCTTGATATGGTGGGTCCTTTTAGCATGTCTCCTTGCAAGAAAACCCACCTCTTGGTTGCCATTGACAAGTTTACGAAGTGGGTTGAGGTGATGCCTGTTACAAATTGTGAAGCAGCTACAGCAGTCAAGTTTTTGAAGAAGATCATACACAGGTTTGGGTATCCTCATAGTATCATCACAGACAATGGCACTAACATGTCCCTTGGTGAGATGGCAAAGTTCTGTGGAAACCAGGGTATACGTTTAGACGTTGCTTCAGTTGCTCATCCGCAGGCCAATGGACAAGTAGAACGAGCAAATCAGGAGTTGCTTCGAGGTTTGAAACCACGTCTCCGGGTCCCGTGTATCAGAGCCGCCGGAGCGTGGGTTGAGGAGTTGCCATCAGTAGTTTGGGGAATCAACACAACACCAAACAGATCCACCAAGATGACCCCTTTCTTTATGGTGTATGGGGCAGAGGCAGTTTTGCCAAGTGATATAATTCATGACTCGCCTCGCGTGGCGGCTTACGTTGAAACAGAAAACGAGCAGACCCGGCAGGATTCTGTGGACCTGTTAGAGGAGAACAGAGAACAAGCATTGGAGAGATCAGCAGTATATCAGCAAGATTTGAGGCGGTATCATAGTCGCCGGGTTAAAACTCGCACTTTCCAGGAGGGAGATTTAGTGCTGCGATGGACGCAATCCAAGGAAGGGATGCACAAGTTATCTCCTCCTTGGGAAGGGCCATTCATCATAAGCAAGAAATTGAACAATGGTTCATATTATTTGGTGGATGCTAGAGAAAAGTCCGAGTCTGTAAATGACACAGCGCACTCTACCTTTTCATTGGAGAGCGTGAGCGGCCATGGAACATTGCCCAGCTGCGCCCATACTATACTTAGCATGAGAAAGAGATATGAGATGTAATACACGATGTAACAGGCAGCAGGTTTCAGACGCGCTCTTTTCCTTACCAGGGTACCTAAGGGGGCTGGAAGGTTTTTAATGAGGCGGCTTGCTGACCTAACCTTTTCTATCAATAAAGTAAAGGTTGAACAGAAATTTGTCTTGTTTCAGTCTCAGTTTACATTGGCAAGCCAGTTATTTTTCGTTTAATGTATGCCATAACAGTTTTTTGTTCAGCTTGGTCTTGGGGGCTGGTCATTGAGGTGGCAAAGTTTTTCCCAAGACCCGGCTCATACGATTATCCGGGTCTCGAAATTTTTGTGACCCGGTAAGAGCAGTTTTTAGCTTTAGTATTTTGGATTCAGTAGCATGCATGTTTAGTTTAAATATCAGTTGTTTATGTTATTCAGTTGTTATGTTTTCTGTTTAGAACAAGTGTTATAGTTGCTTTTTATCTTTGAGGACGCCCAGAGAGCGCGTCCCACCAGTATATGGATCAATGGGGTAATGTTGCATAGTTAAGCCATTACTTTATAAACATTGATCCAGGTCTTGGGGGCTCTTACTTGAATAGTTTGCAGCTGCAATCCCAAGACCCGGCTTTTATGCCACTAGTTTATTCTTGGTTATCTTGCTGTTGAGCTGATGTGACTCGCAATTATATGGCCTGATTGCTCACCTGGAAATTCAATCAACCATGAGGCCCGTTGGGACTTGGTTCGACCCTGTTTTTCTCAGCGAAGTTGCGACAGGGTATCCATGCGAAAGCCGGCTCACAGTTAAAGAAATCAAAAGGGTCATCAAAACCACGAGAGGTATCATCAAGCAAAAGTTTCAAGTAATAAAAGCAAAGTTTCAAAGGTGTACTACTACACCACTGCAAGCAAGAGATAGTATCGCTAAGTTATTACAATAGCTGCCCGAAGGGCCGAATGAAATTGTTTTTTGCAGAGATGAAAGCATCTGCATAAGTTTTTCAAGCCTCGGCTTCAGGAGCCGGGTCACGATGAGGCGAGCTGGATGGTTGTTCCTCGGTGGTTTTCGCCGGGTCATCTTCCTCGGCGGCCGCCGGGTTAGCTTCTGTCTCCTTGGTCTCCTTGGCCTTGATCTTGCGCCGGGTGACTTGTTGAAGTGATTGGAAGTAGTTTTCATCATCTTCTTCAACCGTGGCCCGTGATGGAGGAGGAATAATTGGCGTAGAAGAGCTGGGTGCAGTGGAGGTACCGGGAGCAGTCTTTGCTGGATCAATGGAATCCTTGTAGCTTTGCAGGAGATCGATGCGTTGTGGCTCGTCATCCATGATCTCTTCATCGTTTTCGGTGTATCCAAACTGCAACGTGGTGAGCTTCATTTTGCTGGCAATCACAGTGGCAACGTGCCGGGTTTGCTTCACAACCCGGGAGTAACACTTCTTGTCAAATTCCTTGCCATCAGTGTTGTATTGGGGAAAACCATTCTTCAGGGGAGCCGGGTTTAGCTGGGGATGGTAGGCCTTTGCCAAAGCAAGACCTCGCATCACCCCGGCCCTGCATGCAGATCTCTTGAGCAAATGTATCCATTGTGGCATTGTTGACAGATGCCCAAGGACTTCAGTATACACGCTTGGCGGGTTCTCCCAATCCTTGCGGCTTTGATGACCTCGCAGCTGCCAAAGTACAGCTGACGTGTCAGCGTGTACATGCACTTGATCTTCTCTGCAGCAGTTTTGCGAAGGTTCCCATCACGAGGGCCTGGGTAAGGAAAGGCATAACAGTGAGATTTAAAAACCGGGTCTGCTTGCTCAGTTTAGTTCGAGTTCAAAGGAGTAATGCTTACCCACTAAGGATTCAACCATAGAGGTGATCATTTTCTTCAGCCGGGTTAGCTCAGTGATAGCTGCATCTAGTTGCTTCTGGAGGTTGGCGCGTTGCTCGTTCCAGTGTTCTTCATGTTCCTCCAGTTCTTTCTTGAGGTCAGAATTTTCCTGGGTTAGCTCTGTGACATTTTTCTTCAGGGTTTGCAGCTGTTCAGCATGCGTCACCCGGGTTTCAGATTCAGTTTTTGCAACGTCCTTGAGCCGGGTGATTTCTGCCTCGGCTTTGGCGTGGTCTTCCTGTTAAAATTCAAAAGATTATGTTAGTCCCAGGTTACCGCAGGCAAGTTAACCCGGAACTTGGGGGCTACACTTTTGACGTTCTTAAGTAGTGCATAAGAGGCAATATGGATGTGTGGTAGTCCCAGGCTGCTGCAGGCAGGCAACCCGGCACTTGGGGGCTACAGTGTTCAAGTTTTGATGTGAAAGTTGGCAAGTTTTAAATGATGGAAGTTTTTAGTCCCAGGTTGCTGTGAACAGACAACCCGGCACTTGGGGGCTACAGGATTAAAAAATTTATCAGAGGAATTCATATTATAAGCACCAAGCTCATCAACAAGTGATGAACTTAGAGCTTGGGGGCTACTCAGGGTATAGTTATGCAAGAAAATATAAAGGCAAGAAATAAAGTGTGTACCTGATATCGTTTCTGAATCAGGGCGATCAGTTCCGTCTCCAGGTTTTGTGTTGAGCAAGGCGAGAAAAGTATTCATCGCAAAGGGCTGGGACGGACATGGCACCCAGAGCCGGCAAATCTGATGAAGGAGCCGGGTTCTTTCCCTTGGCAGGAGACGCCGGGTTAGTATCTGGAGCTGGTACCTTGGCAAGAGTTTTGGGAGCACCTTGCACTGGAACGTGCCGGGTTCCAGTAACTTGTACTTCATCTTCTTTAGTTCCAGAGCCTAACCCGGGCGAATGAGTAGCTGGGGAGGATTCTGGTACAGGATCAACTGTGTTTTTTGGAGAAGCCACGGGGGTTACATGCTCTGTTGGCTCGTCTTTGTCCACCGATTCTTCAGTATGTGCCTCCATAGGAGAAGGCTCTGTTGTTGCTGGAGGTGGAGACGCCGCTGGAGAAGAGTCCGGGTCTTCATCCGCAAAGGCTCTGGCACTGGAACAAGATAGTGATTTAGTCAAACAAAAAAGGGGCAGTAAAGTATGGAGGTATGGAAAAGGTGTGTAGAGTATCTCTAACCCGGCATTGATATGGAAATCCTCGGGTGTGCTAACACCATCTGAGGAGGAATCTGACAAACGAGATGGTTTAGCGACCCGGATCTTGCCAGCTAAAGGGTACTGTTTGCTGGGGTCTTCTGGATGGATTTGGCCCAGCTTGATAAAGAGCGTTGAGGATACCTGGGCTCAGGGAAACGTGGCTTGTAGAAGATCGGGTTCGGCGCCTCTTGTTCGCCTCAGCCTCCTTCTCAGCTTCTTTTTCCTGTGTGCTTAAGTTTGAGATGAGTTCATCATGTAAACTGTGAAATGAGAATATGGTACCTTAGCAATGGTGGCCCAGGTCCTCTTTTGAGTAGGAGGTTCAGCAGTTTGGGGACCCGACAGTACGTCAGAAGCCGGGTCAGTAGGGCCTGGAATAAGATTTGTCGGGTTATCAGTAGAGGTGTCCTTGTGGGGGACTTCGTTGTTAATCAATTGGATGAAGAGCCGGCCTACAGAGTCTAGCTCACCTTCTTCTTCTTCATCATCTTCACTTTCTGTGTCCTCCCCATCAGGAGAAGATGTAGGAGTAAAATCCACGCTCCACCACTTGGAGTCCTGAGAAAAAGCAGTTAAAGTAAGTAACATTCTATGGATGAAATTACCGGGTTAAAGTTAGCATAAATGATCAAGGATTGGTTTTACCGTGGAGGGTTTATTCTTAGCACTAAATGGGGCAAGCCCGTCCAGTGCAATGGCATCTTTCTTTTCGCCAAGCAGTCTCTTGGCATTCTTCACAATCTGATCATCAGTTAGCGTCATCTCAGAATAACGCATGTTATCTGTGGTTTCACCATTATATTGGCAAAATAGCCAGGTCCTGATGCTGAGTGGTTGGATAAACCAACCAATCCAGCACTTGACAAGGTCCGTGCCCTTGAGGCCATGGGCGAGTAAAGCTCTGGCCCGACGAAGTGTAGGCTCGAGATTGGCTCGGTCCGCATCTGCAGCGTAGCTGTTCATCTTGGCCTCATATGTCAAGCCCGAGTTCCGGAAAGCCGGGTAACGAGCGTCGTCAGACTCGGGTGAGGTGTCCTTACAGTAAAAGTATGTGTTTTGCCACCCCTTGGGATGGCTGGCTAAAAGAAGAGCTGGGAAATCACATTCCCTCCGGCGCTGAATTGCAACTCCACCATAAGGCTCAGTTGGTCCTTGCGTGATGGGTTGCAGTAGAAAAATTCAAGGAAAAGGTCGAGGCTTGGAGCCATTTGCAAGTAGTCCTCACAGAACACAACAAAGTTGCTGATGTTCAGCATAGAGTTGGGTGCAATATCTTGAGGCCTAAGGCCGTAGTATTTCAAGACCCGGCGGAAAAACAGAGAGCCTGGGGGGTGAAGATCGCGCTGTACATGATCGAGGAAAACAACCACTTCACCTTCTTTTGGGCTGGGGCGGATTTCTTCCCCAGCAGCGTGCCAGCTGATCTCTTCTTTGGGAGGGAGCTCACCGCAGTTCACGTATTCTTGCAGCATCAGGTTCGTCACTGTGGATTTGGTCCAGTTGACCTGAGTAGCAGCGGGGCGGCGGATCCAGATGCACCAGTGTGGGAGCTGGGAGGTTTCTTCGCGATCTTCTTCGCGGCACGGGGACCCCAGCCTTCACCTTCTCCTTCCCCATGGTTGCGGAGCTTTGAGGTTCTCTGGCCGCAACAATGGTGGTGAGGAACCCTAGCTGTAGATGTGGACGTGGGAGAGGAAGATACGAAGTGAATTAGGGCAAGATTTAGAGCGGAATCAAATGCGAAATACGGATGCGTGAGAGAATCGTACCTGTGGATCTTCTCGCGGTGATTTGGAAGCTCGATTGGAGATGGATTGCGGCGGCTGCGCGAGGTTGAAGATGAACTGGCCAAGGAAGGGAATGGGGAAAGTAACAGTGCGTTTACCCTAGCTTTCTTTTTATAGGCGCAGTAAAAGCCCTAGGGGTGTTGCGGTAAAAAGTGAAGAGATAAGGATCTTTGACCAAAAGTCAACGACAAACAGAATGAGATAGTTACGGGATATTAATTGATAAGATCACGATTGAGATGGATTGAGCATGGATTTACAGTTGGGCGATAATTTTCGCTAAGTGTTGAGTACGAAACCCGGAGGCATATGAACCCGGCATGAGACAGCCGGGTTACGGCGTGAACCGCCAAAAGGGCTGGCCAAGCTAAGGAGAAAAGAGACATACTTTGGTATTTAATCTGTTATGTGTTATTTTACGTTTCAGATGATTAACCCGGCTGGCCAGGATAACAGTTCTGTTTAAAGAGGCAATATTCAAGAATAGAAGCAGAGCATGCCAACCTGGCAACCAGGTTAATCTGGGGGCTACTGATGGGGGGATAATAACCCGGTAGGCTCATGAAGAGGGAAGCGTGACCCGCCAGGCAGGAGGCCCGGCCAGGCCAGCTAACCATCAGCATGGGCCGGGTTATGTCGCTGGGCCAGTTGGTTTGGTGGTAACCCGGTTCAGGAAGGAAAGGTTCTAGAAGACCAGAGGCGGTTCGGGACTTGGAGGACACGAAGGCCAGAAGAGCTAGAGTAGGACTCCGAGTCTGGGTAGAGCCCGGGTTCATCTTGTAAAGCGCCAGGAGACCCGGTCATCTATATAAACCGTTCCCTGAGCCCTAGTTGAGCAGAACCTTTACGATCCAAGCTTAGGCGAGAGAATCATAGAGAGAAACCTACGCTACCAAGCGAACCTTGTAACCTAGATCGAGATCCGGCTCTGTTGTCGTAGCCGGGTTATCGAGATCGAGATCAATAACAAGATAGCAGGAAGTAGGTCTTTATCTCCCATGGAGAGGCCGAACCTGGGTAAACCCTTTGTCCCTGCAGTGCTAAACAATCTCCCAGATACCAGAGTCGCCTTGCCCATCATCTCAAGCTACCCCAAGGTAGCATCTGCCGTGTTATCTACCCCACGACAACGGGGTACATAATATGCATCTACTTTCATAACTGAAACAAAACCATTGCAATCTCAAACATGTATTAACTCATAATAAAGATCCACCACAAAGGAATTACATAGATGACCGTAATCATGTTCAGCAGCTCATACGGTACTAATTAATGAAGCTCATAGAGAGGAGAGATACATAAGTTACTTCCACAAACCCATAGTCCAGGGGTGGACTACTCCCTCTTCATCATGGTGTCGGTGGAGATGTTGTTGGAGGGGAAGGAGACCACACCGGCAGTGCCCCGCCGGAGTTTCCCCCCTCCAATCTTCAGCTCCAGGTTTCTGTTTCGTGGTTTCTCTGTTTCAGCGGCGCTCTCTTTCGCGAAAGCCCTGGGGGTCTATATATAGTCATTTTTAGGTCAAGACGAAGCTTCGGGAAGAAGGATCGATGGCAGCGGAGGCCCGAGGGCCATTTTAGTGGGTCCCACGTGATCAGGGAATCTGGCCACATGGGCCCACCCCTTCAGCCTTCTGGTCTCCGTTTCTTCGTTTCCTTTGCGCCTACGTTTCGTTCCTTCCAAAAAAGTGATCCCCGTAAAATCTTAGGTCATTATGACGTGATTTGGTCGCCTGAAACGTAAAAATATAGAAAAAGGGGTTTTCTGACAGTGCAGGGTTAATTCCAGAAAAATGGGGAAGTTGTTAATTATCCCCAAAACTCAATATAAATCATGAATATAACCCTTATATGATGCAAATAACATGGAATAACATGTAATAAAATGTAAAGTTCATGTATGCATTTTACATGCATCAACATCCCCAAGCTTAACCCATGCTCGTCCCGAGTATGAAGGTGATAAAACTAACATGGACTTTACATTTTAATACTATCAATGGATATCAAAGGTGATTACTATTGCTACATAAAGTCAAATGATTCATTCTTCAAAGGAATAACAATATGCAAGATGAATTATGAAGTGATATCAAATACTCAATGTAAGATGTTCAATGATAAATTCACAAAGTGTAACATCGAAGAAAGTACTATGGACCAAATGTATGCATAATGAAAAGTAAAAACATCCTATGGTGGTCATAGAGTACTTCTTATGAAAACTGAATATAAAAGGTGGACACTTTGGATAGATAAATAAGTAGAGGTAAAGCATGAATAAGTTTCATCTAACTTCCAAACACTTCTACTTAAGTTAATGCTTGCAATGTGGTAGTCATTGGTGTGGAGCTCTCATTGCCCTATCATAGCATCTTGAATGATTAATGTTTAAAGTGAAAGCAAATATGAGTGGTGTGCTTGACAATGTATTGGTTGAATGTCTCATGTCCCTTGAATACAAGTACCTACACCATGTGTTACTCACTTTGGTCCACAAAGTAAATTCAAATAAAGGTCACTGCAAGTAATAATAGTATCATCAAGAACTGCACTGGGGTACCTCTTGCCCCTTGACATGAACAAGCCCATGTCAAAACAACAAGACAAACAGACAATGAACAATCTCAGCACTATTTTATTTACTATGGTATAGCTTTTTATTATGAGGTGCATAACTGAATGAACATTATGGTTATGCTGTAAATTTCCACCATGAATGATGCATGGCTTAGATTAGTGGCCCAGGCATTTCTCTAACCATTTATACAAACTCTTTGAACTTACTAAGTATCCACATTCATTTCACCCATGATAGGCATCCATAAACAAAAGTACATGACATCAACTAAATATAAATAAGTGCAATGTTGAAAGCTTGCCATGTGACAGCACATATGGGCTAACTCCCAACCAAAACTATTGTCAAGCCCAAGTGCTTGCTTGCTGCCGAGACAAGGCTCCGAGAGTGGAGATCCTCCTCAACCCGTGCCGGTGCAGACCAAGCTTTGACTTTCGTGCTTTCTTGGTACGAGTCAATCAACCTTGATGCCGTGCGGTCCCTGCGCCAAGGCTCGAAATGGACCTCAGATCCGACACTTATCGAGAGCCGCAAGGAGGCAGCCTCCTTCATGGCCAGCTATGCTCCCACTCGAAACTTCCTTCCTGCTCCAGCCTACTCGGAGGATGAAGATGATGAGGATGATGACGAGGGTGATGATGAGGAAGATGACGTCGATGAGGAGATCGAGGTCGAAGCTCCCGACACTGCCACTGCCGGAGCAACCGACACTGCTGCTGCCGGAGCAACCGACACTGCTGCTGCCAGAGCAGCCGACACTGCAAAGCCGACCGCGACCGACACTTCTGAGAAGCCGGCAACCGACACCTCGGTCGAGCCTACGACCGAGACTGCTCCTAAACCTCGCACCGCTCCAACTGCTCCGAGCTCCTCCGAGGCAGCTGCCTAAACTTATCACAAACTGAACCATTAAATCCCCGGAATGCCGGGTGCAGATGTAAATATACTCTTAAGTACTTCGCAGTGCTACTTTTATTTTGCTACCCTTATTGAAAATGGCTTACTGCCGGATCACTTTGCATCAAGCCCCGAGTTTACTTTCTTGTTTACTATACTTAGTAATCTTTGCTCTTGTCTACCATTTCGGCGTTCGACAGTCGAGTCACAAGACCAAAATTATAGCATACAGTACTTGTAAATTTTGAGGTAAGATTTAGAGTCATCCGACACAAAGAAAAGGAAAGAAAAACCGGGTTAGTAAACGACATATGTCGGATCTTTTTAGGACCGAGTCCCCGAGTCCATTTTCATGTTTACCATATACCATAACCTCTGCTCTTGACTGCCATTTCGGCGTTCGTCAGTCGAGTCACAAGATCACAACAAAATAGCATACATTACTTGAACTTTGAAACGAGGTCTCAAAATCATCCGACATATGAACAACACAGAAAAACAGAGATAAAACAATGCATATGGACAAGGCAGTCCCCGAGTTTCTTTTCGGAGTGCCACATTTTATTCAAAGGAAAACCGAGATACATACATTGCGCCCTTATGAGTAAAAGGGTCGGAGTAGAGCTACATTCCAGGGTCTTTTGGTCTCCTCTCCGGATTTGTCCATCACATTTTTCCTCGGTGCCTGCGCATCTATAAGATAGTATGAATCATTGTGTAGAGCCTTGCTCACAATGAATGGTCCCTCCCATGGAGGTGACAACTTGTGTCGGCCTGCTTTGCGTTGCACTAGCCTCAGCACCAAATCTCCCTCTCGGAATACCCGAGGGCTGATCTTCCGGCTATGATAGCGTCGGAGATTTTGCTGATATATAGCTGACCGAGATAAGGTCAGTTCTCGTGCTTCTTCGAGCAAATCAACATCATTTTCCCGAGCTTCTTTTGCCTCGGTTTCAGTGTACAGCGCCACTCTCGGCGAGTCATACTCCATGTCGGTCGGCAGGACCGCTTCTGCTCCATAGACCAGAAAAAATGGCGTATAGCCAGTTGAACGATTCGGTGTGGTCCTTAGACCCCACAATACTGCTGGTATCTCCTCTATCCAGCATCCCGGAGTTCGCAACAGTGGTTCAATCAACCGGGCTTTGATACCGGCAATACCAACGCATTTGCTCTTTCCACTTGCCCATTTGCCTCTGGGTGTGCCACCGAGGCTATGTCCAACCGAATTTTTTTCCGCACAGAACCGAGCAAACTCTCCCACAGCAAAGTTTGTGCCATTATCCGAGATAATGCTATGGGGGTAACCATATCTCAAAATGATGTCCTTCAAAAAGGACACAGCTGTGTGACCATCACACTTCCTGATTGGCTTCACCTCGATCCATTTGGTGAACTTGTCCACCATCACCAGCATATGAGTCATGTTACCTCGGGCTGGCCTGAACTCTCCCACCATATCCAGACACCAAACTGCAAAGGGCCAAGTGATTGGAATTGTCTTGAGTGCCGAGGCTGGCAGGTGGATCTTTTAGCAAATCTCTGACATCCCTCACACTTTCGGACGATATCTTCTGCCTGATTCAAAGCACTGGGCCAATAAAACCCATGCCGGAATACTTTAGCCACCAAGGCTCTTGATGAAGCATGATGACCACACTCTCCCTGATGAATCTCCAGGAGCATCTCTTGCCCTTCCTGCGGCTCGACACAGCGCTGCAGTACCTCGGTCACACTTCTCTTGTATAACTCCTGGTTGATGATGGTGTATGCCTTGGATCTTCTTTGCACTTGCCTGGCCTCAACTTCATTACTTGGCAAACTCCCGTCCATCATATACGCCATTATTGGTTGTGCCCACTCCGGCACAGGACGCACAGGAAAGACCGGATCATCCACCTCCATGAGATCAACCGACATTGCTTCTTCCGAGATTGAGTAACCAGTCCCCGAGTTCTGCCAAGCAGTCCCCGGGTTTCCCAAATATCCGACATCGACGTCCATGGGAACAGCACCAGACTCCGGTTTTTCGGGATAAAGATTGACTCGGACTCGGGCGATGGTTTGATTGATGGCTTCCTCAAATGCTCCAAGGCTATGCCGGGTGGATTGGATCCCGAGATGAACCTAGCTTGGACAGTACATCGGCGGCTTCATTTTCAGCCCGAGGTATATGCGTGAGCTCGCAACCTTCAAAGAACCCCGAGATCTTCTGGACATGAAACCGATATAACGCCATGTTGGCGTCTAAAGCATCCCAATTTCCCGAGACTTGCTGCACCACCAGATCCGAGTCTCCGAAGCATTCTATCCGGCGAATACCAATTTCCTTGGCCACATTGAGCCCATGAACAAGTGCCTCATACTCGGCCACATTGTTAGATGCCGCAAAATGAATCTGCAACACATATCTCAGTTGATCCTGCTTAGGCGAGGTAAGGACTACCCCGGCACCTAAACCAATTTTCGTCCTGGAACCATCAAAGTGCATTCTCCAGTAATTGGAGTCAGGCAATGGTGGCTCATATTGCATTTCGGCCCAATCCACCAAGAAATCCGGCAGTGCCTGAGATTTAATGGCATCTCTTCTTTCATAGTGAGGAGTGTAAGGGGACACCTCGATGGCCCACTTGGCTACTCGGCCAGTTGCATCTTTACACCCAATGATCTCCGAGATAGGAGCCTCACATACCAGTGATTGAATGCTCTTGGAAGTAATGTTTCAACTTCTTAGCAGCCAGATAGACACCATATGTCATCTTCTGGTAGTGAGGATAGTTCTGCTTGGATAACGAGATCACCTCGCTCAGGTAATATACCGGCCTTTGCACAGTTTTGCCATCTTCTTCTCGCTCCACTACTAATACGACACTCACAACCCGGTTTGTGGCTGCAATGTAGAGCAACATCGGCTCTTTGGGTAATGGTGAGGCCAGTATCGGCGCAGTTGCCAACATCTTTTTTAGCTCGGTGAACGCCGCATCTGCTTGCGGGGTCCACACGAAGTGGGTGGTTTTCTTCATGAGCTGATACAAAGGCAATGCCTTTTCTCCCAACCTGCTAACAAACCGACTTAAGGATGCCAAACATCCAGTGAATTTCTGCACGTCCTTGAGACATGTCGGTAACCTCATGCTTTCAATAGCACGGATTTTTGTCGGGTTCACCTCGATACCTCGGCTCGACACGAGGAAACCGAGTAACTTGCCTGCCGGCACACCAAATGTACATTTGTCCGGGTTAAGTTTTATCCGGAATTTCCTTAGATTCGCAAATGTTTCTCTGAGATCATCAATCAGAGTGGATTTCTCCTTAGACTTGATGACAATGTCATCGACATACACCTGCACATTTTTGCCTATTTGATCATGCAAGCATTTTTGCATACATCTCTGGTAAGTAGCACCAGCATTTCTCAAACCAAATGTCATGACACGATAGCAATAAGCCCCATACGGGGTAATAAAAGCAGTTTTCATTTGATCAGCAGGGTTCAGTGGTATCTGGTGAAAACCAGAATAGCATCTACAAAGGATAACAGCTCACACCCGGCTGTGGAATCGATCACTTGATCAATCCGAGGCAGCGGGAATGGATCCTTAGGACATGCCTTGTTCAAGTTTGTGAAATCAATACACATGCGCCACACAATGGCCACATTCGGGTCATCTTTTTTCTTTTCCACCAGGACCGGGTTAGACAACCAGTCCGGGTGCAGCACCTCCATGATGAAACCAGATGCAAGTAATCTGGCCAGTTCATCGCCTATCACCTTTCTCCTCTCATCCGAGAGACGTCGCATAGGTTGCTTCACCGGTTTCATATCCGGTCTGACGAACAAAGAGTGCTCAGCCAACTCCCTCGGAACACCTGGCAGGTCCTGATTAGACCATGCAAAGATATCCCGGTTCTCACGGAGGAAGTGACTGAGCTCGCCTTCCTATTTCTCCGTTAACCCGGTACCAATGATGACGTTGTGGTCCGGAAACACCGGGTCAACGTTGATCTTCTTGGTCTCCTTTGGCACCTCGAAAGTCGCATTCTGCTCCGGGTTAGCCATACCCGGCATGCCGAGTTGCGCGGACTGAGCCAATGCCACCACTTCATGGATCTTCTTCTTCTCTGCAGCGATAATCAGTGACTCGGCCAAGCACGATCCAGCCGAGGCACACTCCAGTGCACGCTTGTAATCACCCGAGATGGTGATGATGCCATTAGGACCTGGCATTTTCATCTTGAGGTAACCCACATGGGTTGATATCATGAACTTGGACAGCGCAGGCCTGCCGAGTAAAGCATGGTATGGACTTTCGAGGTCCACTACCTCAAACTGGATGCTCTCAGTTCGGCAGTTGTCCTTGGTGCCGAACAACACATCAACCCAAATTTTGCCCATAGGTGCACATGAGACACCCGGCACTATGCCATGGAAGGTCGTGCTACTCGGTTGCAGCATGTTCATCGAGATACCCATCTTCACCATGGTGTCTCGGTACATGATATTGATAGCACTCCCATTATCAATGAGAACTCGGGTGAACCGACATTGATGGTGGGTCCAATGAATGTCGGATCCACCACCAATGCATAACCTCCCGGAGTTGGCATAACTCGGGGATGATCCCTTCTGCTCCAACTGATCTCTTGCTCGGACCAGTGCATATACTTCGGCACTGCCGGCATAACTGCGTTCACCTCCAGTGCACGCCGATGCAAGCTCTTCTTGTCAGTTGGCTCGGTCACAAAGACCACATAGCTCTGATGAGCTTCTCTGTAATCTCCCTGGGGATACTCTCCCTGCCTGGGACCAGCGTTGTTGTTGTTCCCTCCGACATTCACCTGATTCACAGGTTTTGGATCTGCTTGCCTTGGAGCTGGCGGATTCACCGGGATAGCATTTGCCCCGATGAGCGGCAAGTTTTGCCTCGGCGGAATTCTCTGAGGTGCCCCGCCTGATTTCCTCCGGCTCTGGCTCCTTCCCCCCTTGTGCGCTGATACCAGCTGCACTGCCGAGTTGTATGGTTCGCCGGCCTGCGGATGTCTTGGGTGTGGAAGCTGCAAGGTCCATCCAACATAGCCTCATAAGTGAAGGACTGCTTCTGGTCACTCCATGGCTTCTTCCCTTCTTGATTCTGGCCCCATGCTGGGCCGTTGTTCTTCGGACGCTGGCTACTGCCGGCATCTGGTTGGTCTTGGTTTACCGCGGCAACCTGGTTTGAGCCATACCGGTAATCCGGCTCTCTCCTCTTGTTGCCGAAGTCCTGGCGATCGTTCTGCCTGACTGGCCCGGGTCTGTTATTCACCGGGTATCTTCTACTCGGTTCCACCGAGTTCAGCAAGGGTTGCATCGGATCACCCAGTGCATAGCTATCCGCAATCCGGATTGTCTCGGCCAGGGTGGCCGGCATCTCCCTCTGCAACTTCTGCCAGAGCATGGAGCCGTGTCGGCACCCCTGAGCAAACCAAGATATGGCCTGCGCCTCCACAACTCCTTCACAGGAATTGCGAATAGTACTCCACCGGGTCAAGTAATCCCGGTCAGTTTCATTATCCCTCTGCTTGCACATCGCAAGCTGCTGAGGACGATTCGGTCTCTTGTATGTGCTGGAGAAGTTGCTAACAAATGCTTCTTCAAAGTCCAGCCAGCAATCAACGCTGCCCTCTCGCAGGTTGTTTAACCAGATCAGGGCTGGCCCTTCCAACATTTGCGGGATATATACCTCACCGCCCATCGGCGGTTTCCTCCCGAGATATGCACTGCCGACACATAATCTGTCAGCCAGCCTTCCGGCTTAGTACTGCCGTCATAGGTCTTTGCGCCTCGGTTCAACTGAAAGTGCGGCACTGCTAGCGCTAAGTTGACGAGGGAATATCTCCTCGGCAACAGCACCAGAAACAATGCTTGTACATCACACGTCAGTTGGGAACCCCAAGAGGAAGGTATGATGAGTGCAGCAGCAAGTTTTCCCTCAGTATGAAACCAAGGTTTATCGAACCAGTAGGAAAACGAGGTTGCTTCGAAGGTGTTGGTGAAGGAGTGTAGTGCGGCGCAACACCAGGGATTCCGGTGCCAACGTGGAACCTGCACAACACAATCAAATTACTTTGCCCCAACTTAACAGTGAGGTTGTCAATCTCACCGGCTTGCTGAAAACAAAGGGTTAAACGTATCGTATGGAAGATGATGTTTGTTTGCATAAAACAGTAGAGAACAATGATTGCAGTAGATTGTATTTCAGATGTAAAAGAATGGACCGGGGTCCACAGTTCACTAGTGGTGTCTCTCCAATAAGATAACTAACATGCTGGGTAAACAAATTACAGCTGGGCAATTGACAATTGATAAGTGCATATAACATGCATGTGTGAGTTGTGGTGTCTACTATGAGATTCATTTGGGCATTACGACAAAGTACATAGACCGCTATCCAGCATGCATCTATGCCTAAATAGTCCACTTTCCGGTTAACATCCGTACCCCTTCCAGTATTAAGTTGCAAGCAACAGACAATTGCATTAAGTAATGTGCGTAATGTAAACAATACATTCATCCTTGAATAAAGCATTGCTGTTTTACCCCTAGTGGCAACAACACATCTACAACCTTAGAACTTGCTGTCACTATCCCAGGTTAAATAGAGGTTGAACCCAACTATCATGCATAAATACCCCCTCTTGGAGTCACAAGTATTCACTTGGCCAAGGCTTCAACAAGTAACGGAGAGCATGCAAGATCACAAATGACATAGACATGATAATATAATATTCAGCTCCACATAGGTATCAATATAAGTCAGATCCCAGCAAACACAACATGTAGCATTACAATAAGATGATCTTGATCATGATAGGCAGCTCACAAGATCTAAACATGATGGCACAAGTGGAGAAGACAACCATCTAGCTACTGCTATGGACCCATAGTCCAAGGATGAACTACTCACGCATCACTCCGGAGGCGGGCATGGCGATGTAGAGCCCTCCGGTGATGATTCCCCTCTCCGGCAGGGTGCCGGGAAGAGCTTCAGAACCCCCCGAGTTAGGGTTGACGACGGCGGCGGCAGCGAATATGTTCTGGATGAAAGGCTCGGTGTTTTAGGGTTTTCACGTCTCGGGGAATAAATAGGCGAAGGGGCGATGTCGGCGGACCCCCGAGGGGCCCAAACCACAGGCGGCGCGGTGGGCCCCTGCCGCGCCAGCCTGTGGTTTGGCCACCTCGTGGCTCCCTTCGTCTCTCCTTCGGACTCCGTGTATGTGTTGGAAAAATAGGGACTTGGCCTTTTGTTTCGTGCAATTCCGAGAATATTTCCAGAAGTAACTTTCTGAAACCAAAAACAGCAGAAAACAGGGAACTGGCACTGTGGCATCTTGTTAATAGGTTAGTCCCAGAAAATGCATAAAAGTGATATGAAGTGTATATAAAACATGTAGCAAATGGTATAATATAAGCATGGAACAGCAGAAATTATGGATACGTTGGAGACGTATCAAGCATCCCCAAGCTTAGTTCTACTCGTCCTCGAGTAGGTAAAACGATAACAACAAATAATTTCTGAGGAGACATGCTTTCACACAATCTTGATCAATATATTGCAAGGCTCATGTCATGAATGAAGTGACTCAAAGCAATGTCTATAGTTTGCTAACAAATAGATAAAGAGTAAACAATGAATCATATAAGCAAAAACTTTTCATGAATAGTACTTTCAAGACAAGCATCAAAAAGTTTTGCATAAGAGGTAACTCATAAAGCAATAGATTCAAAGTAAAAGGCATTGAAGCAACACAAAGGATGATTAAGTTTCAGCAATTGCTTTCAACTTGTAACATGTATATCTCATGGATAGTTGTCAACATAAAGCAATATAACAAGTGCAATAAGTAAACATGTAAGAATCAATGCACACAAAGTTGACACTAGTGTTTGCTTCTAAGATAGAAAGGAGTAGGTAAACTGACTCAACATAAAGTAAAAGATAGGCCCTTCGCAGAGGGAAGCAGGGATTAAATCATGTGCTAGAGCTTTTTAAGTTTTCGAAAGCATATAGAGAGCACAAAATAAGTATTTGAGAGGTGTTTGTTGTTGTCAACGAATGGTAGTGGGCACTCTAACCCCCTTGTCAACCAGACTTTCAAGAGCGGCTCCCATGAAGGACGTTATCTCTACCAGCAAGGTAGATCATCCCTCTTCTCTTTTGTTTACACATGTATTTTAGTTTCTTTATAGATGACACTCCTCCCAACCTTTTGCTTACACAAGCCATGGCTAACCGAATCCTCGGGTGCCTTCCAACATTCACATACCATGGAGGAGTGTCTATTTGCAAATTAAGTTGCTTACTGATAAATCAGGGCAAAACATGTGAAGAGAATTATTAATGAAAGTTGTAATTAATTGGGGCTGGGCACCCCGTTGCCAGCTCTTTTTGCAAATTATTGGATAAGCGGATGTATATGCCACTAGTCCATTGGTTGAAAGTCTGTCAGAAGTAAATGACAAGATTGAAAGATAAAACACCACATACTTCCTCATGAGCTATAAAACATTGACACAAATAAGGAGTAATAAAGTTTTGAATAGTTTAAAGGTAGCACATGAAATATTTACTTGGAATGGCAGGAAATACCACATAGTAGGTAGGTAGGTATGGTGGACACAAATGGCATGGGTTTTGGCTCAAGTTTTGGATGCACGAGAAGCATTCCCTCTCAGTACAGAGTTTAGGCTAGCAAGGTTGTTTGAAGCAAACACAAGTATAAACCGGTACAGCAAGAATCACATAAAAACATATTGCAAGTATTATAAGACTCTACACTGTCTTCCTTGTTGCTCAAACATTTTACCAGAAAATATCTAGACCTTAGAGAGAACAAATATGCATCCCAAGTCTCAACAAGCTCTACGGTAGTTCTCCACTACTAGGCTTTAACTACATGATGCAAGAGCTTAAACATGATCTACTTGAGAGCTCAAAACAATTGCAAAGTATCAAATCGAAACAAGACAATGATCTACAAGAATGCATATGTCTTTTCCAATACCAACTACTACATGTAGCATTTTCTTTCTTCCAAACAAACACCAATCAATTTATTTAAACATAAACTCTCCAAATGATAATATAATGCAGCAAGAGAGTATTTATAAACAAGTGCTAACAGCTCGAAGAGATGCATGAAAAACAGGAGCTAAAAGCACTGCAGTAGCTAGTTAAGAATACTCAACAAATATAAGTGAAGAACATGAGTATTCACATGAAAAAGCGGAGCGTGTCTCTCTCCCACACAAGGATTGCTAGGATCCGAATTTATTCAAACAAAAACAAAAATAAAAACACACAGACGCTCCAAGTAAAGCGCATAAGATGTGAAAGAATTAAAATATAGTTTCACTAGAGATGACCTGATAAGTTTGTTGATGAAGAAGGGGATGCCTTGGGCATCCCCAAGGTTAGACGCTTGAGTCTCTCTGAATATGGTTGGGATGAACCACGGGGGCATCCCCAAGGTTAGACGCTTGAGTCTCTCTGAATATGGTTGGGATGAACCACGGGGGCATCCCCAAGCTTAGGCTTTTCAATCTTCTTGATCACATAATATCACCCTTCTCGCTTGATCCTTGAAAACTTACTTCACACCAACTCAAGACAGTTCTCATTAGAGGGTTAGTGCATAATCAAAAATTCTCATATTCTGTAATGATACAATCAATCCCAAAGCTTCTGGACATTAGCTACAGCCACCAATGCTTTGTGGAGCAAAGAAATCCACACAAACACAGTAAAAGAGCGAATGCAAAACAAAAGGCAGAATCTGTCAAAAACAGAACAATCTGGAATAACGAATTTTTTCGAGGCACTTAAGTTGCTCAGATGGATCTGGCCTAATATAATGAAAGTTGCGTACATATCTCAGGAATATGCGTGATGTTTTTCAGAATTTTTTGAATTTTCTACAGGGAGATAAGCTCAAATCCGTGACAGCTAAAAATCTGTCACTGCGCAGAAATCCAAATCTTGCATCAACTTTCAATATAGAACTTTACTTGGCACAACATTGCGATAAAATAAAGATACAAAGGAGTTGCTGCAGAAGTAAAAAAAATCCTTGACTCAAGAAAACAAAAATAACAGCAAATAAAAACGATGGGTTGTCTCCCAAAAGCGCTTTTCTTTAACGCCTTTCAGCTAGGCGCAGAAAGTGAAAATCAAGTGTTGTCAAGTGGCAAATCATTCAAATCATCAAAAGCTTCTTCCAACACACAGCTTGTAACAATGGGTATCTTAGATGTTCCTGGAGGTGTTTCATTACCTTTAACCGTACTAAAAGTTTTATCAATTTTAAGCTCATAATGAGTCTTTGATTTTGGCACTTTAGGAACATACATAAACTTTTGCTCTTTACCACATAAACTTTCTCCTTTTTAGACTTAAGAGAAGTAAAGGTTGAACTTAAGGTTTCAATAGCTTCCTCTAACTCATCAATTCTATGATTTTGGGTGTCATGGATATTATTATCCTCAAGAACAGTGATTCTTTCATTGATGGTGGCTATTAATTCATTAGTCTTACCAATACAATCAAGCAAATTTGGAAAAAAAATCTCAATAGAGTCTAACTTATTTATAACATCCTCCAAGGTGATCTCAATTTTAATATCTTTAGTGGGTGGTGTTCCTACCAAACTTTCAATAATATTACAGGCTTCTAAAGCAGGAGTACCCAAGAAATTTCCACCTGTAAGAGTGTCTAGAACATACCTATACCAACTAGAGATACCAACATAAAAGTTCCTAAGGAGGATAGTGGTAGAGTGTTTCTTAGTACATCTATGATGAGCATCACTAATTCTATACCAAGCATCTTTCAAATTTTCACCTCCTAGTTGCCTAAAAGAACGAACTTCAACTTCAGGAGCATTCATTTTGAAGAACAAAATCAAACCGAATTAAACAAGTAACTAATTTTTTTGTGTTTTTGATAAAGAGAGCAAACAAGACTAAATAAAAATAAACTAAGCAAGACAAATAACAAAGTAAAGAGATTGGGTGTGAGAGACTCCCCTTGCAGAAGCAATTCGGTTTTCCCCGGCAACGGCGCCAGAAAACGTGTTGCTAGCGCTAAGCTGACGAGGGAATATCTCCTCGGCAACAGCACCAGAAACAATGCTTGTACGTCACACGTCAGTTGGGAACCCCAAGAGGAAGGTATGATGAGTGCAGCAGCAAGTTCTCCCTCAGTATGAAACCAAGGTTTATCGAACCAGTAGGAAAACGAGGTTGCTTCGAAGGTGTTGGTGAAGGAGTGTAGTGCGGCGCAACACCAGGGATTCCGGTGCCAACGTGGAACCTGCACAACACAATCAAATTACTTTGCCCCAACTTAACAGTGAGGTTGTCAATCTCACCGGCTTGCTGAAAACAAAGGGTTAAACGTATCGTATGGAAGATGATGTTTGTTTGCATAAAACAGTAGAGAACAATGATTGCAGTAGATTGTATTTCAGATGTAAAAGAATGGACCGGGGTCCACAGTTCACTAGTGGTGTCTCTCCAATAAGATAACTAACATGCTGGGTAAACAAATTACAGCTGGGCAATTGACAATTGATAAATGCATATAACATGCATGTGTGAGTTGTGGTGTCTACTATGAGATTCATTTGGGCATTACGACAAAGTACATAGACCGCTATCCAGCATGCATCTATGCCTAAATAGTCCACTTTCCGGTTAACATCCGTACCCCTTCCAGTATTAAGTTGCAAGCAACAGACAATTGCATTAAGTAATGTGCGTAATGTAAACAATACATTCATCCTTGAATAAAGCATTGCTGTTTTACCCCTAGTGGCAACAACACATCTACAATCTTAGAACTTGTTGTCACTATCCCAGGTTAAATAGAGGTTGAACCCAACTATCATGCATAAATACCCCCTCTTGGAGTCACAAGTATTCACTTGGCCAAGGCTTCAACAAGTAACGGAGAGCATGCAAGATCACAAATGACATAGACATGATAATATAATATTCAGCTCCACATAGGTATCAATATAAGTCAGATCCAAGCAAACACAACATGTAGCATTACAATAAGATGATCTTGATCATGATAGGCAGCTCACAAGATCTAAACATGATGGCACAAGTGGAGAAGACAACCATCTAGCTACTGCTATGGACCCATAGTCCAAGGATGAACTACTCACGCATCACTCCGGAGGCGGGCATGGCGATGTAGAGCCCTCGGTGATGATTCCCCTCTCCGACAGGGTGCCGGGAGGAGCTTCAGAACCCCCCGAGTTAGGGTTGACGACGGCGGCGGCAACGAATATGTTCTGGATAAAAGGCTCGGTGTTTTAGGGTTCTCACGTCTCGGGGAATAAATAGGCGAAGGGGCGATGTCGGCGGACCCCTGAGGGCCCAAACCACCAGGCGGCACGGTGGGCCCCTGCCGCGCCAGCCTGTGGTTTGGCCACCTCGTGGCTCCCCTTCTTCTCTCCTTCGGACTCCGTGTATGTGTTGGAAAAATAGGGATTTGGCCTTTTGTTTCGTGCAATTCCGAGAATATTTCCAGAAGTAACTTTCTGAAACCAAAAACAGCAGAAAACAGGGAACTGGCACTGTGGCATCTTGTTAATAGGTTAGTCCCAGAAAATGCATAAAAGTGATATGAAGTGTATATAAAACATGTAGCAAATGGTATAATATAAGCATGGAACAGCAGAAATTATGGATACGTTGGAGACGTATCAAGCACCGGTGGCTCCCTCATGATCCGAGGTCCAAAGCATGCAGGGCCAGGTGGACCTTGCTCTTCCAGTATCTCGGACATATAGATCCTGTCCAACTTGTAGCGTGCATCATTTGGTGACAACTGTCGAGGTCCCAACCGGGATCCCAGTGCACCTTCATATCTCTGATACCCGGCTTTCTCCATAGCCGAGTAACCATCATCATAACGGTTAGCCACCTGGTCAACACCTTGTGGCTGCTGGACACGCTCGACATTCTGCTGCTGCTGGGCGAGATTTCTTGTCGGATACCGAGGTGGATAGGCTCGGCTAGCCGAGTTAACTACTCCGGCATCTGGACCGCCCAGACCGGGATTGCTTTTACCCCGGCCGACACTGCCTCACCCAACTAACTGTTTTCCGGCATATGCTGGATCATACGTCTGTATCTGCTTGTTCTTACCGGAGTTTACACTCCGGTCCTGATCTCCACCGACATGCGGTGATGAAGCTTGCCCCTTAGATCCACTGGCTCCCCTAGCCGAGTGAACAATCTCGGACCCACCTGCAACTGTGTTAGCCTTGCGATAGGCCTCATTCTGCCGGGTAGCCACAGCTACCAACTCATTAACTCGGTCTTGCTGCCTACGGAGAGGTTGTCCGGATAAGCCTGACAACTCGGCTCTTGCTGCCTCGGCAGCTCTAAGAGTTTTAGCAGGGGAACTATACTTCGGCTTTTCGACCGACAAGTGACTAGAAGTTTTACTGGAACTAGATCTACCATCTCTAGCAATCTCAGCATTGAGGCCTTTACCCCTCTTACGCACATCCTCTATGCGACTAGGGCGAGCAGCTACCGGGGTTAAACCATGTGCTTGGTTATACTCACGGAGAGTTATCCCGAACTCTCTCCTCACCTCGGCCATCTCGAGAGCCTCCTGATGCAAGCTCTGACAACGTGACTCCAACTCTGCCTCCATTTGGGCAGCATCTGTACTGGTAGCTACCGGCACAGCCAGTTTCTCGATTATCTCCTCGAGATGACCCGGCCTAACCGGTACCTCGAATGTACCGGCCTGGTCACGGAGGTTCTCCTCCTCTCCAGCGGCACCTTTGCCGATCTGGTGGTCTTGGGGGCAGGTTGGCCGGCATCTCCTTTGCCGGGTTCTCCTGTGCCGGTATCTCCTTTACCGGCACCACCCGCAGCGCCGGTCATCATGACCTCTGCGCAGCTCCCGGGGCGAGTGATACGCCGGCCGCGAGCCGCACAGACAGCAGGAGGATCCTCGGCCACAAGCACCTGCTCGAGGTACTTGCAGACAACCTCGTTGGCGACGTAGGTCACGAAGGCGCCGAAGCTGATGAGGCAGCCGTTCGTCGGGAACGGCCTGCTGCCGAAGCATCCCGCATTGTTGCTGATGAAGCTCAGCGAGCCGAGCTTGCAGATGAGCCCGCAGACGACGCGCTCGCCGGAGTCGATGATGTAACCCGTCTGGATGATCACACCAGCCAGCGCCGCTGCTGGCCCCATGGTGGGCGCCAACTGTCGTGGTGGTATCACGGCAGATGCCATAGGATGGCTAAGAGTGGGGCCGATGGACGCTGGTGGATCCGGGAGAGGGCTAGCGCGCTAAGAAGTGCACACAGAAAAGCACACAAGCACAAGAACACACCACGATCTACCCAGGTTCGGGACCCTCGTGAGGAGGTAACACCCCTACTCCTGCCTATCTCTCTCTATATATCCGAGGTATCACAAGTACAATGTGCTCCTCGAGCGGTATGCCTCAACAATGGAGAAGAGCTCAAGGATGAAGATGATACTAAGGGGGGAAATGAGTCCCAATGCCTCGTCCCTCACGAAGGAGGGGTGAGGCCCTATTTACAGGCTAAACCGAGTTACGGAAGTACCCCTCCCGGTGCACTGCAGACGCGCACGCCTGCGCGTCATGATTGTCTCTGCACAGTGGACAGGACGTAGCTTGCCCATGCCCTGTCCCATATCTCTGCTCCCAGGTACAGCCGAGGTCAGCGGTGTCCTTCTCCTGCTCCCACGCGCGTCCTTGGTCAGCAGAGGTAAGCCCAGTCACCTCAGACATGCGCCGTACCGCACACCGCGCTCCCGTGTCAGACGGGATGTGACAGCAGCGCTGACCTCCGTCCGACATAAGGTGCCTCATCTCTATAACCCGGCATGGCTATGCCGGATTCCCTTTCCTGAATAACCTTCCCTGCACATAAGAAAACACACAAGATACCGACATACATATGTCGGTCATTATGTCTCGGATCCCTTATCTCGGATCCCATGTCTCGGTCCACATAACTTGACTAGGCATGTCGACCACCGTCTCTTGACCACCGTACCTCATTAACCACATGTTGGTTTTTACCAACACCATAACCATGTCCCTCCTGGGCCCGGGTATGTCGGTTTTACCGTACCTCGGTCCACTCCGGGGTATAACTTTTACCACACCATGACCCTACCCGGGGGTAGCCCCCCGACATGCTAGATCTAGTCATGGAGGTAGTGGCCAAGGTCACATCCACTCTCCGGTAGCATGGTATTTTTGTTTATCCCTAGTGAGGCAACAAAGTAAGGTAGAAAACCCAAGTGGATCGCAGAACTATCTGTCACGTTCACTGCACTAGCCACCCCCCGTTACTCCAACTAATGCACACGTTCCCCCTCACATGCTCTCATAAACATTCTTGATCATGACAAGTAAATAAGAACGGGTACATAATATGCATCTACTTTCATAACTGAAACAAAACCATTGCAATCTCAAACATGTATTAACTCATAATAAAGATCCACCACAAAGGAATTACATAGATGACCGTAATCATGTTCAGCAGCTCATACGGTACTAATTAGTGAAGCTCATAGAGAGGAGAGATACATAAGTTACTTCCACAAACCCATAGTCCAGGGGTGGACTACTCCCTCTTCATCATGGTGTCGGTGGAGATGTTGTTGGAGGGGAAGGAGACCACACCGGCAGCGCCCCGCCGGAGTTTTCCCCCTCCAATCTTCAGCTCCAGGTTTCTGTTTCGTGGTTTCTCTGTTTCGGCGGCGCTCTCTTTCGCGAAAGCCCTAGGGGGTCTATATATAGTCGTTTTTAGGTCAAGACGAAGCTTTGGGAAGAAGGATCAACGGCAGCGGAGGCCCGAGGGCCATTTTGGTGGGTCCCACGCAGTCAGGGAATCTGGCCGCGTGGGCCCACCCCTTTCAGCCTTCTGGTCTCCGTTTCTTCGTTTCCTTGCGCCTACGTTTCGTTCCTTCCAAAAAAAGTGATCCCCGTAAAATCTCAGGTCATTATGACGTGATTTGGTCACCTGAAACGTAAAAATATAGAAAAAGAGGTTTTCTGACAGTGCGGGGTTAATTACAGAAAAATGGGGAAGTTGTTAATTATCCCCAAAACTCAATATAAATCATGAATATAACCCTTATATGATGCAAATAACATGGAATGACATGTAATAAAATGTAAAGTTCATGTATGCATTTTACATGCATCAGCGACGCATGACGAGGTGCTCGTGGTCGCGGCCAGCAGGGCTCCAGCGGCGACGGCCTCGGCGCGAGGCCAGCAACGCTAGGCGGCGGTTGGCGGCGCCCCTCGGGCGTGTGTGCCCTGACGAGATGGCCAGCAGGGCCGTCGTCCGCGGGACGGCGCTGCCGACGCGCAGGTGCGGTCAGCAGGGTACGCAGCGAGCACGGTCATCTGGACCTTCTCGCGCGAAAGAGCGACGACGGCGCCACGTAGTGCGAGACTCGTGTGTTGCGTGGCGGATTGCCGACCGCCGACGACGTCTTTTACGCCAACACAGAAAACACTTCAGATGTAATTTTTCATCGTCTGTTCATCTGGAATCGAGACGGCGCGTCGCACAGCCGGTGCGCCGTGGCGGTACCGTGATCATCAGGATCACGTCCGTACCGACTCCCTATGGTGGCGTCATCAAATCCCCCATGAATCCGAGAGTATCGACATTGGTCGGCGACGTATTCGTCAGCTCGACTCTCAGGAGGAAAATCGACACCCCGTAGGTAATATAAAACGTATTGCAAGAACGGAAACATAAATAGATGCAAAACCGTTGTTGCGATCGGATCTGGATTATACCTCCGCGATGAACGACGAGAGTCTGCTTGATGAAGGGTCGATGTAGATCAGTTGGCGGAGCAGTTCGTGCTGATAACGTGTTCCACAACCTTTGCCGGCAAGTCCGGTCCAAGGGCGTGGAGCGAGAGTGTAGTCGAAGGAGTCGTACACGCGGCACAATCACAGATGCGAAAAATAAAAGGACACATAGAAATATGCGGGACTGATCTTTATTATCAATGTGTGTCTCTCTCCATACAATACATGGTATATATAAGAGGGAGAGGGGATAGGGTTGAGGACCAATCTAGAGGAAAACCCCCACCCAAGAAAGGGTGGGCCATACGTTTACTTGTACGGTAGGTTTCCCAACACTTAGCTTCCTATTAAGTCATCGTTTATATCAAGAGTATAGAGATGCCAAAAAAAATCTTCCAATACAATACTAGATAATATTAAACAATAAGGATGACCTGCCTATAAATATAAATCTATATGGAAACATACGCTAAAGAGACGCCATATCTAGTATCCAGTATAATGGAGAATACACGTCCACTTGAATTTTAAGAGATCACCCCTTAGCTATTAAAAAATCACCCCGTGGCTAGTTAGGTAAATGAAAGCAGCCTCCTCCCAGCTCAAACTTAGAAAAACTTCCAAAACTCTCACGGGCATGATGTCAACCCTAGGTTTTCAAAACAGAGAAGTTATCCAATTGTCATGTGACCGGTGTTGCTAGGCCAACAACCGACATAACAAACATCCTCACAAAGACGAAGGAGGTGTATACTAGTGGTGTAAGAAATTATTATATGTCCATGACATGTGAGCCGCGGATGTAGTGTGTGAGCCCAAGGTTATATATCTACGAGGATATATATTAAAGAAGCTCCTAAAACTTTAATCATCTCCTAAGGAAGAGTTACGGGTGATTTCTGAGAGCACTTACTGTTTTGACATTGATTTGCTTGTTTTGGTCATCAGGAATTTGTCGTTATGGATAGTGGTAGTCTACCATGGTGTTTATGGTGATGGTGTCTTACCTTTCTCTATACCATGGTAGACTAGGATTTGTCGTTACAGACTATCATCTCCTAAGGAAGAGTTACTTTCCTTTCTCTATATCGTTATGGATAGTGGTAGTTCCAACCCTAGATATACTTTCCTTTCTATACGGATTCTAAAAAACACACTAACCAATCTGGTCCGAAATTACATGGCCCTGGCCCATAATTAAAGGTGACACGACAACATATGTGACTATGGACAAAAATATGAAGTGTAGCCTTGAGTATTTCATCAAAGTCTTCAAACATCATTATGGTGGAGAACTCGCCTCTGGCAAGATGGTTAGGAGGGTGGTTGTACCCCCAACCCACCTGAGTTCAAACCCCAGGTTTGACGCTGGTGTTTCTCATTTAAGGCGGAATATTCTTCAGTGGGAGGCGACGTTCCCATCGACAGCGAGACGTCCGTGGTGACTTCGTCAATCTCAAGACTCGACCCGCCGACTCGGTCTCTCGAGGTGCTCATAAGGGTAGGGTGTGCGTGCGTGCATTCATAGGGGTGAGTGTGTGCGCGTGTATATGAACGGTTGCGTTGTACCGTGTTTTGCAAAAAAAACATCATTATGGTGGCTTCAAATTGCGGAAGTCTCCATTGGCGGAATCATCACCTCCATCGTTGGCACTTCTGCTGCCATCTCCATCCACGTACATGCTCCATAGCTTGTCTCTCTCGTCCATGCTTGGTACATCATTTCTAAGAGAAACACACACATCTAATTTAGGCAACATCATATTCTCATCTATATTAGGAGTAGCTTGTAGAAACAAAAGTAGTTGTGGTTGCATCTGTAGCAGGGATGTCCTCATCATAAGGTCACCGGGTCCCACCTTGGGTCTTGACCAACCTAATATGTCCTGCTACACATGTATTATACTCAAAGATCTCTCGAAAACTTGACGTACAAGACATGGACCTCTCTAAATACACCAAGAAGACTCTCAAGACCTAAGTTTATATGAAGAAGAAGGCCATGACGGAAGAAGGGGACGAACGAACAAGACATCACCACACGACGCACATTCATCATCCCCATCCACCACATTACCCATAACGCTAGACTGGTAATTTCGGCGAGTTCCCTGTATAACTCCTTGATACCCCCGCTCCCTTGTATTCTTGTACTTTTTTTTTCAAAATGGGGGTGACCCTAGCCTCGGCACTTGTACTTTTGATATTCATACCAATAAAGTTTCAAGGATGGAGTAAGGTTATCTCTTGAGGCCGAACATCTTTCTTATATTTACTAATTGGAGGCCCATACGAGCCTCCACGTTAATCCTCAAGGTTTAGAAAATTTAGTCCATCCTATCTAACCATAATCAATCTAAAGCCATTGGATTAAGACGTTCCTCCAAGGCGCAGGCTCGCGTGAGGCGTGACTATTCTGGAGTATCTCTCTGGCTTGAGTTCGAATCGCAACCATCCTCGAGTAGTCCCTAATTAATTAATAACATGCAGGCAAAGCATTTTCTCCTTTGTCAGTCTATCATACAGATATATTGCATGCCTGTGTTGGCGGGCGTCGATGCATCACGGACGGGCGGAGGTCACTACGAGGCACCCATCAGCCGTAGCAGTTTACGTGAGCCCGCTACTCGGCTCCAGGACTAATCTCGCTGAATTTCAGGTAAGGTTCCAGCAGCACAATCGTTTCCCAGTCAGATCCGTCCATATATTTTATCCATAAAATTCAAGAGAAGTGGTTCGGTTTGTTCCTGGATGCATTGGTCCGATCCTATTGGTGCAAAGCACATCGCCTATGGTGCAGTTTGCACTTGCCTACCTGTGGAAGTTCCAGGTCAAATTTCTCCTCTATACTCAATCCTATGACCTTGCTTCGTTTTAGCTTCTTCAGAATTAAATATGGTTGTTTAATTTCGGTGCTTCTCATCTCATCTAATTTTCAATCCTCTGATCGTCAAGACGACGCCGTTGTCTCCTGATGGTGCCATGCACAAGTATGCCATGCCCGCATATCTTCATGCAGGAATCAACAGACTGACTAAACACAGTTTTAATTTGCGGTAGATATTCTATGCTCCCACCTGTCCAATAATATTTTCAGACTAACTGCCGTAATTTTGTTAACTGACATGAAAAGAGAAGCAGATATATTATCAATGTGTATTTTAAATACTCAGTTAGTTGAGTGTACAATTCAATTCCTTAATTATATAGCCATGTTTTGCAGGTGCATATAAATAATATTTTTTAGTTTTGGTTTAATTTGTCTTTCCGCTATAATAATGTGAAGAATTTACTATATATACTGTAGCCTGGACTATTGATGCATATCCAGTTGGGGAAAGGAATCCATTTAGCTGCTAAATACAAGTGAAACCGAACCTACTGCCGTTTGGTCCTGCTCACCGGATAGGTACCAAATAGTTGTAAAAAATATATTTTTTTCTTCCTGCTATCCAGAATATTTAGTCATTGGCTGTACACTACTAAGAAACTAGCTATAGATGGAATTGTCTTCTGTGACGCATGCAAAAGTGCGTGCGTCACAGAAATATTTCTGTGGCGCATAGTTTTGCATGCGCCAAGCCACATGCGCCACAGAAATGTGTATTTCAGTGGCGCACTTCTTCCATGTGCATTGCCATTTGCTCAAATCCGCGCGAAAATGAAGGTCACATTTTCGTCCAACTCGATCTTGACTAGCGTAGACGAATCACCCATGTAAATCAGCATGTTTCGAAGGCACGTTCTTAACGGAAATTTTTTACATGCATCTTTTTTGTCTCTCAGGTATGCAAAAATACAATGGAATAATAACCGCCCTATAAGAATTAAGATTCAAAAGAACTATAGGTAATCAATGAACCAATAATCTATTAATTGTCCCTACACGAAATAAATGTTGTGCGACTTAGGTCCAAGTGTTAAAAATGGAATTCACATGGGTGAAAAACTGGGAGAACGGTTTTTGACATGTCATTTTGGTAATCTTTTATCTGCAGCCTGCAGGTATTCAAATATGGGAAAACAAGCACAAACTTTGATTGCTCATCATTTTGAGTGTCTTCCGCAGTTATACCTGTCAAGATTGTTCCAACATTCAAAGTTATAAATGATACTAATGCTTCTTTTTCTGACTTATGTATCAGATTTACGTCAAAATAACACGGTTCCTTTTTATGACGTTCAGTATTGATATCCACTATCGAGCATGATCTTGAGTCGCCAACAATGTAAGCATACATATGCATGTAAGGACTACTCCATTTCCTTTTTATTCAATTTTAACATGTCATTACATACATACATAACATAACATAACCCAAGTGTCGGATAGTAATCCATCCATAGTGGGAGGAAATTCCTTGATATTTGAATTCTCCAATGTTCATTGTAAATTCACCATTTCTAATATCCTAATAATATCTAACACTAATGGCTATTATATGGACCATGCATGTGATTGTTGTAGACAAAGTATTCACGGTCAGGTTTGGCTAACTCAATCATTGGGATTGAGCTACATTATTTTTTAGAAAATGGTGGTCATATTCGTCAAGAACATTGCATGTGTAGACATAATTTCCCATTCGTCGAACGCAAGTTTTGATTGTTATGCAGGACAATAGTACTTAAGTTCACTCAAATCATCATCCCAACAACGTGTCAAATTTAAAATGTTTATGTAAACTAAATTTTAAGTTTACAAAAAGACAAATTTAGGAGTTATCGAATGCAGCTCCCTACGACGTGTCAAATAACCCATGTATTTTTAAAATTTAGTCACAAAATAGCATTGTTGTGCGCCTAAAGCAATAACACTTTACAATTCTACTTCAGCGTAGTACATTTGATAAAATATATGTTAGACATTCCAAATGTATGAAATCAATAATGCAAAGATGTATAGAAGTATCCTCTGATTACCAAGTTTAGCTTCTCCTCTTCTAACACCTTTCACATATTTGAATAAATATTCAGCAGTATACTATTCTAATATGATTTATAGAATTTCTTTTGATCGACAAATTTCATACTTACAGACAGAAAACATCATTTTTATAATTGTGCATGGAAGTACGTCAAGATATGTGATATATTTTTTTTTGGCTTGAAAGCTAGAATTAAATTGGAAATTTCCCAACGTGTAAAACACATGCATAATTTTGAAGTATTATTTTAATATTTTTACAATAAAAATTAAAGATGACAATATGTTAGTAGCCCGTGCGAATGCACGGGTTGATGACTAGTGGGTATAATACGTGTCTATCCATTACTACTAGACCAAGCCCTAGATCCTAACAAATAAACGTACTTCAGAAGTACGGTTGCATAAGTACCAAAAACTATTATTTGACAACCGTTGCGCTAGGCGTGGGGCTCGCGTCAACATATTGGATCTACACCGACCTCTCTGACAGCACAAGCAGGGATGAAATCTCCAGACGATGATGGCGCCAAGAGATCTTGGGAGGAAGTACACGAGGAGATCCTCGTCCCTGGTCAACCCTCTCCACAGAGGGAGGGGTACTCTCCAACAACGCCGCCACCAAGGAATACTCATCCGAGATTTTGCGATTGGACTATTTTGAATCATGGTTGGTCACGTGAATGAACAAACCAGCCGGCCAGGTGAATGTTGTGGCGCCAAGTTTGTCTATCGGTAGCGCAAAAGAACTACCGGCCAAACATGGTGCCAAGCTTCATAAGCTCAAGGAACGAATCATGCAAAAGAACAAAGAAGTGGGACACTAGCAGTGGACACGTGTCTGCCAGGGATAGGGTGTGTAAATACCCCCATGAACACTGGGTATTTTCCCTCATATAAGATATGTACTAGTAAGAAATCTAGTGTGTCTTTCCTTAAGATTTGATGTTGTGCAACATATGTCAAGTGACAATCGTATAAGTTAGCACCCAAGTCGGATAAGTGTATATTCATGGGATATCCAAGGGAAATCTTATGTTGTCACTTCAACAAACTAAAAGAAGACAAACATATTTATCCCTTAGAGCAGTCACGTTATTACCCGTAGTCGTCTCAAATATGAGCAATGTGGAATCTTAGTAAGAGATAATTAGATGGGCTATTTATTGCTATAAATATGATGTCAAACATAGCTTCTATCGAATAACAATGTATGCAAAGTAGAATTTATTTATTTTATTAGTAAGGTTATGTGCATATCTTTTTCGATGCACGTTATTTTTGTGTACACACGTGCATCAAGAAAAGATACTTGAGGAGGTCGTGCTAATGCATGACAACTCAACTAGTACCCATAATTACGAAAATTATCATTGATAATGCATAAAATATTAAATTTTCTACACCCTATTGTTTATAATTTTTGGAAACCCTAAAAAGGAAAAAAATCAAGATCTTGCAGCCGGAACGTGTCACTATAGCCCAACAAGCTCTGTACAGCCCAACGACCCCACTGCAGCCCAACGCGTCACTACATGCTCGTTCCGCTCTTTTTTTTTTGCGGGGTATCGCTCTTTCTTCTTAGCTCGGTGATATGAAGCAGTGAAGCACGCTCGACATTTTTTTTTTAAACTTCCCGTGGTTTCCCTTGTCGAAGTACGGAGTAGATTCTTAGGAAGAAAAGGAGATGAGAAAAAAGGGAGGACAAGCGGCCTGGACGTTGGATCTTTTTTGCAAAAAGGACCCTAGCATTAAAAGAAACACCGAACTTCATAAAACATTTCAAGTAAAAACGGAATTACAACGAGATCCTTGATATGCCCTTCATCTTCAACCTTCAGACCGTGTCGACGGCGCGCCGTCGCTGCCTCTCCTCCCAGAGCAGGCCTGACGTTGATGGTTGCGGACGGAAAGTCGTCGAACGGATCAAAAAGACCACATTCGTCCCAGAGCCGAAGAAGAAGGATGAACCGCCGATGAAACTCCATGACGATCCGGGGACCGCCAACGCCAGAAAAAGTCCTCGACGTTGGATTTTAGCGCTGTCCTTGTTTTATCAAGAGAGTACATGGAGAGACACCAGGAGTGTGCATGACCGACTGAAGACGCTCGTAATTTGCAGAGGGTCCGAGGGTGAGAGAGTTTGGCATAGCAAGCACACACAATTCATCATTGAAGTATTAAACTCTGCTTGAGTAATAAGACCGGCATCCTCGCCTTCACCGAGAGACTCTAGACATGTCCGTTATCGGAGTCAAGTTTATTCCTTATACATGCATCAACGGCCGTAGTCCTATTCCGAAGACAGTAAAGATGTTCAGATCGGTGAGCTACGCATCAATCGAGTCGCCATATTCCATGAATCACTCGAGACTAACCATGTCACTACGTTACTCTCGCAGGAAGTCCACCCATCAGCCTTACTTTCATCGTCACTGTAGAACGATAGAGAGGGATATGCGGAATATGATGGATGTTTTATTGAGCCTCGGGGGCGAGTATATATAGGCGTACATGGGTCATCTTGGAGTACAAGACAAGACACGAGAGTCCTATCTATCCTAGACTACTGCCTAAACGTACAGCCGTACGTATACTCTAACACTCCCCCGCAGTCGTAGCGGGAGCGTCGTGAACAACATGAACGACGTGGACGGTCAGACTGGAGATAAACCGAAGTAGACCCAGAAGGCTGACACCCCCCCGCAGTCGTAGCGGGAGCGTCGTGGTCGATGTCGTGGCGCGGACGCTTGGACTGGAGAGGAAGCTGATGAGAGCTCAGGCGAGTTGGTAGCCCTTGTGCCGATGTCGAGGGAGCCGAGAGCGCGAGGCGGTGCCGAGGTCGAGGTAGCCGTTGCGAGGGGACGCCGTGGTCGATGTCGTGGTCGGAGATGCCGGTGTCGAGGTAGCCGCACGTGAAGCCGCGGGCGCAAAGAAGGCGCCATGGTGATGATGACGGAGACGCGTCGAGGGCAGTCGTCGAGGAAGTCGATGCCGAGGTCGATGCAGTCCGAACCGTCGAGGATGATGTGCAGCCATAGTTGTGCCAGAACTAGGCGCACGCCGGGGGCGTAGGCATACTACGGTTTTGCCAGAACCGGGTATGCAAGAAGAATCGTCGTGGACGCGGTCGAGGCAGTCGTAGGAGTCGATGCCGAAGAAGACGTTGCCGATGCCGATGAAAACGAGGCGCCGATCCGAGCTTGCCAGGCACGGGGACGCGTCGGGGACGAAGGCACGCAGCGGTGTTGCCAGCACCGAGCATGCGTAGAGCGGGACCAGTACGGTGTCGTGCCATGTCGGTGATAGACTAGCAGAGAAGGCTCCCGGACGGTTGCGAGGCGCAGAGCGGCGAAGACGGGAAGAGCCGATGCAGTCCGCGGTTGTCGGAGTAGACGTGAGGGTGGACGATGGCGATGCCCAGGAGGCGGCGTAGCCGGGGTGCAGGCGCTGCCGACGAGGCGGCCAGGCGGTGGCGATGACGTTGGCGACGAAGTTGTACTGGACGAGGACGAAGGTGTAGGCGGCGAAACCAGCGGCGGCGAAGGCCGTGCAGGTTTCGTGAGGAGGCGCGGCGGCGGTACACGAACGTGGCGATGAAGAGCCGACAGCTTGATGAAGACCATGCGCGGACGGCGGCGACCCGCGTCGTGGGAGCGACGCGGTGGTAGCCTGAGACGTCGGTGCGCGGGGACGGCGAGGTAGACCGCGTGTAGCAGCACTACGGTCCGGGGGGACGACGTAGATGCAGTGCGCGAGTCGGTGCAGCGGCTTGAGGCCACCGGCGACGTACGCACCAGGGAAGGCGCGCTCGAGGCCGGAGGGTGGACCAAGGCGGCGGCGCTGCGGCCCGAAGGGGCGACGCAACGGCAGCCCATTGCTCGATCGGTGGTAGGCGTGCGTACTCGATGACGATCTTCACGGGATCCTGCGGAGGCGCGTGCAAACGGCGGATCAGGCCGGTCGCGTGGCCAGTGTGGCGACGTATCGCAGGCGAGCGGGTGATCAATCCGATCGCCCGCAAAGTCGGGGACGCTGCTTGATGATGAGGTCGAAGGCGCAGCAGACCAAGGCGATGACGAAGATGGTGCAGAAGTCCCGATCGGACCAGGCGGTGATGGTCGGCGCCGGGTGACGGGCGGGCAGATGCGCGGACAACGGCCATGCAGGCCGCCGCGTAGCGCTAGACCGCCATGTCGGAGAAGACGCCTTGTGATCGCGCCGGTGTCGGAGTAGAGGCGCGCGAGGATCGACAGGCGGTGGGCGACGCAATCCGATCGATGATCGGTAAACCAAAAGAGAAAAAACCGATCAAGAGATCGGAGGAAAAGACTTACAGGGCAGCCGATCACGGATCGGCGGACGGACCCTGCGTACGGGGTGCACAGCCCCCGGCGGAGATCATGGAGATCGACCTCCCCGGGGCAGCGCGGCGGAAGCGTGTCGACGGTCTAGCGCAACGCCATGGGAGGCGGCGGCGCTAGGGTTGGGAGCGGCGGCGGCACTAGGGTTTTGGCGGCGGCGGCTCTAGGGTAGGATCGATTTAGACTGATACCATGTAGAACGATAGAGAGGGATATGCGGAATATGATGGATGTTTTATTGAGCCTCGGGGGCGAGTATATATAGGCGTACATGGGGTCATCTTGGAGTACAAGACAAGACACGAGAGTCCTATCTATCCTAGACTACTGCCTAAACGTACAGCCGTACGTATACTCTAACAGTCACTGTTGCTGCCGGTTACTCCTAGCTACCTTTCAGCTCCATCATATCATTACCCGCCCCCAAAATCCATATGGGTGCAAGCAGTTGATCTGACAGTCGCAGGGGTCCTCCACGAATTAAAACACCGGAAGGAAGGTCAAGCGTCCCCGATCAGGTGCGCGCGCGCTTTCGTTACCGGTGGACGAGGACGCCACCCCCGATCCATTGATGGATCGCTACTGTTCGCCGATCAGACCGCGCACGCATGTACGTGCAACCCAACCTCCCGACCCGACGGTGGTCGACGGCCGGCGACGGCGACGCTTCGGCCGGGCAATCATTGCGCCTCGATCGATGGTCCTGGAGACCGGCCTGTTGCCGTCGGCCCGAGCTGGCACGGCAGCGGCCGGAGCGAGCGTGCAGTGCAGGTGCCGTGTCAGCTGGTGCGAGAGGCCGCGGTCGACTGGTCGAGCGCTGGTCGTCGTGTCCTTTTCCGGGACAAATTCCCGGCGCGCGGCTCGTCATGGGGCGCGATCTGGACGGGAGTTGGGGCTCCGCATCCGTAATCCTCCCATGATGTTGCTGTTCCCGCATATATGGGTATAGCGTGTGCCGCTTGATGGCCGAGATGGGAGTCATGGACACGGCACCGCGATGATGTAGCTTCATCCAGCGGGATTTAATGGTGCGTGGCTGCCGCTTTGCTAATACCACATTGTTGTTTACACTGGCTAGACGGTGTTCGATACGTTTTAATCTGAGAAACGTATGTTTGGTGTCCAGCTAGCGTTGGCACTCGGTTCTTCATAAGGAAGAGTGTTTGAGTACATGGCCCTGACAGTTTTACAACTCGTCTTGCAGCTTGCAGGCGCACTTAAGTCACTCAACTGAAGGAACTGAAGAATCCGTCAAACTTGCGAGGCGGATGCAGATTGGTTACAAGGCAGCCACGCAAACCCTTGACCGACCATTGGGCCGATTTTGAGGTTACATGGTCCCACGAGGGTTGTGAGCTCATTATGAACTGTTATTTATTTTTTGTACAGAACCTCTTCTTTTTATTTTTTAGGGTTGAATTATAAAAAATTGTTGAACCATTAAATCCCTAACCCTGTCGCTCTCAAATCGAAAATTTTGAACCCTAACCGTATCTCTCCCTCGTTCCGAAATCAGAGACAATGGGCGGTGGAGACTGCGCCTGGAGCGTGAGTTGCGGCTGAAAGTCCTCAATTGCCGGCGGCAACGTGATACGTGCATTTTATATCATCATCTATACCACTTATACCACCATATTAGGATGTTATTTGCATTATTATATCATTGTTTTTACATGTTTTAGATGATTTATGGGACTTTCATACAAAGTCCCTATTTTTGGTATTTAATTTCTGGGAGGCAGAAAACCTCCTTTTTCTTGTTTTTAATGTTTCAGGAGCTACAGGGACCCAAATAAAAAAGGAAAATTGCACAGCTGGTTTTTCATCGGGAGAACAGCAGTGGGAAGAAATCGAAGGGAGGAGAGCCACGAGGCCCAAAAGAGGGGGGCCCACGCGGCCAGATTCTTTGGCCGCGTGGGGCCCACCATCTGGAGCCTCGGGCACTTCCTCGCCTGGGGCTTTTTAACGAGGTCTCCGTCTCGCCCGAAAAGTAACGCCCTAATTTTTACGAGACTATCCGAGGTCGCGGCGGCGGCGAAACTCCTGATTCCCTCCGAGGGGGATCAGATCCTGCTGCTCCGGAGCTCCGGAGAAGGGGGAAATCATCGTCATCGTCATCACCTCTCCTCCTTGGCGTGGGAGGAGGCCTCTACATCATCACCATCACCAAGACCAGCACCATCTCCATCATCATCTCCGTGATCCACTCCGTCCCCCTCGTAGTTTGAGAGTTGCTATACCCTAGATACTTGTCTTGTGCTACTATTCATGTTTGTGATTGAGTACTTGTCATTATTTGGTGGTGAAGTTATATTTTCAGATTGTGTTGTACCACTTATGCCACTGAATATCACCATGTTTGCACGTTGTGAGTAGTTCCCGTATGTTCCTGAGGGCATAGGATGAATTGGCAATGATTTATATATGACATGTGTTGGTATTTTGTCTAGTGTTTATCTTTTTGTGTGATTCTATGATGGTGTTGTGCGAACGTCGACTGCACAACACTTCACCTATATGGGCTCATAGGAGAACACCGTAGTGTAATGGCGTGAGGGAGACTTGGGAGGACACGAAAGCCTGAGACCGAATCATTAAGTTACTTTACGGGGTATTAGTATCGGGGACCTAGAGCGTAATGCTATGGTGGGATTTTATATCTTAATAATTCTTGTGCTGTCATTTAATTGGCCACATGATCCATCATAAGGGGTTTAGTCTATTTATTTAGCTGTACCTAATAATAGCTCCGTCCGAAGAAGATTAAAACTAGACAAGATATTCAACGTGTTGTTTAATAAATCTATATGCCTAGCAATATCCATGCCGCCCTCGGGAACGTTTTCCACATATAAGTTACACATCACTTGAGCTTGTCCTCTTACACATAGAGGATTGGGCTTTCTCTCTCTTTGAGAGCTTTTACTTGTTACCATTTACCTGCTGCATTGTTACTGTCTTGCAATTATACAATCGAAAATACCAAAAACACTTGCATCTTTTATTGTCTATTTATCATTTCTAATAACCAATACCTTCAGCTCCTCGTGGGTTCGACAACCTTTTCTATTCGAAAGGTACTACAATTGATCTCCTGCACTTGGGAGTCATCAAGATACTTTTCTGGCGCCGTTGCCGGGGAGCGTAGCGCTATTGGTAAGAAGTTTGGTAAGGAAACTTGAAAGGTGAATTTTATTTACTGTTTTATCTCATTGCTACTATGGCATTTATGAATCGTGCCTCGCTGCATCTTGCTCTATATGAAAGTGCTTATGCTCCTAAAACTGTTGAAACTACTGTGCCTGAGATACCTAAAGTGGGATATAAAATTCCCGTTGGTCATGTTAAAAGAGTTATGAAAAATCCATTTACAGGGATGGAACTAAATCTGCACGTGAACACATGGAAACAATTGAGGCTATATGTGGTTTATTTAGACTTCCTGGTATTTCTGAAGATCAGGTAAAAAGGAAGCTGTTATATCTGTCTTTATCTGGTAATGCTCGTATTTGGTTCAGGTCTTTAGATGAAGAAGTCACTATGGACTGGAGTATTTTGAGGAAGGTTTTCTTTCTTAAGTATTTTACTCCTAGAGAAGCTTATGAGAACCGCTGCTATATATTTAATTTCTGGCCACATCTGGGAGAAAGTATTACTCAAGCTTGGGGGAGGTTAAAGGAACTCCTCCGCAAGAATCCTTGTCATGATCTTACAAGGAAAATTATTCTGATAAACTTTTATGTGAGGCTACCAAGGCAACAAAAGGAATTTCTGGATAATTCATCTAGTGGAAGCTTTACAAATAATACTGAAGAAGAAGCATGGAATTTATTGGAGACTATTTCTGAGAATACTGGTCATTGGGATCTTGATAAAGGTAATGAGCCCTATCTGGACTATGAGTATTCATGTGTAGAGAATTTCTCTACTTCTACCTTGTTTAAAAATCTGAGTGATACTTTTAATCTTGATCCTTATGTTATAATTGAGGTAGCTAAATCTTTTGCTAATCATATTGGTATTCCTAAAACTGGGTTTGAAGCTTATGTTGAACCTGTTAAACAATCTATTGTTGTACCCAAAGTTATTAAACAGGTAGAACCAGTGTCATCCTTGACAATTGAGGAGTATGTTGAGGCACCACCATATCCAAACCAAGTCAAGGAAAATTTACTTATTGCTGTTTCTAACAAGAGTAAAAGAAGAAGATCTCAGCCTTATGAACAGATGGAAGTCAACAGTCAAATCTCTATTATCAAACAATTAAATGAAGAAGATCCTGTTGATGTTTATCTATGTGAAGATGCTACTAAAGTTGTTAAAGGCAATTCGGCCAAGGTTGGTAAGCCTGTTATATCATGCACTATTGGGACTTCTAGTTATCATGGCTTATGTGATATTGGAGCAAGCATTAGTGTCATTCCATATTCTCTGTATCTTGAAATCAAGCCTGATATTGATCCTATCATTATGGAAGAGACAGGTATGACAATTCAACTTGCTAATAAAGATTATATTAATCCACTTGGAATTGTTAGAGATGTTGAAGTATTGGTAGGTAAAATTAAATATCCTGCTGATTTTATTGTGCTTGGTTGCCCTCAAGATTCATTTTGTCCTATCATTTTTGGTAGACCTTTCTTACATACTGTTGGTGCTGAAATTGATTTGCTTAAAGAGAAAGTGTTTATTAATGTGCTGGAGAAAAACTTGCATTCAACTTTTCTAAATTTTCTGATAAGCATTCAAAGAAAGAGCCATTTCTGAAGATGTAATTGAAACTCTTGCTCATGTAGCTGTAGCTTCAACAGACGTGGTGGAAAGATACATGCTTAATCAAGATGAACCATTTAATGAAGAAGAAAAAGATGCTTTAGAACAAATACTTTCACAACAGCCACCACAATTACAATTGCATATCCCACCTGATAATTTAGGAGTGCTACCACCACCTAAAGGGGATCCTAGCTTTGAATTAAAACCTTTGCCTACAAATCTGAAATATGCATATTTGGATGAGAAGAGCATATATCCTGTCATTATTAGTGCTAACCTTTCAGCTGAAGAAGAAGAGAAATTACTTGATGTGCTTAAAGCTCACCGACCAGCCATTGGATACTCTCTTGATGATCTTAAAGGTATAAGCCCAGCTCTATGTATGCATAAAATTAATTTGGAGAGGATGCAAAACCTGTTGTTGATTATCAACGCCGTCTCCATCCAAAAATGAAGGAAGTGGTAAGGAAAGAGGTAATAAGACTTATTGAAGCTGGTATCATTTATCCCATAGCTGATAGTAAGTGGGTTAGTCCAGTTCATTGTGTTCCTAAAAAGGGTGGAATGACTGTTGTTCCAAATGATGAGGATGAACTTGTGGCTCAACGTACTGTTGTTGGTTATAGGATGTGTATTGATTTCAGGAAGTTAAATAAAGCAACTCGTAAAGATCATTACCCATTGCCATTTATTGATCAAATGTTAGAAAGGTTATCTAAACACTCTCACTTTTGCTATTTAGATGGTTATTCAGGTTTCTCCCAAATTCCTGTTCATAAAGATGATCAAGAGAAAACCACTTTTACATGTCCATTTGGTACATTTGCTTATAGGAGAATGCCATTCGGTTTGTGCAATGCTCCTGCTACTTTTCAAAGATGCATGAATGCTATATTTGCTGATTATATTGAAAAGATAATGGAAGTCTTTATGGATGATTTTTCTGTGTATGGTACTTCCTTCGATAATTGCTTGTTCAACCTTAACAAAGTTTTGCAGCGTTGTGAAGACCAACACTTAGTTTTAAACTGGGAGAAGTGTCACTTCATGGTTACTGAAGGTATTGTTCTTGGGCATAAGATTTCTGGAAAGGAATAGAAGTTGACCCAGCAAAGATAGAAGCTATTGAAAAGCTCCATTCCCAAGGGATCTCAAAGGTATAAGAAGTTTTCTTGGGCATGCAGGTTTTTACCGTAGGTTTATTAAAGATTTCTCCAAAATATCAAAACCCTAACCAATCTTTTGCAAAAGGATGTTCCTTTCTCTTTTAATGATGATTGCATTGAGTCCTTTAATATTTTGAAGAATGCTTTAATAAGTGCTCCTATTATTCAACCTCCTGATTGGAAATTGCCTTTTGAAATTATGTGTGATGCTAGTGATTATGCAGTTGGGGCTGTTTTGGGCCAACGTGTTGATAAGAAACTGAATTATTTATTATGCTAGTAGAACACTTGATGCTGCTCAAAGGAATTATGCCACAACTGAAAAAGAATTTTTAGCAGTGCTATTTGCTTGTGACAAGTTTAGACCTTATATTACTGATTCGAAAGTCACATTGCATACTGATCATTCTGCCATTAAATACTTAATGCATAAGAAAGATGCTAAGCCTAGATTAATAAGATGGGTACTTCTATTGCAAGAATTTGATTTACACATTGTTGATAGGAAAGGGGAAGATAATCAAGTAGCTGATCATCTTTCTAGAATGGAAAATATACCTGATGATCCTATTCCTATTAATGATAGCTTTGTTAATGAACAACTTGCAATTAATGTTTCTAGTGCTAAAGTTGCATCTCCATGGTTTGCCAATTATGCAAATTTTATTGTTGGTAAAGTTTTACCTCCACACTTCACTACTCAACAAAGAAAGAAATTCTTTTATGATCTTAGACATTATTTTTGGGATGATCCTTTCCTTTATAAGAAAGTGTGGATGGTATTATTAGACGTTGTGTACCTGAGTATGAACAACAGGCTATTATAAGAGATTGTCATGACAGTCCCTATGGAGGACATCATGCAGGAGATCGTACAGGTGCAAAGGTATTACAGTCTGGTTTTTATTGGCCTACTTTATTTAAGGATTGTGCTGAATATGTTAAATCTTGTGATAAATGTCAAAGAGTAGGAAATATTGGTAGGAGAAATGAAATGCCTATGAACTATTCCTTACCACTTGAACCATTTGATGTGTGGGGTTTTGACTTTATGGGACCTTTCCCCGAATCAAAGACAAAGCATACTCATATTTTGGTTGCAGTGGATTATGTTACAAAGTGGGTGGAAGCAATTCCAACCAAAAGTGCAGATCATGCCACGGCAATGAAGATGCTTCAGGACATCATTTTCCCCAGGTTTGGTGTTCCTAGGTTTTTAATTACTGATGGTGGTTCTCATTTCTTACATGGTATTCTTAGGAAAACTTTGGCAAAATATGATGTTAACCATAGAATTGCATCACCTTATCATCCCCAAACTAGTGGACAAGTTGAATTAAGTAATAGGGAAATTAAACTCATTTTGGAAAAGACAGTGAATAAGTCTAGGTCTGATTGGCCACTTAAAATTAACGATGCATTATGGGCTTATAGAACTGCTTTTAAAAATCCTATGGGAATGTCTCCTTATAAAATGGTTTATGGAAAAGCTTGTCATTTACCTGTTGAATTAGAACATAAAGCTAGATGGGCTATTAAACAATTGAACTTTGATTTTAAAACTGCTGGAGAGAAGAGAATTCTTGATTTAAACCTACTAGATGAATGGAGAAATGAAGCTTATGAAAGTGCCAGGATGTTTAAAGAAAAAGTTAAGATTTGGCATGACAAGAAAATTAAAAAGAAAGAATTCAAAGTAGGTGATCAAGTGCTATTATACAACTCTCGTTTCAAGTTTTCTGCAGGTAAGTTAGCTTCAAAGTGGCAGGGACCATTAGTGATACAGGAAGTATACCGTTCAGGAGCTATCCGTCTTCATGGTGATATGAAAGGTAAACCTCATGTGGTTAATGGACAACGCCTTAAACATTATATTGCAGGAAAAAGCTTCATTGGAAAGGTGGAGGAATTCATTTTACAGACACCGGAGGAGGTAATTGCAAAGAAGTTTGCAGTTTCAGAAATCCAAAATCAATAAAAGGTAACTTTTACTCTGGAAAGTTTCTCGGAATTGCGTAAATTTTACGGAAGTCATTTTTTATGGAAATTAACGTGTGGGACAAGAAAATTGGAAGGAACGGAGACCCGAGGGAGAAAAAGGGGGTCCCACGCGGTTAGATGCTTTGGCCGCGTGGGCCCACTCCTTTTGCCCCTCGGAGTCCCGTTCCGTCTCGTTTTCGACTCCGACGCTTCGTCTTGACCTAAAAACCGTCAATATATACCCCTTTTCGTTGATCTAATCTCGCACCGAGCGTTCTCGAGCGATCTTTGCTTTTGCTGTTTCTGCCTGTCAGGTTTTTAGCTATGTCTTCGGGAGACTCCTTCCAATGCTCCTCCATGGACAATGATGATGATGAACTCGAGGGCAACAGCCCCACGTCCATGTGGAGAAGGAATAGGAAGAGGAAGGACTACTCGGATGATGAAGACTACAAGCCCGACGAGGAGGAGATGGAGAAGGAGGAAGCGGAAGAGAAAGAATACAAGCCCTTCGTCGACATCGCACCTATTGCAACAGCACCACCTTCTCCTATCTCCGTTGCTGGTGTGAGGGTGAACGTGTCTCTTGGAAACAAGAGGCAGACGGCTCGCATGAGCACAGGAGGGAAGGCTCCTAGGCACGCACTTGCTAGCAAAAACGTGGTTTCTACTCTTATTGACAGGGAATTCAAGCGTGCCACCCAAGAGAACTATCCTGGTGAATGGGATCGTAAGATCCCTAATGTTAAAGTACCAAGCCCGGAGTGGAAGCCTGCAAGGAGACGGTGGAGAAGAATCTCATGGAAAAACTGGGAGAAGCTGCAAGGGAGTTTGAAAAGGCCTACAACCTTATGATGAGCATTGTTGGAAAACTTGAAGATAATTATTATGAAGACAAGAAGAAAGAGCAGAAGTGGTTCTAGCAAACGTCAAGCTTGGGGGAGTTCCACCTAGTCTTTATCTTTACTAGTTTATCATATCTATCTAGTCATGGTGTGTTTTGCTTTTATCATTTAGTTATCAATCTCTTTTAGGCTTGTGTGAGCTCATGGAGCATTATCATGTATCCCTATCTTATGGTTTATCAATGAATATTAAAGTATGGTGTCATCCATGATTCTCTTGTTTGGAGATTTATGGGTAACACTCATGCAAATGAGCGTGGTTTATTTTAGAGGTTTCAGTCACATCTTGCCTTGAATTTAATTAACTTGAGTATGTTGGACAATTGTAGAATCTAGCTCAATATAAATAAGAAAAGAGTGAGTCATTATGACTTGAGAATTAATAAGTTTAAGGTTGAGATATAGTCTTGTAGCATAAAAAGTTGGGAATAGTTAATGAAAAGGATATGAAACACTCTTGTTAGAATCTAGTATCTTTTGAGCAAATGAATGATCATGGATGTGTCAATACTTATGCTCTTGTAAAGTGTATGAAAGGAAGGCACCCGAGGATTCGGTTAGCCATGGAAAGTGTGAGATAAAGGTTGTTTGAGCATAAGAACTTGATTGAAACATCCATGACTAAAGTTTGCACTAGTTACTAGTGAAGCAAGGGTGCAAATAATTTTATATCTGTCTTTTCATTTGTATTCTTTAACTTGTTATCCAATGAGAGTTTATCTTGTCTTTAAACTTCAGTAAAGTATTAAAACATTATGATGCTAGCCATAAGAGCAAAAGCATGTTAAAAATAGTGTGATTCAATTGTCCAACATACAATGGTTATTTGCTTTCAAAGTGTAAGGGGTGATTGCTAGAGCTTCTACTTATGCTGCCCTATGTGTATGAGTTTTAATTCATTAATCTTACATTGCAATTGAATATGATGATGATACAATGCTCGTATTTATTTATCAACCATAAGTCCATTGATGCATGTAATGATCTATGTCCTTACTTACTTGAGGACAAGTAAGGTTTAAGCTTGGGGGAGTTGATACGTGCATTTTATATCATCATTATACACTTATACCACCATATTAGGATGTTATTTGCATTATTATATCATTGTTTTTACATGTTTTAGATGATTTATGGGACTTTCATACAAAGTCCCTATTTTTGTATTTAATTTCTGGGAGGCAGAAAACCTCCTTTTTCTTGTTTTTAATGTTTCAGGAGCTACAGGGACCCAAATAAAAAAGGAAAATTGCACAGCTGGTTTTTCATCGGGAGAACAGCAGTGGGAAGAAGATCGAAGGGAGGAGAGCCACGAGGCCCAAAAGAGGGGGGCCCACGCGGCCAGATTCTTTGGCCGCGTGGGGCCCACCATCTGGAGCCTCGGGCACTTCCTCGCCTGGGGCTTTTTAACGAGGTCTCCGTCTCGCCCGAAAAGTAACGCCCTAATTTTTACGAGACTATCCGAGGTCGCGGCGGCGGCGAAACTCCTGATTCCCTCCGAGGGGGATCAGATCCTGCTGCTCCGGAGCTCCGGAGAAGGGGGAAATCATCGTCATCGTCATCACCTCTCCTCCTTGGCGTGGGAGGAGGCCTCTACATCATCACCATCACCAAGACCAGCACCATCTCCATCATCATCTCCGTGATCCACTCCGTCCCCCTCGTAGTTTGAGAGTTGCTATACCCTAGATACTTGTCTTGTGCTACTATTCATGTTTGTGATTGAGTACTTGTCATTATTTGGTGGTGAAGTTATATTTTCAGATTGTGTTGTACCACTTATGCCACTGAATATCATCATGTTTGCACGTTGTGAGTAGTTCCCGTATGTTCCTGAGGGCATAGGATGAATTGGCAATGATTTATATATGACATGTGTTGGTATTTTGTCTAGTGTTTATCTTTTTGTGTGATTCTATGATGGTGTTGTGCGAACGTCGACTGCACAACACTTCACCTATATGGGCTCATAGGAGAACACCGTAGTGTAATGGCGTGAGGGAGACTTGGGAGGACACGAAAGCCTGAGACCGAATCATTAAGTTACTTTACGGGGTATTAGTATCGGGGACCTAGAGCGTAATGCTATGGTGGGATTTTATATCTTAATAATTCTTGTGCTGTCATTTAATTGGCCACATGATCCATCATAAGGGGTTTAGTCTATTTATTTAGCTGTACCTAATAATAGCTCCGTCCGAAGAAGATTAAAACTAGACAAGATATTCAACGTGTTGTTTAATAAATCTATATGCCTAGCAATATCCATGCCGCCCTCGGGAACGTTTTCCACATATAAGTTACACATCACTTGAGCTTGTCCTCTTACACATAGAGGATTGGGCTTTCTCTCTCTTTGAGAGCTTTTACTTGTTACCATTTACCTGCTGCATTGTTACTGTCTTGCAATTATACAATCGAAAATACCAAAAACACTTGCATTTTATTGTCTATTTATCATTTCTAATAACCAATACCTTCAGCTCCTCGTGGGTTCGACAACCTTTTCTTTCGAAAGGTACTACAATTGATCTCCTGCACTTGAGAGTCATCACAACGTCGGCGGCGGTAGCCTACATTTCTCCCTGGCGAGGGAAAAGACATGAGCCACAAGCATAGTTTCAAGACGTGGCGCGACAAGTTCGACGGCACTGGCCTTGTGACCATGGCTTTGCGTGAATTCAGTTGAAATGTTTTTCTATAGATTCAGTTTGTAATATTTTTTATTGGAGTTACTCTTGTTATTGTCATCAGAACCATGCGATTCAGTTCATAGTGTTAATATCACCAGTTCGTACTATTAATGCGATTTAGTTTGTACTAGACAATTGCTATTGTTAATTGATGTGTGGTGTCATATACTCCTTCCGTTCCTTGATGTAAGGTATATAGTTTTTTCAGAAAAAATCCAAAATATAAGGTATAATGCGATTTATGGACAATTTTACCTATCCAAAAATGAATCCTAATTTATAGGGTGTATTGTTTTCAATTTGTGTCTTTTAGGAACTCATATCTCCCGATTTTTTCCAGAAAAAAATGAGTCCACCGTATGCCAAATACCCATATCTTAATATTCGTGCAGAAAACTATACACCTTACATTCAGAAATGGAGGGAGTATTTGGTATTACAAATTCTGCTAGTATGACAGCAAAGTACCAACAAAACCTTGTCAGAAATAACAAAATTAAATTTCGACGACAAGATAACAACATAACTATGTCTGAGAATTCAATTTTGGCAGCAATAACAGGAGCAAAATAACCCCATTAATTTGTGCAACCGTAATAACACCAATAAAATAACAGCATTAATAGAACCTACCATGCCATCTACTATGTTCAGGATCTAACAAGAGCAAAGTAAGGCAGCACAAAAACACTGCTACTGAACGATACTAAGGACACTCATCATCGGACACTACAGCCATATCAGCCGCAATGCTGAAAATTCAGGCCCAAGCAGCCAGGTTTGACCACAAACGGAAATCACATATTTTGCAAGTCCAAGCCCGGCCCGGCTATCGGTCTCAAAATTCAAGCCCGAGCCAGGTCCGATGACATGATCTAGCCCGACCTCGCCCAGGATTTTCAGGCCGAGCTGCCCATGGCTAGCTATAGGTGAAAGTTGCTAGAAAGAGAGAAAATTGTGGAAGCCACCTGTTGAGGAAGAGGGAGAGAGCTCCTCCAGGAACCTGACTGAAGAATTTGAAGCCCATGTGGTGGACACATCTGCTCCCGCTCCACCTGCTCTATCAACCTCCATGCTGCAAACTATTGGTGGTGCACACTGTCAGATGGCATCTACGATGCTAACTGCAGATGAGCTCAACTATGACAGTACCAATGATAGTATCGAAAGCAACTAAGGGTGATGAGGCAGCCTGCAAATGTCTCACTGTTACCCCAGTTCATTCGCTCCAGTCCAAGCGTCAGTCTGTTCAGTCCGCTCTGATCATAAGCAGTGTACATGTGGTGGTTCTGTGTAACTGTTTATGTCAGTATATCTGGTTTTATATGTGTGCTTTCGATGTTAAAACTTTTATTATGTCAGTACTCGTTCCTGAGCTTGTGAGTTGTGTGATCCATGTTATCAGTTTGTCAGTTCTCTGCTGGTTTATGTACTACGTGATCAACAGTTATATGTCCTTTTGGTATGCATGTTATATCTGGGCTGTGATGGATGAATTTGCATTTTACCATATGAGCTTTTATGCCTGCTTTGGTATTTATTGCACGCTGAACTATTATTGCTCTGCTCCTATCAATGAATATGTTCTTGCGGCCTATCTCTGGTTTCACAGAAATTCTGGGTTATTTATGATTTCCCAGCTCGCACCTCTCCCCATTGTTCTTAATGAATAGATCCTGGTATATATTGGATTGGAACCTCAGAGGCATTAATTCACAGCGCAGATGGAATGAAATCAGAGCTAAGGCAGATGAAAGCAACTGCCACATTATGTGTTTACAGGAAACTAAAAGGGAACAATTTGACCATGCCTATATCAGAAACTTTTGTCCTAGAAGGATAAACCAATTTGCTTATTCTCCATCTGTGGGTAACTCTGGTGGCATTATAACTCTTTGGAATGGAAATATGTTTGATGGAACTGTTATTCAGAGTAGCAAATTCCAGCTTACTGTGCAACTTATTTGCAAACTGTCTGCTAGAGTGCTTTATATCACAAATGTTTATGCACCAACTGTGGAGGAGGAGAGAGGTTTTTCTGAACTGGATGCATGATATTGACACTTCACTGATGGAATACTGGATTATTCTTGGAGATTTTAACCTTATGAAATCGCCTGATAACAGGAATAGGCCAGGTGGGGACTTGAATAATATGCTGAGATTTAACCGTATTATACAGCATCTGGATCTTGAGGAAATTCCTCTAAAAGGCAGAGCATATACATGGAGTAACATGCAGGACTCTCCATTACTGGAAAAACTGGATTGGATTTTCACATCTCCTAATTGGATTAGCACCTTTCCTAATACCTTAGCTACTCCTATGGTTAATTTGCAATCTGATCATGTGCCCATTCTGATATCTATTGGTTCTGATATGCCTAAATCCCAGCTTTTTAGATTTGAAGAATATTGGCTTGAATTTGATGGACTCAGTGAAGTGGTTAACACCTCCTGGCAAATTACTAGAGGTTTCTCTAATTCTGCTCAAGATATAACTGCTAGACTAAAGTCCTTAAGGAGTGGAATCAAGAAATGGAGTAAGAACTTATCTCAGCTGACCAAAATCATTTCCTCTTGCAATTATGTTCTTGCCTTGTTTGCTGGTCTGGAAGAGCAGAGGCCTCTCACTTTACAGGAAAAGAATTTCAGGAAAATTCTGAAAAGACATGTTGAAAAATTGCTAGAAGCCAAGCGAATATTTTGGCGAAATCGGGCAAAAATTAAATGGGCCAAGTTGGGAGGGGAGAACACAAAATTCTTCCATGCAGTGGCCTCACAGAATTTCAGATGTAACTATATGTCTAGTATTACCACTGAGGATGGTATTATATTACTCGACCATGATATTAAAGCTGCCCATATTTGGGCTTCTTTCAAGAACAGAATTGGTGTTTCCGAGAACCCACATGCCACTAACCTAATTGGTCAGTACATTCAGACAGCAACACACATGGATTTCACTCAGCTTGAATTACCTTTCACTTGCTCCGAGATGGATGATATAGTAAAACATATGCCCACTGACAAATCACCTGGCCCGGATGGTTTCAATGGTGCATTCCTGAAGAAACACTGGAATACTGTCAAAGCACAGTTCTATCAGCTCTGTCATGATTTCCATGCTGGTAACATCAGCTTAGAAAGTATCAACACAGCATACATCACATTAATTCCAAAGGTGAATTCTCCTGTTGGTGTGAATGATTACAGGCCAATTTCCCTGGTCAGCCTGCCTCTCAAATTCTTGACAAAATTATTGGCCAATAGATTACAGAGTGTAATTGTCTCCCTGGTGCACAAGAACCAATATGGCTTCATTAAAACCAGGACTATCCAAGACTGTCTTGCTTGGGCATATGAGTACTTCCATTTATGTCACAAATCAAAGAAAGAGATAGTGATATTTAAAATAGGCTTTGAGAAGGCTTTTGATAAAGTGGAATTTAGTGCCATTCTGGAAACAATGAGGTGCCTTGGATTTGGGGAGTTGTGGCTCAGTTGGATTAAGGCCATATTACACTCTGCTTCTGCTTCTGTGTTGCTCAATGGTGTTCCTGGGAAGAAAATCCACTGCAAAAGAGGTGTCAGACAAGGGGACCCACTGTCTCCTCAGTTATATGTACTGGCCTCTGAATTGCTACAGTACATGGTTAATAAAGCATGGAATGAGGGTGATCTCAATCTGCCTCTGGATCACTCTTTTGGGCTGGATTTCCCCATTATCCAATATGCTGATGACACACTTATTATCTTGCCTGCCTGCCCCACCCAGCTTCTGGCAATTAAAAACATTCTATTGATATTCTCATCGATTACTGGTCTCAAGGTGAACTACAGTAAGTCCTCTCTTGTGCCTATAAATGTGACCTCTGAAAGATGTGCTGAGTTGGCGGAAATTATCAGTTGTAAGCCAGAGGCTCTTCCTTTCACCTATTTAGGATTGCCTATGGGGACTACTAAGCCGAAATTGGAACATTTTATTAGTATTCTGGAGAGAATTGATAGAAGGCTGTGTGGCATATCCAATATGTTGTCTTATGATGGGAGACTAACTGTGGTTAAATCCATTATCATCTCCATTCCTCTGTTTGCTATGTGCACCATCAAGATGCCCCTACGTTTTCTTGATCATGTGGAAGGCTCTGCTAGAAGTTTCCTTTGGAGGAACAAAGATATTCATAAAAGAGGACATTGTCTGGTTAAATGGGAGCAGGTCTGTAAACCAAAAAAGGCAGGTGGTTTGGGTGTGATTAACCTTAGAACCCATAACTCAGCTCTGCTTATGAAGCATCTTCATAATTTCATGAACAGAATGGATATACCCTGGGTGAAACTCATCTGGGAGGCACACTATCAGCATAACAAACTTCCCCAGGCACAATCACCTTGTGGTTCCTTCTGGTGGAAAGACATTCTGTCCCTATGGGATAGCTTTTTGGAATTGACCTGCTGCAAGCCTGAAGATGGTAGGACCATCAGATTTTGGAAAGATAAATGGAGAGATATCACACCTGCAAGAGCCTTTCCTCACCTGTTTTCATTTGCCCGACAACAGGACATTAATCTGGAGCAGTTTCTGGTTATCAAGGAAAGAAATATGCTTGATCATTTTCATTTGCCCTTGTCCATGGTGGCCTTCCAGCAGAGTGAGAATGTTTCTGCTGAGCTGGATGATCTGATCCACACCACCTCCACTGACAGATGGATGCTGACCAATGAGACTAAATTCTCTGTTAAAAAGGTTTACAATGCTCTCACACCATTGGATCAGGCCCCTACTCCTTTCCTCTGGATATGGAAGTCGTGTGTTCAGCTAAAGCACAAATTCTTCTTCTGGCTGTTATTGCAAGATAGATTAAACACCAGAGATCTGTTGACCAGGAAGACATTTTATGTAGAGAACACATCTTGTGTCCTTTGCACTGATGCTCCCATGGAATACATGCAGCACCTCTTTTTTGGATGTGATTTCAGCCAGACATTTTGGTGGAGACTTAACCAAGAATGGAATTATGATCTAGACTTATATGAGATGCTCTTAGATGGTCATGCAAGAGCTAGTCATTCCAGCTTTAAGGAATGCTTGATTATTGGTTGCTGGAGCCTCTGGATTCACCGAAACAACATTATTTTTGAGAATGGGCAGTTAGACCTTGAACTTTGTATCCATTCATTTAGAGAGGTGTTTTCTCTTGTTATGCATAGAGCTAAACCTTCTCTTAAAGAGGGTATGCAGCAATGGCTTGATGCCATGTAATTTTTGACAGGAACTTTCACCACTCCGCATGTAACTATCCCATTTATAAAATAAATTGCAGTAGGGGTTTTCCCTACTGTTTTCCTGTCAAAAAGAGAGAAAATTGTGTCAGGTGTTTTACTGAGTGTGGCGATGTGCAGAGTGCATTTTCTAAGCACTCTGCATTTAGCAAGTTGTTGCCATGTACTTTATCGCTCGGCAAACATGTAGACACTTGGCAACGTACTGTTTTTGGGTAGTGAGATAGCTACAGAATGATTCGACGACATCTACTTTGTACATGGACGTTATTTATCGCTTTTGTCTAGTATTCACAAACAGACACTATAATTGGACTGGATGGAAGAGGGAAGAGCGAGAGAGCGGCAATATGGAGGCCGAGCTACAACCTAGAAATGAATTATTTTGAGGTCAGATTTTGCACGTTGGTAGGATTCACTATTATCTATATTCAGGATTTTTATTTGTTGAGGAAGGATCCGACCCATATATTAGGAAACTCAGTACAATTTACAAGCAGGTCCAGCAAAGAAAAGAAATTACAGCGAGACCCTGAAAATTGCACGAAGCCCCCCAAGCTCCCTGGACGAAAAACAATCGGATCCATCGGCTTCTCCCAAGAGCCTAGCCATCGCCGGCGCCGCCGTACCTCGAACCGCCGGAGAGAGAGCACCGCCACGCGTTGTAGTTGGCTGCATAAGCCGTCCGCCGCACGCGACGAAGCTTGGACTCGATGAACGCGCACAGCCCCAGCGCTAGCTCTCCAGTACCACCCTTCTTCCAGCCGACGCCACTCCGGCCAGGTCCGCCATCAGCAACCCCGCGCCACCTCCAAGCGCTGCTCCGCACGCCACCATGGCCAGCCAGAACAGGCGCAACGAAGGCAACCATCGGAACCACCTGCAAACAAAAACGGAACAACAGCCACCACCCGCACCTCTCCTCGCCTCCACGGCCGGCCAGAGGAGCTCGGACGGACGGCCGCGCCCGGCGCAACAACTCCACGACCTCTCCGGCGAAGAAGCCGGAACGGGGAGAGGGGGAGGATGAAAACCCACACGGCGCCACCGCCACCGTCATCAGCAGCACCACAGGGGACACACACCTAACTAACTAGAACCTAACTACTCACGCGACGGAGCCGAGGCTCCCCCCCACCTCGCGGCGCCGAAACGGCGGCCGGAGGCAGAGGGGAGAGCAGATCCGCCGGCGGAGGAACTCTGGAGACGCGGTCGCCTTTTCTCCGCTCTCAAACAGTAACCCTTATCCGGAACGAGTCGCTTAGGCAGTCAGGGAGTCTTTAGATTTTTCTTGAAACTTCAAAATGTGGTTTTGAATTTTGAGAAATAAAGAGTTACATGTAGCTCAATCTCCGTCTGTCTTTTCGGAAGAGCGAGAACTACTAAGTCAAGCGAGTAATTTCAGGATTGAGAGGGCAGGAAACGACGGATCAGCTGAGAGGTTTGTCTGTCTTACAAAGAGGTTTTCTAATACAGAGGGGGGCGGAATGTGGTGTTGTGATATTACAGTTTGTCAAACCACTCTATTATTGTACCCAAACACCTTAAAATGTTTAAAACAATAGTTTTGTCGAACTCTAAACACATTTGACACCCAAATAGGTCTAATAAATTACACGGTACGACACAACACGAACATACACTTGACTCGAGCAAAATCAGATTTTGTAGTATCCTATACTGCGAACAACTGTACGTACTTTCAAACAAATGATGGATCAGGCGTACAAATAGACTGAAGTACGACCGAACCACATGATTAAGAATAATGTGGGCTTCGTTTATTTACTTAATGCCCAGCTGACAACTCTCAACGTTCATCCACCACGTGAAGTAGAAGATAAAGCTGAACAGGAGATCTGATATCACCAATTTTATACCCATGGTTCGTACAGTTGTGCAATACGGTTATCCAATATCTCCACATATCTTAAGCAAACTTTAGCAGTATACACAATGATCGCATCAATACATTTGTCAAAATGGAGGTGCCTAGCTCAATCGATCGAGTAGACAGTGATGGTCCGATCCATACACCTATTCAGTTCTTCTACACCATGAAGCATCCGATCGCATCTAAAGCTCTAGCCCCCTGCGGCTGCCCGGGGCCCTCCTCCTCTCGCCCTACGTTCTCCCCTCTTCTCGCCGCCGCCGTGGACGTCGTTGGGCAAAGCCTAGAGGCACGGCGGCGGCGGGATCTCTAGAGCTTTGATCTGGGGAGGAGTGATGACCCACAAGTATAGGGGATCTATCGTAGTACTTTCGATAAATATGTGTGTCGATCCCAACGAGGAGCAGAAGGTGCTGACAAGCGGTTTCAAGCAAGGTTTCACTGTAAATGCTAGCAGACAAGTTTTTAGTGGTTTTTGATATAAAGTACGAGAAAGTAAATGCGAGTAAATAAAATACAGGTAAATAAAAGAGAGCAGCAATAGTTACAGCAAGTGGCCCAATTCTTTTTAGCACAAAGTACAAGCCGGTTGTTTCACTTATGATTACCAAACGTTCTTGAGGACACACGGGAGAGATGTAAGTGCTTTCGCTTCATACCGTTAACTCATATTTAATGTTTTGATAAGTGTTGTGTGGGTGAACCTATGCTAGTGCACTACCCGTACTTGGATAAATACACACTCGTGATTACACCCTTACATGCTTCCACACTGCAAGGAAGTAATTAAGATAACTCTAACCACAGCTTTAAGCTCTGGGATCCTACGCTCCCTCATGCATTAATCTACAACGGGGGTTTAGGTTTCTCTCGCTCCGGCAACCCCATAATAGGTAAACTAAATACACAATGCATTCCCCTAGGCCCATAAAGATGAAGTATCATGTAGTCGATGTTCACATGACACCACTAGAAGAATAACACCACAACTTAAATATCAAATATTAAATACTCATCAACATAATTCCACTACTAACCGCAAGACTTCTCCCATGTTCTCAAGAACTAAAGGAACTACTCACAAGACATCATACATATCATGATCAAAGGTGATATGATGAGTAATAACAATCTGGTCATAAAGTTAATTCACCGAAACAACTCAATAGCATCAATCCACGAAGGGTAATCAATACCGGGAGAGTATCTCCAATAAACTAAACAAGTACAACCCTAGATGTTACAGCGGAACGAAGTGGAGCGGTGGGGATGATGGTGCTGGCAGTGGAGATGATGAAGATGATGATCCCGATGAAGCTTGGAGCGATGACGGTGGCGATGGCGCTGATTTCCCCCTCCCGGAGGGAAGTTTCCCCGGCAGATTTCTCCTTGCCAGAGAGCTTTTCTTTCTCTCTGTTTTCCGCCCCGTAGAGGCGGCGGAAAAATTATGCGAAGTCCGTCCCCGTGATTTTTTGGTCAAGAGGGAGTATATCACCGAAGGGGAGCACCGGAGGTGGGCCAGAGGGGCCAGGCGGGCCCACGGCGCGGCCAGGGGGTGGGCCGCGCCCCTAGGCCGCCGGGTGGCCTCGTGGCACCCCTCCTTGAGGTCTTCTGGCCTCCTGCCTGATTTGATGAGGAAATAATTCCTATATTTTTCTGGTGATTTTTGGGGCTTCCGGGGTATCCCCTCCTGACGGTGCTCTTTTCAGCAGAATCCTGACTCCGACAGGTAAATTCCGTGTAATTGTAAAACATGCAAAATAAGATAAAATATCATAAATATTACAATAAAATGTGAAATATATCAGTAAGTAAGAGTAGATTATGATACAACATAGTGATGCAAAATGGACGTATCAACTCCCCCATGCTTAGACCTCACTTGTCCCCAAGCGTAAACTGAGCTTTAATAAACGTGACCACAGGTTTATGGAGTGAAGTGTCGATAAAAAGAATATGAACATGAAGCATCAGTATTTCCTTAACAATACACACATTCTTTTAGAAAAGTAACCTTTCTTATAAAATCTAACTTGAACCAAGTAATGATCAATCACAAGTAAGAGTATATCAAGAAGATCTTTAAATAAGTAATGTCAAACCTTGCTCTTGGTCAGAGAACAAATAACATGATAAACTTATCTTTCAAGCGGAGTCGTTATATATAAAAGAGCTGTGTACTGTAGATGTCACATGTTCAACTATCACAGGTTCTTTGCATTTACTGAAAACTTTCAATCTTATATCCTTGCAGGTAAAGGTTCAGTGATAACAAAAGAAAAGGTAGGTATAATTAATCAAATTAGCAACAAATAAGTGAATGAATCTCAACAACACTAATGCTTGCCTTGGGGTATGAGAGAGATAGGTATACTGACTCACATAAAGTAAAAGATAGGCCCTTCGCAGAGAGAAGCAGGGATCAAGTCAAGTGCTAGAGCTTTTTAGGTTTTGAAAATTGCATAGAGGGTAAAAATATATTTTGAGTGGTGCATGTTAATGATCAACGAATGGCATCAGACAATACAGTATTACCCTTGCCAACCAGACTTTTTAAGAGCGGCTCCCATTGAGGAACGTTATTTCTGCAGCAAGCAGATCATCCCTCTTTTCTCCTTTATTTACACATGCAGATGTTTGACTGAGTGCTCAGGAACAAAATGTGAGGAGAGTTTGCAGTTAAAGTTGTAAATTAAGGGGCTGGGCACCCCGCTGCCAGCTCTTTTTGCAAAATTATAGATAAGCAGATGTAAGCTGCTAGTCTGAAGATAAAGTCTGATTGACAAGTGAAATAAAGACCATCTACTACTTCCTCATGAGCTGGTAAACAGAGACACAAAAAGGAGTAGTAACAATTTTGAATAGTTTAAAGGTAGCACGAGACTGATTTACTTGGAGTGGCTGAGAAATATCACATATAGGAAGTTTATGGTGGACACTTTGGAGGGTTTTGGCTCAAGGTTTTGGATGCACGACAAGTATTTCCTCTCAGTACAAGGCTTTAGGCTTAGCAAGGCTTTGCAGCAAACATTAGTGTTGAAAGATACATGCAAATATAAAAGCAATATGAGAGATCATACATCTTTTCTTGTCAACACATACTCTTTAAACCAAAGAATAAAACTTTTGCTAGTTAACAAGTATCAAAGTTAACAATGATAATATATTTGCATGTAATTCTCTCTTCTTTACTTAAGTGTCTTAAGAACTGTTGCTAATGACCAATGCTAAGTTTGCCATGACTAAGAAGATCTACTGGTTATACACAATGTGAGGTCAAAACTCCAACAAGTTCACCAAATAGTAGAGGTTGCAATGCTAAAAATAAAGGTACAAGAAAGTAAAGATGAAGCTTCTCATTAATATTCCATCAAAGACAAACTCACACCAAAGGATACAAAGATAACTCACTAAAGGGAAAATGATACCACACATTGCAGACTAACTTATATGATAACCTCTCTACCAATGATATAACCACGAAATTATAAAGATAAAAGATAATGAAACTGGGGCACTCCCCCAAGCTTGGAACAAGCCAAGGGAGTGCCATTACCCCTTGACGTTCAAGCTTGATCCTTGAGTGGTGAAGGAGGAACCATAGCAATAGGGGTCAGGAAACACTGGAGCATAAATCGTAGCCTTTCATTCTCTTCCTCAAGTATATCCACTTCCAACCTCAAAACTCGGTATTGCTCACAAAACTCATCAGCCACCCGATGTGCTTCGGCCACCGAAGGAAATTGATGGATGTTCGGCCTCGGAGGTATTGCACCCTGCATATTATGAGAAAAAGCACGTCCAGGGTTAATCGATCCCACGAAAGTGGGGTTGCTTGGCCTTGGTACTTCTTGCTGGTTCGATGTCATCCTCCTCACTTCTTCACGAACGCTCCGGTCCATGTCTGCTCTTCTTGCAGCATTCCCTTCTTCTGTTGCCCAGTCGCCCACGGTACCGCGATTTATATCTCCCTGCAGCTCACGTCGGCGCCTGGCAGCATAATCTTCCTTGCAAGATCCTTGGGACGACATATTGGCTCTAGATTTCCGAGGGTCCTGGCAAAAACAGCTCGAAACAAAAACGCGTCGAAAACACGAGATACGGACCTCAAGAGATCCGGGTGAATATATTGCAAAAATTTCCCGACAAACCTCTACTGTTCAATAAGCCTTGTGTTCTAATTCTAAAGGTAAGTGACAAGCTTTTCCATAAACCATTTTATAAGGAGACATGCCCATATGATTCTTATAAGGAGTTCTATAAGCCCATAAAGCATCATTAATTTTTTAGCCTAATTCTTTCTAGACTTATTAACAGTCTTTTGCAAGATTAACTTAATTTCCCTGTTAGTCAATTCTACTTGACCACTTGTTTGAGGATGATAGGGTGAAGAGATTCTATGATTCACGTCATATTTAGCAAGTGTTTTTCTAAAAGCACCATGAATAAAATGAGACCCTCCATCAGTCATAAGATATCTAGGCACGCCAAACCTATGAAAAATGACATCTTTAAGCATTCTTAAAGAAGTTTTATGATCAGCACTAGGAGTTGGAATAGCTTCTACCCATTTAGTAACATAGTCAACAGCAACAAGAATATGAGTATTACCATGCGAAGAAGGGAAAGGACCCATGAAGTCAAATCCCCAACAATCAAATGGCTCAATAACAAGAGAGTAATTCATAGGCATTTCATTACGTCTACTGATATTTCCTACTCTTTGACATTCATCACAAGACATAATAAATTTCTTAGCATCTTTAAAAAGGGTAGGCCAATAAAACCTGACTGAAGCACCTTATGTGCGGTCCTGTCCCCAGCATGATGTCCACCATAAGCACTGCTGTGGCATTTGCGCAATATCTCCTTTTGCTCATACTCTGGGACACAACGTCGCATAACACCATCCACTCTTTCTTTGTATAAATGTGGGTCATCCCAAAAATAATGCCTTAAGTCATAGAAGAATTTCTTCCTCTGCTGATAGGTGAAAGTTGGAGGCAAATACTTGGAGACAATAAAATTAGCATAATCAGCATACCACGGGCTATCACGCGTATTTACCTCTATTGAAGCTAATTGTTCATATGGAAAACTGTCATTAACAGGAATAGGATCATAAGAGACATTTTCTATTCTAGATAAATTATCAGGAACGGGATTATCAGCACCTTTCCTATCAACAATATGCAAGTCAAACTCTTGTAGCAATAGAACCCATCTAATAAGTCTAGGCTTTGCATCTTTCTTGTTCATAAGGTATTTAATAGTAGCATGATCAGTATGTATAGTCACCCTTGAATCAACAATGTAAGGTCTAAACTTATCACAAGAAAACACCACAGCTAAAAATTCTTTTTCAGTAGTAGCATAATTCTTTTGAGCATTATCAAGAGTTTTACTAGCATAATGAATAACATTCAGTTTATTATCAACACGCTGTCCAAGAACAGCTCCTACAGCATAATCACTAGCATCACACATAATTTCAAAAGGTAGATTCCAATCAGGTGGTTGAACAACAGGAGCAGTGGTTAAAGCCTTTTTCAGAATTTCGAAAGCTTCTTTACAATCATCATCAAAAATAAATGGAACATCTTTTTGAAGAAGATTAGTAAGTGGTTTCAAATTTTAGAAAAATCTTTAATAAATCTCCTGTAGAAACCCGCATGACCAAGAATACTACGAATACCTTTCACATCCCTTGGGCAAGGTAATTTCTCAATTGCCTCAACCTTTGCTTCGACTTCAATACCTCTCTCGGAAACTTTATGTCCAAGAACGATTCCTTCATTTACCATAAAATGGCATTTCTCCCAATTAAGAACAAGGTTTGTTTCTTCACATCTCTGCAAAACTTTATCAAGGTTGTGCAAACAGTTGTCAAAAGAAGTTCCATAGACGGAGAAATCGTCCATGAAGACTTCCACAATTTGCTCACAAAAGCCATGGAATATAGCAGACATGCATCTCTGAAAAGTGGCAGGAGCATTACATAAACCAAAAGGCATGCGTCTATAAGCATAAGTTCCATAAGGACAAGTAAAAGTGGTTTTCTCTGATCTTGATGTCTAACAGCAATTTGCGAAAAACCAGAATATCCATCTAAAAAGCAGAAATGTGAGTTTTTAGCTAACCTTTCCAACATTTGATCAATAAAAGGTAAAGGGTAATGATCTTTCTTAGTTGCTTTATTAAGTTTTCGAAAATCAATACACATTCTATACCCAACTATTGTTCTTTGCGGAATAAGCTCATCGTTATCATTTGCAACAACAGTAATACCTCCCTTTTTAGGGACACAATGAACAGGACTCACCCATCTACTATCAGCGATAGGATAGATTATACCTGCTTCGAGAAGTTTTAGAATCTCACTTCTTACCACTTCTTTCATCTTAGGGATTAGCCTTCGTTGATGCTCAACAACTGGCTTTGCATCGGGCTCCAGATTAATTATATGCTGACAAATAGAAGGAGAAATCCCTTTAAGATCATCCAAAGTATAACCCATGGCACCTCGATGTTTCCTAAGTATTCCCAATAATCTCTCCTCTTCTTGACCTGAAAGTTTAGAACTAATAATAACAGGATATATTTTCTTTTCATCAAGATAAGCATATTTAAGCGTGTCAGGTAGAGTTTTTAATTCAAAAACAGGATCTCCTTTGGGAGGCGAAGGAGGTCCCAACTCTTCCACAGGTAAATTATGTTTAAGAATAGCAGGTTGTCGAAGAAAAACGTCATCTATTTCATTTCTTTCCTGCATAAAAACTTCACTCTCATGATCTTCCATGAATTGCTGCAAAGCATTGTTAGGAGCAATAGCAACAGAAGCAAGTTGTTCAACTCGAAAATCCTCATTAGGTAAATCTTTTTCGTGATGGTTTTTAGCAAATTTGGAAAAATTGAACTCATAAGGTTCTCCAGCAAATTTAGTATAGATCTTTTCCTTTTTGCAATCTATTACAGCACCACAAGTATTTAAGAAAGGTCTACCAAAAATAATAGGACAAGTCTTACTTGCAGCAGAACCAAGCACTAAGAAATCAGCAGGGTATTTAGTCTTACCACATAGAACTTCCACGTCTCTGACTATACCAACCGGAGAGATAGTTTCTCTATTAGCAAGTCGAATAACCACATCAATTTCTTCCAGTTCACAGGGACCAATTTCATGCTTGATTTCTTGATAAAGTTCATAGGGGATAGCACTTGAACTAGCACCAATGTCACATAAACCATAGTAGCAATGATCACCAATCTTAACCGAAATGACAGGAGTTCCAATTTTCTTGACATTCTTCTTAGATGGCTTAACAATGTTAGAAGCATCTTCACAAAAAATTATATGGCTTTCTTCTACATTTTCAGTTATAAGATCCTTAACTATTGCTACAGCAGGTTCTATCTTTAACTGTTCTTCAGGTTCAAAGATTTTCTTTTCACTTTTATTAACCACACTAGCAACAATAGAACGTTGTTTTACCTTAGGGAAAGGCATTTTCTCAATATAAGGCTCAGGTAAAACATGATCAACAGTATGAACTTGAACTTCTTTAGCAGGTGTAGTTATTTTAACAGGCTCTTTAAATGGTTCATGATACTTCACCCATTCCTGCTTAGGAATGTTGATGTACGAAGCAAAAATCTTACAGCAATTAACAACAATTTGAGAATCAAGACCATATTTAGCACTAAACTTACGAAAACTTTCAGTTTCAACAAAGAGCTTAATGCAATCATAATCTAATTTATACCTGATTCTCTACCTTCATCATTTTCCCAATCTTCAGTATTGCGTTGGATCCTTTCAAGGAGATCCAATTTAACTTCTTCCTTATTGCTTGTGAAAGACCCATTAGAAGAAGCATCAAGTAAATCCTTGTCATGGAGTGTAAGCCTTGCATAGAAATTATTGATAATGATATCTCTGGGGAACTCATGAATGGGGCATTTGAGTATTAGTGATTTCAGCCTCCCCCAAGCTTGGGCGATACTTTCTCCATCATGAGGCCAGAAGTTATAGATATAATTTCTATCTCTATGAATTTCATGTAGAGGATAAAACTTAGAGTGAAAGAGAGGTACAATTCCTTCCCAGTCGAATGAATCCGCATTTTTCAATAACCTGTACCAATCCAATGCTCCGTCTTTCAGCGATATAGTGAATAATTTCCTCTTACATTGTTCCGTGGTGATACCTGCAATCTTAAATAACCCGCATAATTCATGTATAAAAAGCAAGTGATCAGCAGGATGGACAGTTCCATCTCCTGAATAGCGGTTATTTATAACACGTTCAACAATTCTCATAGGTATCTTAAACGGAATTCTTTTAGCTGGTGGGGGATCCTTTGCTGTAACAAGAGAAGTGATGAAACTAGTCCCAAACAGCGTTTCGAAATCAGAGGAATCCATAATTATATAGAGCAACAGACAGTAATAAAAACAGTACTTATAATAAAAGTTCTCCTTACCAATTCCACTTACCAATAGCGCTTCACTCCCGGCAACGGCGCCAGAAAATAGTCTTGATGACCCACAAGTATAGGGGATCTATCGTAGTACTTTCGATAAATAGGAGTGTCGATCCCAACGAGGAGCAGAAGGTGCTGACAAGCAGTTTCAAGCAAGGTTTCACTATAAATGCTAGCAGACAAGTTTTTAGGGATTTTTGATATAAAGTACGAGAGCAGCAATAGTTGCAGCAAGTGGCCCAATCCTTTTTAGCACAAAGGACAAGCCGGTTGTTTCACTTATGATTACCAAACGTTCCTGAGTACACACGGGAGAGATGTCAAGTGCTTTCGCTTCATACCGTTAACTCATATTTAATGTTTTGATAAGTGTTGTGTGGGTGAACCTATGCTAGTGCACTACCCGTACTTGGATAAATACACACTCGTGATTGCACCCCTTACATGCTTCCGCACTGCAAGGAAGTAATTAAGATAACTCTAACCACATCTTTAAGCTCTGGGATCCTACACTCCCTCGTGCATTAATCTACCAACGGGGGTTTAGGTTTCTGTCGCTCCGGCAACCCCACAATAGGTAAACTAAATACACAATGCATTCCCCTAGGCCCATAAAGGTGAAGTATCATGTAGTCGACGTTCACATGACACCACTAGAAGAATAACACCACAACTTAAATATCAAATATTAAATACTCATCAACATAATTCCACTACTAACCACAAGACTTCTCCCATGTCCTCAAGAACTAAACGAACTACTCACAAGACATCATATGGATCATGATCAAAGGTGATATGATGAGTAATAACAATCTGGTCATAAAGTTAATTCACCGAATCAACTCAAAAGCATCAATCCACGAAGGGTAATCAATACCGGAAGAGTATCTCTAATAAACTAAACAAGTACAACCCTAGATGTTACAGCGGAACGAAGTGGAGCGGTGGGGATGATGGTGCTGGCGGTGGAGATGATGAAGATGATAATCCCGATGAAGCTTGGAGCGATGACGGTGGCGATGGCGATGATTTCCCCCTCCCGGAGGGAAGTTTCCCCGGCAGATTTCTCCTTGCCAGAGAGCTTTTCTTTCTCTCTGTTTTCCGCCCCGTAGAGGCGGCGGAAAAATTATGCGAAGTCCGTCCCCGTGATTTTTAGGTCAAGAGGGAGTATATCATCGAAGGGGAGCACCAGAGGTGGGCCATAGGGGCCAGGCGGGCCCACGGCACGACCAGGGGGTGGGCCGCGCCCCTAGGCCACCGGGTGGCCTCGTGGCACCCCTCCTCGAGGTCTTCTGGCCTCCTGCCTGATTTGATGAGGAAATAATTCCTATATTTTTTGGTGATTTTTCGGGCTTCCGGGGTATCCCCTCCTGACGGTGCTCTTTTCAGCAGAATCCTGACTCCGACAGATAAATTCCGTGTAATTGTAAAACATGCAAAATAAGATAAAATATTGTAATAAAATGTGAAATATATCAGTAAGTAAGAGTAGATTATGATACAAAATAGTGATGCAAAATGGACGTATCAAGGAGGCATAGCCCACTTTGTCTCCTCCAGTGGAGGTGCGGCGGATCGGCGATGACCTCACGCGGTGGTGGTATGGTAGTTGGTGGTGGCCGGCGGAACAATGGCGGACGGTTCCTATATGGTCCCATCTGGGCCAAGCGGACTGTCTGTCCCGCGGTCTCAGGCGGCGGCACACGAGCGTGTTTGGGCGCGCGGCTGGACCGCGGCATGAGGACACTTGGGCAGCAGCCCCGAACATGGTGGCGACGAGCTTCTCCTTCCAGTGGTGGTTGGTCTGTTCGTTGTCGGTGGTGGTGGATCTTGGGATCCCACACCAAGCACCGGCAGGGGTGAGATGGCGGTCCAGTCAGATACAGGTTTAACCGAGCGGACGATGGCGGCGCCTCATGGCGTCGGTAAGTTGTCGAAGGCATCATTGTTGCAGATCTCATCACATCGCTCGGGATGCTCCTAGGGAAACCCTAGATCTGGATCTTCCGGATCGGACGATGGCGGTGCTATCGGTGTTGTTCTCCCTTCCGAGGGCATCGTTTTGAAGCATACATTGACTTGAGGGACCAGGAGGTGGAGCAGCGTTTCATCTATCGCATCGACGGCAGCGGGTCACGGTGGCGTGACGCAGCGGGGTTTCGGCGATGGACGCGCGCAGGACGGTTTTGTTATTTGACGTCGTGGCGGCGTCGATGGCAGGCCTGACAATGTAGTTGTGTTGATCCCTCCTGAAAATGGGTTGGTGGAAGACGGTGGCAGCGACTTCTAAGCGTGCGCATTTGGTGCGCGCCGAGGTGGTTCTGCTATACCGGTTTGTGCTACCGCTTGCCTTTGGGCGGCTTGGTTGAGGCTTCCGGTTTTAGATGATGTCGAAGGTGTGTGAGGTCACGGCTCCGATCAGGTCCACTTATTTCATCAAGCGTGTAGGTGTAGCGACAGTTGTCGCCAAAAAGGTTGTTTCCGGTTGATCGATTAATTTATTTGTAAGGCTTTGGGATTTTTTCTAACAATAATAAAGTTGTGTGCATCATCTTGATGGAGAGACCGGGTATCAACCTCCATTTTGAGAGAATAAATGACGAATTTGTCAACAAATAAGCTAGCAAACACCTCTACCATCAATGAATAAAAATTTAAGCTTCTCAAGCAAAATGTAAATGACTCGGCAAATAATCAAACCTGAATTCCTCTAAAATAATTCAATTCCACTTTGAAGAGTTTGTGACAGTGTCATGTTGCATCACATTATAATGTCTGTGCCACATTGAACCAGCTCTTAAGAGGCTGCATTAATGTCGGGCGGCGTCTCGGTTTCCCAGCCGGGCGCAGCGACGCGTCGCTTCTCTCTGCGGCGAGGAAGCGTCTGCGCCACGGCGGCGTCAATGCAGGCGAGCCGTTAATGGTGTGGCAGGCGAGCCGTTGGACGGCCGGAGTTAAGGCGACCTCATCCGTTCGCCTCCCCGGCCGCTATATAGAGCGGGTTCCTCGCCGTCTCCACCATCCCACACAGCCATCTCCATCCCACACCTAGCCATGGCCTCTCCCCGGCGCGCCACGGAGGAAGAGAGACGAGCGCAGAGGGAGGACCGTCGTCGCCGCCATGACAGCCAGGTTTGGCAGAACGCCATGGCTCGCCGCGGCTGGCCATCGCAGGAGGCAGGCTCGTCGGCCGTCAACGCTCCACCACCTCCTCCACCGCCTCCTCCGCAACCGGCGAACCAGCTCACGGAATCCGAGGCGCGCGAGCTCGTCCGCACTAACACGCCGGTGCCGGCGAACTGCGTCCTCCCGAGGGATGGGCCATGAACCCAGTGCACGTCCCCGTTGCACCCATGCTGGCCGGCCAGGCGCGGCTCGACTACGTCGCCTCGTGCATGGGGACGATGACGCCGGAGCTGCACGATGACCCCAGGTTCGAGCCGAACTCGGCATACTGGGACAAGCAGGCCGAGCTCGAGCACGCCTACCGCCTCCACTCCTTCGCCCCCAAGCCGCCTGCGGACTGGCTCGAAGACTCCGACGACGACGTCGACACCGACGACGACGGTCTCACCAACACCACCGACGAGGACTTCGCAGCGGGCATGGAACGGGAGAGGGTTCGCTACGAGGCGGTGGAGCAGGCTCGTCGCGCAAGATCGGAAGGAGGCCGCGTGCAACCTCCTCCGCCGCAACCTCAACAAGAGGCGGAGGAGGTTGACGGTGATGATGACGGCTTGGAGGACTGGCCGCCGACGCCGGAGTGGGATCCCGGCCACATGCAGCTCGCCATCGAGGCCGACATAGCCTCTGCGGCCGCCACCGCCGCCGCCACCGCCACCGCCGCCACCACATCCAGCTCCGCCGCCACCACCTCCACCACCGGCTACCTCTACTGCCTCTGCTCGAGCTGCCGCCGGGGTCCTGTGCTCGCCGCCGCAAGGGCCGGCGCCTGCCCCAACTGCCGGTGCCCAGCGTGCCACCCTACTTACTATATCTAGTCTAGGTCTAGATTTAAATTTGAATAAATTATGTTAGTTTGAATGAAATTTCAATGAAATATATGCATTTTCGTATCAAAATTTCATATTTGAATAATATTTGGGCGTCGCGAGTGGGGAGCGAGGGCGCCCAAATGGGCAAGGTAGTCCGGACGGCGCCCAAAGGGCCTGTCCGGACGGCCTTTGGGCGCCCATTTGGGCGCCGCGAGTGGAGATGCTCTCATGCATGTAGTCTCTCTTTGTCACTGTTGAATTTTCTTTACAGATTAATGTATAGGCGTTAGGTTTGGGTTTAACCCTTTAAGATCATCCTATGACAGCATAGATCAAGGTGAATCAATCCATTGACATGATTTTTTACTAATTATGTAACAATACTTTTTTTTAATTCAGGACATTGTTGTGCTAGCCATAAACAATTCAAATATGGAACTTTTCACTCACAACTTCATTATGGGATCATCTTGTGACAACGTGGGTTCATCTTGTGACAACGTGAATCATTTTTTCACTGAATTTTCTGTGCATGAAGTAACTATCACAAAACTAAATTTATTTATTTTTGGCATTGCTCAAAATGAGCACTGTACATGAGAGTACTAATTTTAATTGTGCTTTGAAATACATATACTCATCATGTCATAATTAAAATTATTAGACTTCTCTCTAAGTTCAATCTCTCACTTTTTCTTCCTCTTTTCCAAATTTAATTTTTCCAGCGTGCTCTATGACCGAAACTTTCTGCAACGACACAACCAACAAATATTACCGCCTTCTCTTGATCTTATGTTATAAGTTTAGACTTATTCAGCACATTATAGTGACATCGTAATTCAAATGTGTACCTATAACATTGTGTATGTGCTGATTTCTATACTATAAATAAATTAGAGTTGTCGATGTATTGCTTATGTTTGTGTTGTGAAAATATTAAAATGTGCTGCGAAATATCAAATTGATTTGTGAAAAAATCTACTTTAAAATGTGAAAAATGCTCGGTGCAAACGATGGAAAATAAAATTCCAATGATTCTCTTCTCACTCCGGGAACGGAGAAAAAAAGTAAATGACCGTAACGATCAAGTGCCTCATCGGAAACAGTTAAACATGTCGAACCCACGTCAATAGCATCGGTGCTCGGATCTAAACACGTAGCCTTTTTTATGTTTCCGATAAGAGTTTTGACCCATGTCATGTACAGTGCTGATTCGCGCTAACTTTGAGGAGCAAACTCAAAAAAAAATGCATAGGTCCTACTGTTAGAATATGTAAACATGTACAACTAAAGATAGACCAAGATTCTAGTCATGACCTACATGCCCTCCAAGTATTGTATCCCTTAATATACCCTAACAAGTTGTTAGGGTCAGATCAATACAACACAATATTTTAAAGATACAACAGCTATTGTACTCCTGCCTGTATCTGAGGAAGTGCACCCAGCTTAGACACACATGCATGTGCGTGCACGTGATGAATGGATCTGCAGACGCTGACGATGCACTTTTTTTTTGCAGAAACTCGTGGTATGTATGCATGGCATGCATCTTCTTGATATAGGCATGCCGCGCTGCATGGCCTTGCCGGCTGGTCCCACGTTCGGGGGCACCTTGAATAGGGAACCAGATCCTCTAACGTTGAGCTACAGTACTCTAACTTCCCTGTTTCATATCATATCATTAATCTAAAATATGATTTAAATTAACTTAAATAATATAAATATGTGGCAATGTGGCATTCATTTACAATAACTGCTTACAGTCGCTAAAGCGCCCTGACTTTGCTTCCGATTGGATCGAAGCCGGCCCACGCTGCAAGCTGGAGAGGCGTGAAGTTGAAGGAGGCGCTACGCGTGTCGATATATGATGATGGCGGAGCCCGAGTTAACACTTTGGATCGCACCATTCGTGCCGTGCACGAGCACCGATTCTACACTACTTTTTTTACCGGAATTCAAGGAATAGTGGAGATTTGGGGTTCATTTGGTGAGCTTAAAAACTGAACCTAAAGAACCGATCTAATCTTTAATTTCCGATCCGGTGCCCACTAGTAGGAAAAGCCTTATCAGTGGCGCACCAAAAATGGATTCTGTGGCGCACCCCCAGAATTGCTGGGTGCGCCACAGAATTCTCGCCACTAATTTTTTTTTCTGTGGCGCACCATGGGCGTGCGCCACAGAAATCCACTTTCTGTGGCGCACCTGGCCTGGTGCGCCACAGAAATGTGACTGCTGCGCCACAGAATTCTGAAAAAATTCAAAAAAATTCAAAAACTGCAAAAAAAATTTAAAAAGTTTCAAAAAAAATCAGAAAAATCAGAATATGAAATAATATGAAAAATCATAATTATTGGAATTATTTTCATATTTTTTGAATATTTTGAACCGATACCTTCCCGCTATGTCACCCATCCTCAAACTGCTCCAACCCTAGCACGCTTAACTTCTAAGTTCCACCCACTTCTCCTACCCTTGTGCTACTCAAGTTCTTATTGATACATATATCATATGAATCCTCTTAAGTCTTGTATGTGTATATGTTATGTATATGTTATAAACGTGTGTTTTTAAATTTCAGATTTTTCAAAAACGTCTAAACTTTCAAAAGGAGATTCAAAAGATCCAAAAAAATCAAAAAACTTAAATTTTTTCAAAAAATCCAAAAAAATTCAAAAAAATTAAAAAATCCAAAAAAAAAGTCAAGAAAAGTCAACAATCTTCTTTGTTATACATTTCTGTGTCTTTTTTGAAAATTTTGAATTTTTTGATTTTGCTGCGAAAAATCGTCTGTTTGAAATAATTTTTTTTTCTTTTGGAATTTGAGGAATCTGTGAATTGCTGACCGGGTAAACCACGGGGGGTGGGATTTGAAAAAAGAAAAGGAATCTGTTATACACCTAACTACATGTCAAAGGATTCTATTTATTGAATTTTTTATCATTTTATTTTACTTCCTGCAAGACTAAAAAGGCGATCCACGGGGGGGGGTGGGATTTGAAAGAAAAAAATTCTGTGGCGCACCAAGCTTGGTGCGCCACAGAATGTCGCCTTTCTGTGGCGCACCTGCCAGGTGCGCCACAGAATGTCAATTTTCTGTGGCGCACGTCCCAGGTGCGCCACAGAATTATTTTTTTCAAATTTTAACCCGCCCCCCGGATACCTTTCTGTGACGCACCTGGCCATGTGCGCCACAGAAATGTGACTTTCTGTGGCGCACCTGGCCTGGTGCGCCACAGAAAGTCACATTTCTGTGGCGCACCAGGCTTGGTGCGCCACAGAAATGTGACTTTCTGTGGCGCACCAATTAAGGGTGCGCCACAGAATGCAACCTACCTATAAGGGTTTTCCTAGTAGTGGCCGCTGAAGAGATTGATTAAGAGAAGGAAGTCACCAAAAGGGGACGCGGTCATCGTCTTAAGTGCCGACTCATCAGAGACGCGATTGATGACGATGAAAAAGAGAAGATGACGAAAGTGCATGACAGTCATAATCGCTCTTTTCACTCCTACTACAATTGAGGTGGAATGTTGTAATACGTAAACGTGTACAACTAGAGATAGAATAGGATTCTACAGAAATCTATTTTGCTCATAGGAGTATTTGCTCCCACTTACTAAAATGCATTTTAAATGTTAAAAAAGTTCAAACAATTTTTTTTGCCGTACATACCTATATTCTATATTCGCACGCAAAGTTTCACAGAAAAAGACATTTTTCGTGGCCTGTATAAAAAAACAAATTCCGGTGCTTCAAAATGACTTTACACATTACATTTATTTTGTCTTTTTACACACGTCACAAAAAATGTCTTTTTCACTTTTTTGTGTGCAAACATAGAATGTCCATATCTACACCCGAATTTTTTGTTTGTAAACTTTTGACCTATTAAAATATATTTTACATATAACGGATGTATCGACTAGAATACTCCTTACATATCCCAACGGTAATCAGATCGGTACAACACAATCATTAAATTATTTCTACACCTTCACAATAGTGACTGCTGACTGCTATAACCTTAACTTTCGAGGGTACTTTTGTGAATCTTCTCTACACATTAACAGGTCCATTCAGTTGACAATATAGGAGCTCTAGATTAGGGAGTAGCTTAGGTGGAAAAGGGATACCAGATACCCAGCAAACAATGGTGGCGTGTGGAGGCAAAGCACGTCTATTTCTCACTTTGGAAGCAGAGCAGGTCTGCTACTCCTTTCATTTGGACCATCTTTCTGTATATGAAGAAGACCAAATATTCAGTAACTATAGGTTGTCATGTCAAGATCGTTGAGACCGCGATGATGCACTAGCTAAATAATAGGCGTGAACTACTAGCAAGAGCCATGAGACGGATGGAGATTCCATATCAAGAACAGACGCACTGACACGGGATAAGCAGGCAGGCAGGCAACCAACGGTTCTCACCACAGCCAATGGGATTCTGCAGGTTATGCTCCGAAGCATCAAATCCACTTGAGAAGTTTTAGGTGCGCCTAGAACATCACACATACACCACCGGCTCCTGTAGCCATTTAAAACTAGCTGCGTCTATCAAATCTCATCATCCACCTGATCGATTAGCTGGCTACCACCCCCGTATCCATATGATTAATTGATTAATTTAAAATTCCTCGTGGCATTGTAGTCTGCAATTCATATTTGCAGCAGTACTATATTGTATCACACTAGAGCATTTGTTCGGACAGTTGTGTGCGCAGAAGATCCTAGAAGTTTGGCGAGATATACGTGTCCACAAAAACAAACGGATGATGCCGAATACGTCGGCCAGAGATAAGCCCTAGCCGAATTAGTTGACAAATAATCAATTGCATATGCTTAGATTTGCGAGCAAAAAAATGTATGGACAGGATCGTCTACATCATCCATCAGAGTGTGCATGTGTCGCTCTCCCGCGAATCGCTCGGACATGTGAGTTTGTGACCGCGTCACATCGACGATCTGGGCCGTCCGTTTTACGGGACACGTGTGTACTCGCCATTTTTCCACGTCGGCACCGTGCCTGTAGATTCTTATCTGAAGTGAAGTGGGGCAACAATTTGTTTCCAGGACCAAAACGGCGCACGTGTAATGTGCAAGAGAGTATTTCGGCCGTGGCCGAAATTTCAGGATTTATTTCGAAAAATTCCATCAAAATTTGACGAAACTTCAAGCCCTACAATATAGATCCTAGTACCTACGTACACATCTGTGTACGTATCCTTATCAATCAACCTCCACTAGGAAGGGGGGGCGTTTACATTTGCTTCCCTTCAATCATATAATCGTATACTAGATTACTACTACTGTAGTATACTAGGATTATACGGTATACCAAGCCACTACTATAGCGTACGCATCTGAGTAGCACGTATTCTGTGCTATCCCAGCGGTCGCATTGAACCAAGCCCTGTACTGTACAAATACATAATGTGCGCATACGTACGCGTACATGCTCTTATACGCGTGTACGCGCCCGTACGGACATACGGACGCCAGCTACCTGATCAGACGTCGATCAGAAGCTGATGGGGTAGACGTGCTGCATGTTTGGGTAGAAGAGCCCCCAGTTCTGCTCCACACCGTTGTCCTTCTGGTTCTCGTTGAACATGGAGAAGACGTAGGTCTCGATGCCGCCCGGGTGACGCGGGGTGCCGCGCCCGACGTGGTTGATCAGGTACTGGTTGTAGATCCTGGCGTTGGCCGGCGACGCCGCCTGGCCGCCGCCCGACGGCCACCCGCTCTCCGAGACCACCAGCTTCACGCCGCTGCCTCCGTGCTTGGCCATCGCCGTGTAGAAGGCGTCCACCGTGGTGTCGAACAGGTTCTGGTACCCGTAGGCGCCGTCCTGGACCACGGTGCCGGAGGCCGTGAAGAGCGCGTAGCTCATGTCCATGGCGCTCGGGTTGTAGGCCCACGCCAGGTACGGGTAGATGTTGGCCATGAGCGGCGCGCTGGTGTGGGCAAGGAACTGCACGACGGGGCCCATGAACGCGTCCGCCTCGCCGGTGAAAGAGCCGGCGGAGGGCGGGCTGTACACGCCGAGGATGGCCTGCGACACCGACGTGGTCACTTTGATGTGTCCCAGCCCGGCGGAGGCGAGCGCTCCCTGCACGTTCTTCATGGCCGGGAGGAGGTTCGAGGTGGCGCCGCCCGCGACCTCGTTGCCGACGCACACGTACCGGAAGGAGACCTTGGGGTACGCCTGGATGTTGTTCCTCACCCACGAGGCGGCGGCGGCCGGGCTGGCGGCGAGGGCGGCGAGGACGTCGTTGGGCGCCCCGACGACCACGTTGACGCCCGTGCCGCCGACGGCCTGCAGCGCCGCCTGGTCGGGAGCGTACAGCCGCATGGAGTTGATTCCGTAGGACTTGAACATGCCCACCACGGTGCTCGCCGCCGGCAGGTTGTTGGCGCTCATGCCGTAGCACACCCCGATGGACTCGACGCCTGCGTACGTGAAGAGAGGTAACTTTGGTCAGTTAATTAATCTACAGAAAATTAGTTACTACAGGTGCATGCAAAATTATTTACTACTACCCCAATATGTACTGTTCCATTGCCATGGTAGAAATTAAAGGTCTCTCCGGTGACGACGATGGAAGAAAAAAAATGGAATGGGTGTAGAAATAAAAGCAAGAATGGCGGCGATGCATGAATCACCAAGCGGCCTTTTTGACCTGTTGGCGAGGGATAATACTAACTCCCGGAAAAGGACGTTTAACTGAAAGTTTGGCTGCATGCATGGATGCATGCGTGAAGCTACTGGCTTGCATATTTTATCTCGCTATCTCTCTAGACTTTAGCGGTCGATATGCCATTTTATTAATGTTTTTTACAGTCACGAGTTGATGTCAGATGCACGCACACGGCCGAGGAACATTGCTATTCTCACGGGTTGACCGCTTTGTCACTTGCTACGACGACGTAAGGAGGAAAGAAAGGAACAACTTGGCGGATAATATATATCTATCTTTGGCTAGCTAGCTACTTTCGTGTCCAAGAGACAACCTTAAAGGAAGGAATGCACTTTTGACTAGCTTGGTTTACTGAATTTTTTACCTAGGTCTCTCTGACTTGCTTGGTTTACCAACCAAACCTGTACTCAAATTATGGAAATTAACTATACGATAATTTAGTGAAGTATCACTTGACTATGTAAGAACATACGTATTACTCTAAAGAATCGCAACTCCAACCAATATTGTTGTGGCATAAATAACTTTGCACTTGCACGGCACTAGTCGATTCTATTTAGTAAGTGGGCCAGGCATGATGAATATGGTAGGAGAGAGAGTAGAGGTCGATCGACCAGAAGCCAAGATAGGAGGAATACAGGGGAGCTAGCATGGAGAGCTCATTCATACATACATACATGCTGGGACAAACTAAGTTTCTGGTCCAACGTCCGCAGCACGGCCGTTGGATAGTCCACATATGATGGATGTCGATCGCCATGGCGTGCATGCATGCCTGCTAGCTAGGCTCCAATTAACGGTCTAGCTCACGTGTGCCTTACAATTAGCACTAGACGCAACTAGCTGCTTAAAACACACCAAACAGACAAAGTACAAGTTTTTATCCTCCTCTTGACTTCCTCCTCATCAAGTGTGCTAACCACTAACATAGTTCTTTTCAACCCATTTCAGGCAGACCAAACTTGGACAGACCAACAGGAACAACACCTGGGTTAGTTAGTTTGTGGCTAGTGACTGATGCATGCATGTACCCTAAGCTAGACCCACCGAAGCGTGTTAATTAAGTTGTACTTTGGCAATATGGCGAGACTTAGCTAGTGTGAGTTAGTAGTTACTAGCTTTGCTAGCAGCTGGTGGTGCAGACAATCATTTTCATCAAACTTAAAGAATGGAACAGTAGCAGTAGTGCGATAGCTTGCCCAAATGAGTTGGTGCGACATCGCGCATCGCTGAAAGAACGTCAAGATGCGACCGCCCGCGAACCCAAGGAAGGAGAAAAATATGGTTAGCGATATATGCTTGGGTGGTTATGCAGTTGTTGCACCGAATTAATCAGGGAACAAACCATCAACCAACTGCATGCATGCCTAGTGTGTGTATGTCAAGCCATGCACGGCTTTTGCATGCATGCATGGGAGGTAAATTAACATGACACTGGAGCTTAACCATATATAGCTCGCTAGTTAAACCTTCTGACTTTCGAAAAGAAAGCCGCCACTTAACTGACATGCACGCTCACCGGCCCGACATGCCAAGACTTCATATATAAGCTTTGTTTGCTTGTTATTGTACGATCAGAAATGCTCTCCATCAACTTAATTGTCCTTACTTTAAGAGTTGTTGTAACTAGCCACAAATATCATTTTAAGTACGTTAAAGATATTAATTTCGTTGTGGAAAACATCGTGATATTTTTTCCTACGGAAAACATAGTCAAGATTACAGATGCACTTCCATCATGTGCATGTGTGCGGTACAAATTGTTTAAGGAAAATGAAAATTATAACATATGTGGTTGGCAGAAAATAAATTCGAGCTTACTGATATTTTTGAATTTTGCAAATTTACTGTGTTTAGTTTCAAAAAAAATTACTGTCTAATGCATTGATGGATTCACCAAGATGATAGAGAATGAGACTGCCGTCGCCGTTTAGGCTCTACCATGCGACTGATAGCGGGCGGGAAGAATAAAACGGAGAAAGAAAGTGACATGCATCTAAAGAGAACACCGTGCAGCATCTAAAAAGAAGAAAAAATATGTGACGTTGGTGAGAGAAATATATGTGATGACCATGTGTACACCAGGGCTTAGCTAATGCATCTCTTGAATGAAATCTGAGTTAAACGTAGATGTTTTCTTCCACGAAACCACCTGCATGATTTGCATGAAAAAAAAATCTAGAGAGAGAGAGAGAGAGAGAGAGAGAGAGAGAGAGAGAGAGAGAGAGAGAGAGAGAGAGAGAGAGAGAGAGAGAGAGAGAGAGAGAGAGAGAAGAGGAAGGGGAATCACTTTGTGGGATGGAGGCGAAGGCTCCGAGGAGCAATGCGAGAGCGAACATGGAGGCAACACCTTGGCTCGCCATTGGTAGACTACTAGAGACTCTCTCTCTCTGTGTGGTTCGAGGGTGTGTGTGTGTGTGAGAACAAGACGTCTTTCTTTCTCTTGCTAAAGCTCTTCTTGTTCCTTTTCTGCTGAAGCCACCACCGGGTACCGGCCCTTTATATAGGATCCGAGGAGACAGAGTTTGGTCCAATCCACTCGCAAGCGCAGGCCCAACGTCTCCAGCGACATTAATTTAGCCTGTTGCGATTGACTACCTAGGCCGTTTGCATGCGTCACCCGTCTCAGAGTGTCTGGTCGCTAGAGGTTATCCGGTACACTAGGTTGTTGCAGGTAGGGGGATAATTCATACTAGTACCAAACAACTTTTGAAAAATAGCTTGAATTTGCACTCAAGGCATGATGTACCATGAAAGTGAAGTTTTTAGGTCAATGACGGGTCGCGCCGTAGGATATATATGTTCATGTCTTACTCGACGACAAACGGCGCCGAGTTTTTTTCACGGAAGGACCGTGTTCTCGGAAGCCGACACGACATACGTAAGAAGAATTGACGCTAGATTTTTTTGGAGTTGGTTTCTTTTTATCTTGAGGGTGACATGTCGTACGTAAGAAGAATCGACGATGCAGTTGTTATCGTTGACATCTTTTCTATCTTGAAACCGACATGACTGTCGTAAGAAGAATTGACGATGATACAGTCTTGCAGATTTTGGCTTTTTACCAAGAGAGGAAAACAAATATTTTGACGGTGAACAATCGCGGTCGTTCAAGGGGATTTGCAATACAACAGAAGTCACCCTTTGTCACTCTATATTTTACTACGTCCTACCGGGATTTATATTACTCTTAACTTTGTGTGTGGCGTTATTTTTTAACTATATTGTGGGAAACCCGTAATTTAGGTTATCATTAGAAAATTCGTGTTTTTGGTGTACCTAATAAATTAATATTTTGTCACACATGAACAGAGAATTACTTGAACCACTTTAATTAGGCATGCCCGTGTGCTTATTTTGTGAGAAGACCAGATCCACTTAGCTTTTCGACTTATATATTGTCTCGGGCCGGAGATCAATTTTGAGTCCATGAGCCTTACAATTTGAAAAGAGAAAAAAGGTACTTTATTAGGAATATATAGCCATGGAAACCCAACAGTAGTACAACTTATGAGCTTTCGGTGTAAACATGCAAGCTTGGTTTTCTATTGTGGAGTTGTGGTGTAATAATAGCCTCAACAACAAAGTCCCTCCCATCCAACAGCGTGATCAGTTGGAATATATCCGGATCCGGCGGTTAACTGATTTTTTTTATATATGTTGTTGCTATCAGTGCGAGTCAGGTTATTCAACTGCTTTCCAGTATAGAAGTGCTCCTAATGCAGACATAATATTAGGTGCACCAAATGTGTAGATTACAGTTAATACGAATATAGAAGAAGGTACGATTCGACTTGGGACATTTCGGCGAGGGAATTATTCGACCATGTATTTTTTTTTTTTTGAGAACACAGTACAACACAGACGCTCACAAATACGCACATACACTCACCCCTATGAACGCACGCACGCACACCCTACCCCTATGAGCACCTCTGAAGGACTGAGCCGGCAGATCTTGAGGTTGACGAAGTCACCACAGGCGCCTCGCTGTTGACGGGCACGTCACCTACCACTGAAAGAATAGCGCCGGATAATCCTGGAATAAATCCAGGTAAATGCAAACGCCCATGCCAAGTCTAGGACTTGAACCTGGGTGGGCTGGTTCCACCACAGGGAACCCAACCATCAGAGCCAAGCTCCGTTTGCTCGACCATGTATTTAAGAACCGGTCATGCATGTCCAGGATTAGCTAGCATGTAGCAAGGAGATGTTGGTGTGAGTTAACATGCACGATGAGAAAATTTCTTATCCGTGACTTGGCAGCTCATGCATCTTTTGACACAAACAAGCTGCCCACTTTTGATGCATGCATACTCCATATTGCACTGGTCATATATATGCTAAAATGGTTTCTTTTCTGTTGTAGTCAAGAAACACCAGACTTGACTAACTCAACCTCTCGCTTAATTTGCAAAAATCCAAGTGCACCGATTTTTGGAAGGGACCACCGTATTTTGTCGAAATCGCTCGGCCCACCGCGAACTTAAGGCGGAAGAAAACACACAATCAAAAACATTTAGTCTATATGTAAGCAACATACATACCATGTATGTGCAACTTAATGGATCGGTGCCCCCCACCAATTGTGCGTTGATGGAGTTGGTTATCTTGCGCTTTTGCTTAATCTTGGCCATGTGGACTACACCAATGCAAGTCACCAGTACCGGACCCGCCGACTTGTCCTCTCCTCCCTGCTGCCTAGTCGGATCGGGCCACATGGAAAAGAGCACTTTATCCATATTTTTGGAGCCTATGTGGACGCCGGGAAACCTGTCAGCGTTCTGGCACATGTGCGTACGTGGCCTACTGGATACATGTGTGTTTCATCGTGGCCGGCTACCTGACCTCCTCATCATGATCGTATCAGCTTAGGTGTTGGTTTCATCCGTGTGATCGAAGTCTCTGTCGTCGACGTCGACGCAGTGGGGCAGGGAGTCGATTTTTGTATTCCTTGTGGGTTTCGTATCTTTTTAATTTTTAGATTTGGATCAGCATCGATCTAGTCATCCATCACTTGCTGAACGCTGATTTGAATGGCATTCCTGTTTCAACTACGCACACCTTAATTACGTGGCAGAAAGATACCAAAGTAGTCAAATGTGTGTGGAAAATGTGTACAATAACTGCCAGTGGAGAAGGATATATCGTCAAACGATGTTTCCCTCCTTGCATAAGTATTTTTTATATATGTCTCTAAAGCAGTACAAAGAAATAAGAGTTAAACATGATACTTTTGATCCGAGCTATCGGAAATTCATAGTCTTAATTATTCATCCAATGGCTCAAGCAAGCCGATCTCGCCCACCACCACCGAAGTACGCCAACCGAAGGGTGACGGGAGCTGGACGAACGCCACCATACACTACAGGAACCGCCCTACATGCCAATGGCCAATAACCTTTGGCACATACATGACCGTCGTCGGCATATATATATGCCGACGGTTGCCGTCAGCTTACGACCGTCGGCTTATTCTTCCTCGGCGCAGATGTAGAAGGTCGTCGGCGTAAATACCTGTGCCGATGATGATTCTTTTTGGCCTTCGACAAACAAAGCCCTCAGCAAAAAGAAAGTAACTGTCGTTTGACGTCGTCGGCACATTTGCCGATAGCAGGACCTTCGGCAAAAAGAGCAAGCCACGTGGCATCTCCTGGTGGATCGATGTGACCGTGTATCCGGAGAGCACGGCCGTCGGCATACTGGGAGTTGTATGCTGAGGGCTTTGTCATCGGCATATCTGGAACGTATGCCCTCGGCATACCTGCCATGTGTTGTGATCTGCTACCATTCGGTGACCTCAGCAGTGTATGTGCCGACGGCCGTCGGCATATAACTTTCCTAGATTTTTTTTGTTCTTTTTCTGGCCATCGGTGCAATTTAAAAGTACCAGATTCACACCGACATCATCATCAACAACAAATCCATCACAAGCATGACATATATCATCGATCACGAGCAGGACAAGTTCAGACAAACTGCACATATCACAACGTCATCAACAAATCCAACACAAAAGTTCACATATCATCATACATGTGATTAATCACGACAAGTTCACCCACATAGTCGAAAGAGACACAAAACGACGAAGTTCATTACAAACTGCACACGACACAATGTCCAAGTACGAACTTTGACCACCGCCACGACACGTACTCCACCGCTGTGAGCCTCATCACTATAAAAAGACGAGAACAATAGTTTAACATGGGAATTGGTCTAATTCCAAATTTTTGCATGGCGAAATGTCTAAGCTAGTCTAAGTTTGAGGCAAGAGTTGATGGAACTAACCGGGCCATCCTGTCGGGACAAGCTAGGTGTAGAACTCATGATGCGCTAGGTCCGGTCCGGTTCGGACCTGGTATTGGACCACCGAACCTATGAGATAATTAGAAGGTTAGGTTTTGCCCCGCACCTACCGGTTCAGGTTCATGGGTAATCCCAGGTTTGGCCCGTTTCTCTGGATACATTCTGATGTACCTCTCTACAAAAGTAGCAGTAGAACAAGGGAATCTACAACCTGTAGTCCTGCACTTTGACGACGATGGATGGGAGACTGGAGAGGACTTTGAGGTGGAGAGGCCAGCACGAGGGAGAGCCACTACAAGAGAGAAGGGATAGGGGATGTGTGGTCCCCCAGCTCTGGGCGCTCCCAGCTCGAAGCACCACCAGCAGCGCCGCGCCGTTCCGGTGGCTGATGGCGGGGACGGCGTGCTCCGCGAGCTCTGGGTGCTCCTCAGCTGCGAGCACCGCCCGCAGCGTCATGCAGTTCCGACGGCCGGCGGCGGGGACGGCGTGCTCCACCAGCTCTAGGCGCTCCCTGGCTGCGAGCACATACTGCGGCATCCCGGGCTCCGCGAGGTCCGGGCACGCCCTGGTTGTGAGCACATCCCGCAGCGTCGCCGCGTTCCACCGGCCGGCGGCGGGGACGACTTGGCGACAGCCTGAAAAGGGAGATGGAGGATCCGGCAAGGGAAGGTGGCGGCGTGCTTTAACCACAAGCTTATTCCGGTGCCGACGAGGGCACAGCGGCGGCGCTCTCGCGTTCTCTAGTTCGTCGTCCAATGAGTCGTCTACTTGTCTGTCCAGAGGTGTGGATCGAACCAAGGGTCAAAGGGGTTAGGTCCACGATGGACCTAATTTTTTACGGTTTGAACCCTTTCCCTATTGGTAACAAAATAGAGGTCCGGTCCAGCGGGTCAGTGGGCCGAACCGGACCAGTCGCGTCTTTACGTACAACCAGCATTACTACTCCAAATATTGGGCTCTCTGAACCAGGACCAATGATCACTGCTAGCACCAACAAATAAAACGTTGGATCCAGAGGTTCCTACATGTTCGAGCAAGATATAGTATGTACAAATGTCTATGTATCCAAAAAACGATTACTAATGATTGACTAGTTTGTGAAGAGTTGATCACTAACCGAAGTCGATGTGCCACATGTTAAGAACTTTTGCAACCTTGGCATCTCTCAGTACGGTGGAAGTGGTGGTGGCGCGGGTACCAAATGCGGCACCAGAGTTCCATTACCAATAAATGCGGCAAACGCATGCAAGTTAGTTTCGAAACGGTGATCGATGTCATGTGTCGATAAGACAAAGGTTAGAAGTGGTGAAACTAAAAAAAAGCTTCTCTTTGCTACTGGTTTGCAAGAACTAAACCTCCATCTGTACCCTCTTGTACTCCTGCAACCGAGCATTCGGCGCATGGTATGTCCTGCACTGTACTCTATGTTACTCCTCAAGCCTTGCGTTGGTGAAGACTGTTGGGAACCCCAAGTGAAAGGTATGATATAGTGCAGCAGCAAATTTCTCTGAGTTAAGAACCAAGATTTATCGAACCAGTAGGAGATGAAGGACTAAGCAAGGTTGAAATCGACCTACAAGCAAAGACACAACTCTTTGTCCCCGACATTTAAGAAGGTTGTCAATCTTCCCGTCTCGCTAAAATCAAAAGATTAAACGTATAGTATGGAAGATAATAGTAATAAACACAACAGTAAAAACGGACCATCGAGAAAGTAATGGTTAAAATTGTGTAAACAAGGTTGTAAACAATGTAAAGAGATGGACCGGGTGCCATAGTTTCACTAGTGGTGTCTCCTTAAATAGAAAACATTGTTGGATTAACAAATTATAGTTTGGCAATTGCATAATTATGATAAAAGGTACAACGCAAAAATTTATGGTAGGCATCACATCAAGGTGTATAGACTGTGCATCCACACCGCATTTGTACCTAAATACTCCACTTCGAGACTGCTATCCAGCAATGCATCTCTAGGAATTAAGTTGTAAATAACAACAGAGTATTGTATTAAACTCAGTACATGATGTAACCAACATTTATTATCAATAATAGACATAAATACTGTTGTTTTACCGTTACTAGCAACCGCACATGGCACCCTTAGTCGCTGCTGTCACTCGAGCCCAGGGATAGGCAAGGCAAGAACCCACTATCAAAAATATACTCCCTCTTGGAGATTTAAACAACTACTTGACCAAACAATCATATAAATTGGAGAGTATGTACTGATCCAAGTAAGGACGGTGCATTAGCATAGGTTCACCCACACAACAAAATATTAAAGATTAATCAGCGGTATGAAGCGAAAGTGACTTGACAAAATTCCCGTGTGTCCTCAGGAACGTCTTAGCCATCATAAGTAACACCACCGGCTTGTCCTTTATGCTAAAAAGGATTGGGCCACTTGCTGCAATTATTATTGCTCTCTTTTATTTACTCGCACTTCATTTATTTACTATTATAAAAATCCATAAAAACTTGTCTGTTAGTATTTGCAGTGAAACCTCGTTCGAAACCACACGCCAGCACCTTCTGCTCCTCGTTGGGTTCGACACTCTTATTTATCGAAACTAGTACGATAGATCCCCTATACTTGTGGGTCATCACCACCTCCCACCACACTTATCTACATATATATTAGAAACTAATGCAAGTTTTTATGGGATTCGACCCTCCGAAGACCCCGCACCGGTGAAACCCTAGCCACGCAAACTTCAGAGGGATTCTGACGCTCTGAGGCGCCGTTCCGGATAAAACCCTAGTTTGCGGGGGCCGCGTGGTCTACCCTGTTGGCCGTCGTCAAACAACAGTTGCCCAATGGAGTTTTGTTTTTGTGTCATTTTTTGTGAGACCACATTTGAGCATACGAAATTCAAAAAAAATTGAAAAATATTTGCATTGTGATATAGCATAGTAAATAAAACTAGAATGCAAAAACATATTCAAAATAAAACATAAATAAGTACTAGGAAATAAAAGAAGAGTCAAAAAAGTATGTGTCGATGGTTACCCTCTTTTTTTTTGAAAAGAATGCGGTAGGGGAAGCCCCTACAGCGGTTTTGTTTTTGAATAATAAGAACCCAAATCTGCGTCTGTGAGGACTTGAACCTGGGTGGCTGGGTTATACATCCACTTCCATAACCAAGTGAGCTGGGCTCACTTCTTCAGACGGTCACCCTCTGCATACACAATATGACGACGGCTCTTAAATGACCGTCGGGATATAGTTTGTGGCGTTAGTTTTCCAACGATTCGGGCGTTCGAACGAAAGTGTCACGTGGTAGGTCCATATGCCGACGGCTGTATGTATGCCAAAGGTGACCCTCGGAGTACGTGAATATACGCTGACGGCCACGGTAGGGAAATCGTCGGCATATCTATATACCGACGGTTTTCGATTTGCCGACGGCTTTTGGTAGACACTCGGCATTCCGGCATGTGTACCGAAGGCCCAATTAAAAGCCATCGACATACAAGAAATGTGGCGCATGGGATTTGAAGTGATGACCTAACGATAGTGAAAGGTTTGACAGATGGGATAGTATTCAGTTACCGATTATTATTTGTAGTTCAGCTCTTTTCTAACTCGTAATACGACACTATATGTCAATTCAACACAAGTAAACCAGAAAATGAGCTGACGGGGTTTTAACCTACGTCCTCTTGCATGCACCTTTTAATTGTAACCATTGAGCTATCAACACGTTTGTGGATACATAGTATGGTTACCATTGATCACCCGACTCATTTTTTGGAAAGTAAGAAAAACTCGGATCGAGATAGAAAGAAAAAAAACACAGTTGTTCGTCTGGAAAATACGAAAAAAATCACATTGATCACTTTTTTATCCGCATCCATCTTGAGGGCTTATTTCCACTCGGATTCAGATATGTTCCTGCTAAACCAGTTGATGGGTATTCCACGCTTTTCATCTCAAATTTAAAAAGAAAAACTACTCATAGTGGCCTCGTAAATATACTTGTGGCGTCCAAATTATTCTCTGATTGTTTTTATATACTTTTGTTAATTATTTTATTTTTTATTTAATTATTTTTTGCTTTTTTAAATATTTTTATCCATGTATTGTTGTCGAAAGGTGTACTCTATCTGAAATTTATGAATGATCTTTTTACTTAGCATGAAATTCTACATTGATCGACATATACAGGATTCAAATTTTCTCGTGTTTGCTGTATGTTTAATTTTATACATATAAGTAAATGTTCTTCTTTTTAAGCATAGACATTTAATTATACTCATAGATTTCATCCAAATCAATATTATTGGTAGTAAGAAACCATTTAACAATGTAAGTACACTCATATAATTTTTTAATGTTTAAATTACATGATGCATAGTTGCAAGTTTTATTCAAAAGCAACAATAAGTGAATCACATAGCTTAATTTTCTTGATCATCGCGAGCGGAGGACCTTGATAGTTACGGCTAAGTGAAAAAGGTTAAGAAGTTCCATCATCTAATCTTCCAGTAAGGCGTGTATAGAAGAAGCTGTACTTAAACAAACAAACAGACACGCGTGCAGGTGAGCCGCTCGCCGCTCCTTATCCGCTCGCTACAGTAGAGAAAGGCGGAAAAGGGGGCGACCGCGCGGGTCTCGGTCTTCGCCGGCGAATCCACCGCTCCCCTCCGCCTCCGGCCGCCGTTGCGGCGCTGTGAGGCGGGGGGGGAGCTCTGGTTCTCGTTCCGGTGTGTAGATAGGTTCCTTAGTAGGTGTGTGTGCCTGCCGGCGTCGTCGAAGACGGGGCGATGGGGTCGGCGTTTTGGCTTTGGTCCTTCCCCTTCTTCTCCGTTCCGGCGGCCTCGCCGCTGGGGAGGGCGTGAAGGTGGTTCGTCAGGTACGCGTCCTCGCCCTTGTCCCTCAGGCCGGCCGTGGTGGCGAGGTGAGGGCTCGGTGGTGGGTGCTGTCCTGTTTTTGGTGCTGTTGGTGGTGGTGGTCTTCGTCGGTGGTGCTCTGGCCGGCCTTGGTGGCGAGGGGAGCTGCGCCGTCGGTGGGTCTGTTGGTGGTGGTGGCTGGCCTGGGCAGCGGCGCGTCGGCTGGGTGGTTGGTGGAGCTGGGGAGTCTGCATCGTGGCCGTGTTCGTTCAGCGAGTCCAAACTTCGTCGCGTGGCGGCGGACGACTCTTGCGGCCTCTACATCTTCGTGGCGGTGCTTCTTCTCCGGCAGCGAGCGGTACGGCGACGGCGGCGCTGGCTAGGAACTTGGGAGCCGGCTCGGGGTCTGATTGCGTTTTCTTTCAGCGTACTCGGGGTGCTGAGTGCATATTTCGGGGTCTTTCTGTAATTTCCTTTTCTTTCGTGGACCTTCTTGTAATGTGTACTGGGTACTCTGAATTTATGGATCGGACCCTTCCTCAAAAAAAAAAAAAAGAAGCTGTACTTGTTCTTTTTGGCAAGAACATAACAGCAAACTGCGTGAATCAGCTCTGGCCCTATTCTCAAGTGGATCAAGAAAAGAAGTCTAGTGGAAATTGTTTATCGCCAGCACGGCAGTGTAGACGTTATACATACTACTCAACTGAAAGGCCCTTTAATCTTTTCCCCTGCTAGCTTATGTGGCCGGCGGCGCACACCTTGTCCCGTCATGAGTAGAAGAAAGATGGATCGCTACAGGTCGCTGATTAGCATCGATCGTCGTTGCCTTGCTGGAATTCTCTACCTGGTCCTTCCTTTCCATCCGGGCCGGCGGCTCCTGGACAGGTTATCGTCTTGGACCGTGATCCTTCCTAGCTACTCCTACGTAGGCAGTCTGCCTTTTTGTCCATGTCCTTTTGCTTCTGCCATCTCTCTCTCTCGAAGCTCATGGCATCTTCTCTTCTAATCCCTGTGTGTCCTCGGAGCAAACAGCAGCTAGCAGGGCTTCTAGACAGAGATTCGATCAGCTGTGTATCGTCTTGAAAGAAACAAAAACTGTGCAGGTCCACACACAGGCCGGTACTAACTGTACATAGAGATAAGACTCGCTCTCCATCTCACATTGCTCGATGTCTGAATTAAATGTAAAGCTTGGATGGATTGTTTTCTTTCCTAGTCACCAGAAAAAAATAATAAAAGGCTCTCATCTTTTAGGAAAATAATTAATAGGCCAGCACCGGTACAATGCAAATAGTATATATACGCACACACAACTTGCAAGAATTTATATTCTTTTGCAGGATAAAATTATAGCCACTTGAAATGAAAGGGAGGTTGATCACTTGAAGAAAGAGATGAAAGTGAACCGGCCCCGGCCGGAAAGAGGATATATAACGGAATGTCATGGTTGGAACATGATTAAACCAGGACCCACAACTGTTACCTGATAAGTGCAGGAGTAATTGGCTAAGCTCGACGGGTCGGCTCAATCGATCAACGGATTTGATATTTCTCGGCAAAGCAGATGGATAGATAAAGGCAGTAAGATGGCTAACCATCAGGAGGATATCATGGGCTAAAATTTGGACGGCAGCATGCAATGCAAGCTATGTACGTCTGATGGATCGTTTACTTTTCACGGAATCTTTTCTTTCCTATCACCTTCATCGATTCATCATCCTGAGAGAGAGTTCCAGGAATTCTGATCTCTTCATTTCCTTACTCCAGTGGATCTCGATCCTTCACGGATAAGCCACAGAAAACAACTTGAAGCGCCCCTATGCTTGCTCGATCGATCTGGATAAGTGTAGATAAGATTTCCGTGTCATTTTACCACACAACACACATATATATCCTCACACTAAATGGAGCTAGCATGTACTACTGGAATGCCTATACGTACATAAATACAATACGGCGCCGGACCCTAAAGTTCCTCACTTCGAGATAAATATACATACGTACCCCGAGAGCGTACGTGCTCATCGTCGTCGTTGGTTTCCACGTGTGTATCTAATTTTATACGTCTCTACGTGACTGGAATGTGCACATTCGTTTCCACATGGAGTATATCTGTACGTACATATATACATGCATGCATGTGCATTGTGTGGTCTAAGAGCATAAATCGTGGTCTGTATTTGGCTCGTCTTTGCTCAGTAGTAACATGTGTACGTACATGATGTATATATGCACAATTGTACTGCTACTGCACAGTATACATAGACGTATTAAACTCAGTATACTGCACGAATTCACATTTCTTCTACTGATAAATTTTATTTATTGATTGCTGGATGCCGACGTGGCTCAGCAGCCACAAATAAGAGACTTGGACCCTGTTTGGAGTTGAGTAGAACGGATAAGATCGCCGTACGTGTCATCTCAGTCGATCTGCCTGAACCGTATATATGTCCGTGTGAGCAAAATGGACATGTACTGTATAAGACTACTGCGAGTGCGAAGTCGATCGATGGCTCTGCGAGGGACGTTTTTGTTGGGCTCCGTGGATTTATGCTGCGCCTATACGCTAGCTATATATTCTTTTCCTTCTTGTCATCGTAGCCTAGAAGCGTGTTACTGTCATGTTCATGCCACGCGTTGCCTTTCCAGAGGAATGGCCAACGCATAAAATTGTTGCATAGTATTTAATCAGCCTGATCTAAAAAAAAAAGTAATTACTAATCAGCCTTGAAACTTGATTACTAGAAGAAAATCAGGTAAGAGTAAAGAAGGTGAAAATGGAGCACAAAGATAACAGTTCTCTCTCGTAAAACAGAGCTACTCCACTGTACAACTAAGTTGAACAAACCAGTGGCCCGATGACATGAATGTTCTCCACCGATAAGGATAATGCATGTGAAAAGGAATACAGAGATTACTACACGGAGTAGCTAGCTCGTGTGCATTGTTTTTCAAACACGTAAACATCCATATCCACCTCATGAAATTGCTTACAAGACTCCACTTCCATTGATTAATTATTAAGCGGCCTGTAGCAGTACAAAGTAGGTATTTTTAGGCATTGACATTGACGTACATGGAGCCGTGTGACTAGTCCAATTGATGTTGTGACACAAATTATTACTTATGGACACTAATTTAAAAAAAACATCTTTCAAAGTGTAGTTTTCCAAGTTCCAATCGGGCTTACGTATGTCGATTATTTATATAAACACGTTAAATCCATATGTAACAATGCTATAATATGAGAGGTTGTTTCTTTTTTTGGGCCCCATCTCGTCTTTGCTTGGGCAACCTGTTGGCGACTCCGTCTCTAGAGCGCAATGGTGGTGGCGGGAAGCTCCCATCAGCAAGGTGTGACGGTGGGGAAGTCAAAGGACTCATTGGGTGCATCTCACGGAACATTGTCGTGACCTTGGCGTTGGTCCTTTAAAGTATGTGTTTGGGCATGCTTTGTGTGCCTCATGGGAACCTTCGCATGTCGAGATACGACCCTAGAATGTGGGAGCCACAACTTACTGATGACAGCCGATTTCTTGGCGGTCTGCCGAAATTTGATATGAAGGTTAACAGTTCTTTCCGGAGTGACAGACTAGCCCAAGTGTGGTGACTATGGACACCACTTCCATCTTAAATAAATTTTTACAACGTCCTCATCCCCGATGCTCTCGTAAAAACCCTAGATCTTCTCTAAGGGTTGAAACCCTAGATCTGAAGGCTTCGAGTTCTTCCGGTGTATTCACCGGCGTACCCTTCTGACCTCTAAGGGTGATCCTGTTAGCCGAGGATGGCGTTTCTCGTCAGTGGGAAACACGGTCCTTCCCATTGACGGATGTTGAACGGGATCGGATGTGGTGCTTGATCAGTGTCATATTTGCATTATTTCTGGCACCATTTCTTAACCTTTTGGCATCACTTGAAGTTGATTATGGCTATAAATTGATTCCTATAAGTACAACATTTGGTCAAATGAACAAATTCATAGTCCTGCAATATTTCTTGCAGATCGGTGCGACAAGGCACATGTTCTTCTCTTTCTGGACAAAGCTGCTAATGTACCAATATATAGAAGGACCTGCGTGCAAAGAAGATTAAATATCCAGGGGTGCTAGCTGAAGAATGGAGGGATGATCTTGTGAAGAAAGAAAAGAAGAGGGACACAAATGCAAAAGAGCAAGATTGGATCAGTGGAAAAAGGAGCCTGCAGCCTCCATCGGAAGGCAGGCCGGCCTCTATCCCTAATCCACAACCTCTGCTCAGCCTCCAGGCCGCCGCCACCGCCGGCCAGCGGGCGGCGCGCCGTCAAGCCACCGAATCACCACGCGCCACTGCGCCTAGCTGCTGCACCACCGCCACCACGAGTCTGCAGCTCCATCCCCTGCGTCCCGACCTGCTTCCCCTTCACCGGCGATTCAGCGACGACGACGACGACCTCTCTATTCCCTGCTGCTGCTGCTGCTCTTCCTTAGCCCCCAACTGCTGCTGCTTCTCGTCGCCAAATGCTGCTCTTCCTCATCTCCTAGTGTTGCTGCTCCTCTGACGCCTGTTGAAGCTCTTCCCCAACCTCACGTCTTGCTGAAGCTGCTCTCTTCCTCAACCCCCGCTGCTACTCCCTGCGTCTACAGCTGCAACCTCTCCCCAGCATCCAAATCGTGCTGCTCCAACTAGGTTGAACTCCAAGCGACTGCTCTTCCTCTCTCTATTTTCCTGCAATTTCTAAGAACCCAATTTCGTTGGCTGTAGTGAGTTGTTAAGAATCAATATTTGTGCTTGTACGTGTACTAACTAAGCTACTCGTGACCCAGATTTCAGTACTAGTTGTTTCTGTACATGTGCTTTTTATTCCTGTTCGTGATTAGTTTCATCTCCTGTGATGTGAATGTCATTGTGCTGCTATAAACCTTTGTATTTTCGAGCTGCTGTTGTCCATTACATGTGAACGTGATTGTTGTTTCAAATCTGATCCTTGTGTTGTTTCTCTATCCCTGTCTCAAACTTGCTTCTATCCCAATCTTTGTTGTATGCTAGTGCTTGTGTGTCTTTAATTATTTGTTGCTCTGTTTAGTATTAATTTCTTAAGTGAAAATACCAAAAAGATGCTTGCTAGTTAGATTTAATTTCCTGTAAATCCACCTTTTTATCGTGATCTAGCTTTAGCCGGAGCTCGATACTTGTCGCCTAGTCCCTGCGGAGAACACGACACTCGCAGTTTTGGGTGAATATCCTACTGCTATTCTGCATTGATTAGTGCTTTTATGTGGTCTAGTTCGGTCCATTTCCCACCATCTCGATGCCTTGAGATGTCGTTGTCGCCGTTTTCGCCGCGTCCCCTAGCTCGTACAGCTTCATTTTTTTTAGGATGAAGATTGTTTTTATGTGTACCTGTTTTCTGTTTTTGTTATGTAATTAAGCTGGTTTAACGCTATGTACTTCTGAGGTTTTGGATGACATTAATTTGATGCCGTGCTAAGACTCCCTTGTTCCAAATGATATACGTCAAAATTTTCTACACGTTGTTATTGGATCGACAAGTGATTGATATCACAAAAAAGATCCGTGATCATTTATTTATTTTTGACGGGTCCGTGATCATTATTTAAAAAAGAACACTCTTCTACTCCCTCCGTTCCAAATTAGATGACTTCCATTTCTCCACATGTGGATGTATCTAGACATGTTACAAGTATAGATACATCTGTATGTGGACAAATAGAAGTCATCTAATTTGGAACGGAGGAAGTAGTAGCTAGCCGGGATGGATCGGGCGGTATATGTGGACATATATATTGCGTCACGGTGCGGAGGGCCTTTCGGCTTTGCATACATGTAACTTTCGTGCGTCCTGTGCGCGCGGTAGCTTCCACAAGCAGCCGGCCGGCGGTGGCGGCCGGGGATGAGCTCCAAGTGTCTACCGAGCTAGCTAGCTACTCCCTCCGTTTTTTAATATAAGATGTTTTAGATGTTGTACATGTTGTCTAGATACATATTAAAGTGAGTGAACATGCACACTTAAACATGTCTACATACATTTGTGTACACATGCATGTAGACAAATGCTAAAACATCTTATATTAAAAAACGGAGGGAGTAGCTCGTTGTTAACAAGTTAAGTACACCATGATGTGTCGTCCATGACACGGATGGCGAGGGCAGTGGCAGTGGCAGTGGCAGCAACTCAGCAGCTACGTAGCAAGGGTCATACGTGTGACGACGTGGACGGAGAGGGCGGTCGTTATGTTAGGTACTACAGTAAGTGCGTACGTAGGAGAGTGCCTTTTGTTTATCTTTTTTCTGTTGTTGCCGGTAGAAGGACGTACGCCCGATCGAGAGCGATGGTCTGTTCGGCATGGGCAATGTCGCCAAGAGACCGTGAGTTCGAGCCTACCCCTCCCGGCCCCAACTTGGAAGATGCATGGCCGCCGGCCGCCCGCCCATGTGGCTGAATGGGTTTGCTCATGCCGCGGTTGGTTGGATATCGGTTGCGTCGCGCGCTTTCCCGGCGATCGAGCGACGCGACCGAGGAGAATGGGCTGACTGCAGCCGGACTACCTAGCTAGTCATCGTTTACTTCGATCGGGGGGTCGTTTCGGCGTGATAGGTGGCCGGCAGCGGAAGTCTGGTTGGTTCCATCGGATAAATAGCTAGGCTGCTAGGCCAAGGCCGGCGTATACGTAATCAACTCCAGCGTGGCGGCCTTCAGACCGGAGGAACCAATAACCAACTCCATCTTGCCGTCAGCAGCTAGCTACATATTCTGGGAGGGGAAACGGAACCGTAGCGCAGCTTGCAGTTGGTCAGTGATCACGGCATGCCTACGTGTGTGATGGGTGAGACCTCCTATGTGCTGTCCACGAGCTACGTCAATGGCAGAACAAGCGCAGAAACGAACTGCCTACCTGGCCTAAACCTTGGCGCGCATCTTGTTTGTTTCCATGTACTATCATCATGCTTCTAAGAAGCAACTGCCATGCATGCCATTTAATCATGTCATGTAAGGTGTTCGCAAAAATGAGCAAGCACCTTTCGAGCATCACGTCGCTGCCAGCCGGCCGGCCCCGCCGGATTTGGTCGTATTTGGATAAACCACAATCTTGAATGAATCGTACATTGATGTAAAATATATATACTCTTTTTTCTCCGGGGGGTGTAAAATATACAAGTCGGCAAAGAAAAATGAGAGAAAAAATGGCAACAATAGGAAGGTACTAGCGACACTCCGGATGGGAACGTGTGTGTGGCCGACTAGCCGGCTGGACGTCGACGATCGATCCGTGGCAGACCTTCCGTCCGTCCGTCCTTGGGCGTCGCCGCCGGCGGCCCAGCGTGTTTGCCAGCGTCATCTCTTGGAGAACGTGTAGTACAGCGTAACCGCTTTTTTTTTTTAGTATAGAGCGTAACCGCTTTTGTTGGTCTACGTTACTACTAGTCCGCAGGATAGGCTGTTGTTGGGCTACGTTAGTAGCCCGCAAGTTAGGATATGATGTTGGGCTGATGCATGCATGGACCGCCCGAATCTACACATCTTTTACTGGTTTCTTCTGACTCTGTATATATTCTCTCTCAAAAATAATTCAATGGGTTTTTCCTTTCTTAACTAAATGAAGACGCTTTTCGAAATAAATGAAAACAGTTTTCAGAGACGACTAGAGCCTATAGTTAGTGAATATTATCTTGGCTGGCCCCTGCTTTAATCCAATCCTGCCTCCGCCCCGGGTTTTGGCCGAGTAGCTAGGAGCTTTTCATTTTCCATGTTCAAGTGATAGTCTAAGCTCCCCCCTCCCCTTCTAACAACTGAATCTAATGAAAATAGTAGTTTTAGTTTTCAAACGAAACATGAAATTTCATTAAGCGGGACAAGAATATATGCAACCATCTCGTCCAAGCGCAAAAGGTCGATCAGACAAGCAACAATCCATCTTTGGCCATGATTTTATCATCCACGGGAATATAGTATATTGCATCACAAGTTGCATAGTCGGCAACCAAAAAAATCGCAATCGAGTATCAATGGGTACTTGGCCCCAACTGCAATGGTGCATGTGAAAAATCTGGCGGAGGAAAGTGCAAATTCCTTGCTTAAAACCTCTCTTAAAGACGAATATTTGCTACTCACAAATTTGCTACTCGTGGTGCTCCGGTGTAGGCTCTGCCATAAAATCTCGAGAACCGGCACTTTGATGGCCCACAGCCCTTATAGGGTGAAATCGAATGGGTCATTATTGTGTATGATAAACAGCAGATGAGTTTTAAGACGAAGTGTTTTTTTACACTAGATCACAAGAGGAAGGCTTTTTTAGCACTCCAATATCGGTCCACATTTGTATTCTCCTTGCCATTCAGGTGGAACATGCGAGTTCATGTGCTCTTGCTTCATTGTTATGATAAATCCTCATTTTGAATGGGCTAGAGTGATGTTGGATCTCTTACACCTAACAAGTTCAACCACTCACGACCGATGTGCGAGCGGTGAGCTTTTTTTCATCGTGTCTTTTTAGCATTCTAGGCCTGGGTATCTCAAATGGTTTGCGCTCGATGTTCTTTCTCTTACAGCGTGTTTGTTTGGAGGGATTTGTTAATAGGGAATGGGAACTAAAGAGCTGTGAGAGTTAATATCCCTCATATGGTTGGAGTGTATGGGAGTTGGGAAAGGATGAGGCAAGGGAATTGGGGAGGGCAACTCCCACGTATCTATTCCTTGGGGGGACCTGGTAATTGAATTGAGATGGGGAGTTGACCCAAAAGAAAAAACTTTGCATCCGTTTTTACTCGTCCCGCGATTGAAGGAAGGAAAAACCCGTGAATATCTTGCATGTACCGGTCTTCGAACCCACGATGTAAACAACAAGAAAACAACTCCCTCTCAAATCCCAACGTTTATTCCATCAGACACCAAACAAAGGAATGGGAAGAAAAATCATTTTCCCATGTCTAATCCAGCCCCGTTGGCATCGAAACGTTGAGCTTTCACTAGGAAAAACCTTTGCCCCGCCTGATACCTCGAATCATCCTTTGTCCCCAAGTCAGGCCTCCTAGACGTGAACTGGGAGTTGCCCTTGCCAAAGCGCCGCCAACTCTAGGATCTCCCGCCGCCTATTCCTTGGCATCCAAACAGCCAAAGAAAAAGACCATCATCACCGCCACGTCGTTCGCCGTAGAGACGCCCGCGCAGTCCACCTTCCGGGGTCGCCTCCCCGGCGTCCATGAACCCGAACCCCGGAAGTGACAACAACGCATCGCGAAGCCGGCGAATCAAACGAGGTATAACGGTGACAAAGCCATACCCGCATGGGTGGCAGAAATTCAGTAAGCAGGCGGCCGCCTGCCACCCGCCTGTCGCACTCCGGCCCCCGGCCATGCAGCAGCCAAGGAGCAGATCCGCCATCCGACAGCGCCAAAGGCGGTCATCGACCGGACGCAGCTGGCAGGGCCTGTCAGGCCCATATCAGCTCTGTAGGCTCAGATCAGCCCCAACTAACCCCGACGCCATGCTGCAGTGCCATAGCCGCCGCCACCATCCACTTGCAGATCCGTTGTCACCCCTACCGTCGCCATCCCCACCGGGGTGTTCGCCGCCACACCGCACCACCACCCCCTTGCGACCTCGCCGCTGATGGATCCGTTCGCCCCCGTCGCCGGAGGCCTCCACGGACGTCGCACCCCCGCCGCCGGAAGGTCGCCCCACGCCACCCAGATGCCGAAGCGGGGGAGTAGGAGCAGCCTCACCGCCGCCCGCGGCGCCGGAAGGTCTCCCCGTGCCACCAGATGCCGAAGCGGGAGAGGAGGAGTAGCCTCGCCGCCGCCCATGCCGAACGGGCTTCGCCCGGCTACGCCCACCGGCGGCGGCGAGGGGAGGAAGGGAGAAGAAGGGCTCGAGGGAGCGCGACGCTAGGGTTCCCCCCGAGACGCACGCGGCGAGCGTTGCGGGAGCTCTTGCCTTTTTTCGCTCCTCAAATGTCACTTGAGAGGAAATTTATTATGCGGTATGCACATATAGCATAGAAATGACCATCAATTGCAGTGAGGATGCAATTGATGGTAACAGCTTCCATATCTATTATACGGTGACACCATAAGAGACTAGACTTGCTAAGCTTATACACTAGCCATGGTCACTACTACTCATAGGCATGTTATCGGTAAGTTGGTATTCTCTCCGTTCCGAAATAGTTGGTGTGGTTTTAGTTCAAGTTTTAGTTCAAATTTGAACGGAAGCCACGTCAACTATTTTGGAACGAAGGGAGTAACAAATACATTTTCGCGATTTAAGTCCAACATCTCATGCTGTTACCCGTTAGACATGAAGTGGTATTGTACTAGAATTCAATAAGACATGAAATTCTATCACTTGGGTAGTGATAGGAAAAATCGCTCGTGTTGTGGCGGTGAATTATATATTGTGCACATATATAGCATAAAAATGACTGTGTAGACCAAAAACACTTCTAACTCCCGAGCACAACCAGTGCTCCATTTTCTGAAAAAAAATGGAAAATTTTATTTTTCCGTCTCAAATTATTCTGAAAAAAATATACATGTACATGTCTACTACCAAATTTACAGCGAAATATCTTTTCGTACGTGATCACACAAAAAAGATAAACGTAGCAAGTAAAATTAGTTCGTTTTCACCTTTTTTGAGACATAATTTTGTGTTTTTTGTGTAGCCTATGATACAACGTATTATCCTACAAAACTATGTAGATATGTAGATAACACGTATATGCATCCACATAAATTAGTTTTGGAATTTTTCGAAACCTTAAAATGTCGTTTTCGTTTTTTTATTATCAGAAGCACTGGACGAGCAACTCCGCCTATGTTGTCTCAACATAGCCGGTCCCAAGCCCGGATAAAGGAGGAGGGTTGTGATAGGCTTGGCAAGCCAACGGAAAAAAACCCAGCCACTCTTATGGAGATGAAACCCAAAAGAACTTCGTTGGGGCGTAACCCTCTTAGCGACGCGCCATATCGGAACCCGGGTGTGGTGTCAAATGGGCAAGGGCCGGGCCGCCACCCCCTTGGTGGCGCGCCGTATCTTGATCTGGATACGGTGATAAGTGAGCAAGGATCGGGTCGTCGCATCCTTAGTGGCGCGCTGCATCGACGCCCGGGTGTAGTGAAAAATGAGCAAGGGTCTTCGCATTTGACTCGACGAGTGCGGAGGGTAAGGAAGTTAGCCGAGCCTAGGAGGATCCGCTTAGGTAGCTGGAACGTAGGGTCCCTGACGGGCAAGTTACGGGAGTTAGTTGATACGGCGATAAGGAGGCGTGTTGATGTCCTATGTGTCCAAGAGACCAAATGGAAGGGACAGAAGGCGAAGGAGGTGGAGGATACCGGCTTTAAGCTGTGGTACACGGGGACAACCTCAAACAAAAATGGGGTAGGCATCTTGATCAACAAGAGCCTCAAGGATGGAGTAGTGGACGTCAAGAGGCAAGGAGACCGGATTATCCTAGTCAAGCTGGTTGTTGGGGACTTGGTTCTCAATGTTATCAGCGCGTATGCCCCGCAAGTAGGCCACAACGAGAGCACCAAGAGAGAGTTCTGGGAAGGTCTCGAGGACTTGGTTAGGAGAGTACCTACTGGTGAGAAGCTCTTCATAGGAGGAGACCTCAATGGCCATGTGGGTACATCTAACACAGGTTTTGAAGGGGTGCATGGGGGCTTTGGCTATGGCATCAGGAACCAAGAAGGGGAGGATGTCTTAAGCTTCGCCCTAGCCTACGACATGGTCGTAGCTAACACCCTCTTTAGAAAGAGAGAATCCCACCTAGTGACTTTCAGTAGTGGCCAACACTCTAGCCAGATCGATTTTGTCCTCTCTCGAAGAGAAGATAGACGCGCTTGCCTTGATTGTAAGGCGATACCTGGAGAGAGTGTTGTCCATCAACATAAGCTGGTGGTGGCTGACTTCCGTTTTTGGATTCGTGTCCAGCGGGATAAGCGCCCAAAAGTTGCTAGAACAAAGTGGTGGAAGTTAAAGGGAGAGGCAGCTCAAGCTTTTAAGGAGAGGGTTTTTAAGGAGGGCCCTTGGGAGGAAGGAGGCGATGCAAACAGTATGTGGATGAGGATGGCGACTTGCATTCGGAAGATTGCATCAGAGGAGTTTGGGGTGACCAGGGGAAGTAGAAGGGATGCTAAGGATACCTGGTGGTGGAACGTTGAGGTCCAGAAGGCTATTAAGGAGAAGAAGGACTGTTTCAGACGCCTACACCTGGACAGGAGCGCAACCAACATGGAGATATACAAGGGGGCAAAGAAGGCCGCAAAGCGAGCGGTGAGCGAGGCAAGGGGTCGGGCGTATGAGGACCTCTACCAGCGTCTAAACACGAAGGAAGGCGAAAGAGACATCTATAAGATGGCGAAGACGAGAGAAAGGAAGACGAGGGATGTCAACCAAGTCAAATGCATAAAGGACGGAGCGGATCAACTCCTCGTGAAGGACGAAGATATCAAGCGTAGATGGCGAGAGTACTTCGACGACCTGTTCAATGGAGAGAATGAGAGCTCTACCATTGAGCTAGACGATTCCTCCGATGATACCAGCCGACGCTTTGTGCGGCGTATCCAGGAGGCTGAGGTTAGGGAGACTTTGAAGAGGATGAAAGGAGCAAGGCAATGGGCCCTGATGGTATCCCCATCGAGGTGTGGAGAGGCCTTGGAGACATAGCGATAGTATGGCTAACTAAACTTTTCAACCTCATTTTTCGGTCAAACAAGATGCCCGAAGAATGGAGGCGGAGTACATTAGTGCCAATCTTCAAGAACAAGGGGGATGTTCAAAGTTGCACTAATTACCGTGGAATCAAGTTGATGAGCCATACAATGAAGCTATGGGAGAGAGTCATTGAGCACCGTTTAAGAAGATTGACAAGCGTGACCAAAAATCAATTTGGTTTCATGCCTGGGAGGTCTACCATGGAAGCCATCTTCTTGGTACGACAACTTATGGAGAGATACAGGGAGAAGAAGAAGGATCTTCATATGGTGTTCATTGACTTGGAGAAGGCGTATGATAAGATACCACGGAATGTCATGTGGTGGGCCTTGGAGAAACACAAAGTCCCAACAAAGTACATTACCCTCATTAAGGATATGTATGATAATGTTGTGACAAGTGTTCGAACAAGTGATGGCGACACCGATGACTTTCCAATTAAAATAGGACTGCACCAGGGGTCAGCTTTGAGCCCTTATCTCTTTACTTTGGTGATGGATGAGGTCACAGGGGATATACAAGGAGATATCCCATGGTGTATGCTCTTTGCGGATGATGTGGTGCTAATTGACGATAGTCGGGCGGGGGTTAATAGAAAGTTAGAGCTGTGGAGGCGGACTCTAGAATCGAAAGGTTTTAGGCTTAGTAGAACCAAAACTGAGTACATGAGGTGCAGTTTCAGTACTACTAGGCACGAGGAGGAAGAGGTTAGGCTTGATGGACAGGTGGTACCTGAGAAAGACACCTTCCGATATTTGGGGTCTATGCTCCAGAAGGATGGTGATATCGATGAAGATGTGAGTCATCGAATCAAAGCTGGTTGGATGAAGTGGCGCCAAGCTTCTGGCGTCCTCTGTGATAGGAAAGTGCCACAAAAGCTAAAAGGCAAGTTCTATAGGACGGCGATTCGACCTGCGATGTTGTATGGCGCAGAATGTTGGCCGACCAAGAGACGACATATCCAACAGTTAGGTGTAGCGGAGATGCGCATGTTGAGATGGATATGTGGCCACACAAGAAAGGACCGGGTTAGGAATGATGATATACGTGAGAGAGTTGGGGTAGCACCAATTGAAGAGAAGGTTGTCCAACACCGTCTAAGATGGTTTGGTCATATAGAACGTAGGCCTCCGGAAGCGCCATTGCATACCGGACGGATAAAGCGGGATGAGAATGTTAAGAGGGGTCGTGGTAGGCCAAACTTGACATGGGAGGAGTCTGTTAAGAGAGATCTGAAGGATTGGAATATCACCAAAGAACTAGCCATGGATAGGGCTGCGTGGAAGTTAGCTATCCATGTGCCAGAACCATGACCTAGTTTCGAGATCTTATGGGTTTCAACTCTAGCCTACCCCAACTTGTTTGAAAAAAAGGCTTTGTTGTTGTTGCTGTTGTTGTTGTAGAAGCGCTGGACGAGCCAAAAATCCTCTCCGGTGGATGGACGTGCTTTTTAGTTTGAGCACGAAAAAACTTGGGCTGCGCCCCGGGGTGAAGTGATGAGGCGCGTGTGAACCACACCACGCCAGGCTACACTATCCTCCGCCGCACACAAACCCCCTCTGAAATCACAAACGCACATCATCCCCACCGGCCACCGGCCACCGCTCGCATTCTCACGCCCATGGCCACGGCGGCCTCGCCGCCGGCGGCTTCTGCGCGGGCGTCCGCGATCCGCTTCCGCGCTGCCCGCCTCTCCCTCCCCGCGGCCCTCCCGGCGGACGGCCGTGGTGATAGCGCCACCACCTACAAGGAGCTCGGTAGGTCCGCCGTTGCAGTTTTTTTTAGTGGAAATGTGAGGATAAGCGAAATGCTTCGGGACCTTGTGATGATCCCTCTGTTCTATCCATCACTTTGCTGGTGAATTCATTGATAAATTACCTCGGCTTTTATCGATAATGGATGATTCGTGATAAGAGTGGTTCTGTTGTGGATGATTCGTGATAAATTGATAATAGTATACATTTTATCGAAAGTTATCGAAATTATTGTACAACGAAGCTTAATTGATTGACAGCTGCCTGTATCTGTATGGTCCTAAACCTTTCATGATTAAGATCAGTCCTTAATGTACAGTTAAATTTGAGCAAGATGTCCTACAACCTTAATGTACAAGCCAAATTTACTGAACTGCTAACATAGAACCGATAGCTAAAATAACTGATCATACTGACATCTATTCGTTGCTTATATTAAGGTCTGTACTCCTGGAAAAGGGGGATCGAAGATGCAGTTATCCGGGTTGAGACGACAGCATCCAATGCATTGGAGTGGGAGGAAGCACGGAGAATCAAACATGAAGAAGTACTGCAAAGCCGCAACTTGTGGGACAATCCAGCCAAGTCACATGAGACGCTCTCTGCTCTCTCCGATGCCATCAGAACGGTTGATCATCTCAAAGACCTTCTATATAAGGTGCTTGCTTAGATGCATAATGTGAGTTCAGTGGACTGTTTTACTTCGTTCAAAATTTGAACAGAGGAACTACACTTTATATAGCATGCGGGTCCAGGCATAAGGACCATGCTTGAGAACCAGAAAGATAGATTAACAATGTGCCTAGTTACTTCCCTTCGCTACTACTCATTAGTCATTAGAAATTATGAATTAGAGTGTCCTTTTTTTTCTTTGATTATGAACTGTGGAAATGATGGATAACAGTTTAGCATATTTTGTTGTTGGTGCTCATTAGATATAATGTGCAGGCTGAAGAGGCTAAGTTGATAAGTCAACTAGCAGGGATGGATGTCATCAATGGAGAGCTATTTAAACAAGCATATGATATCTCTTTGGATGCTAGTGAATTTCTAGATCGTTATGAGATGTACAAGCTTCTTAAGGGTCCCTATGACAAGGAAGGAGCTTGTATCATTGTCACTGCTGGATCAGAGGGTGTTGCTTCAGAGGTCAGTTGATTGTAGTGACATTGGATAGGTCAAATATTGATCAAAGCCTGATGGTGGTAGATTAAGACGACGCCACTATAGCACTAATCATAATACCAGTTTACTACTTTGAATAATGCTACTACCCAAGTCAGGTTTCATTAAATTGTCCTTTAATTGAATTTATGTAACATGCTATCAAGACAACGAATAATGATACCTTCAAAACGACGGAGTAAAGAAACCAATTTAAAGGATGACACTGTAAATATTTCTTCCAAATCTTTGTACATAGTTATGAAAACTTCAATGATATATAGTAGTGCACTAGTGCTTTTATCAAATCCTGTTCATCCCAACCTTTTTGAAATATTGTTATTATTTTCTGATTTCAGCTATGGGCAGAGAAGCTATTTGACATGTATACACGTTGGGCACGGCGACAAGGTTGCAAAGAAGGACTGGTTGAGCAGATCGCATCAACAAGTGGTCATATCCGGTTTGCAGCGATGGAGATTGCATCGGAGTACATGTTTGGTATCCTTGCTGGAGAAAAAGGAATGCACAGAATGATCAATTCTTCCATTGACAATTCTGGCATTGAGGAGGTGATTACATTTTCTATTCGTATTTGTTATAAATCTTTAACCTTTTTTTCTGTCCAAGCAATTAAACACAAGGGTTATATCAGGGAAACCCAAGCCTCCCTTTCAAAATCATTTCAAGAGTGCTGAATTGTGCGCAGTTACTGAATGTAACTATGCCACCTAGCGACTTACCAAGTATAGAACTGCCACCTAGAAATGGAGAATTGGAGAAAGTTAGGACATGGCTTCATTATATCTATTTTAACAAGTTAAAAATTACAGTTGCGAGATATTTCTTCAGAGTTCAGCATTTTTGTACACCCAAATGTGTTGGTGGAAATCAGAACATGCATTCTGTAAAGTCCCATTTGTGAGCTTAGGCCTCTGGGTTCTTCAATGTTAAGTATCCCGAATTCAAACTGTTGTACGATGTTATGGAGGCCCAAATTGTGTGTGCAATTTTTGGCATAAACTTCTCCTTGTGCTGTTTTGCATCTGAAGGGCATTTTTACCATCATCTTTTCCTTGTGATGCTTGACACTTAGAATGGCTTTTTTATTATGATCTTTTCCTGACGATGCTTTATATCAGAATGGCTAACTCTGAACCTACCAAAGCTTCCAGGCGATTTCAGCTAAAGTCGATGTAATTCCTCTCTTCTTGGATAGACCAGTTAATTTTCACTTGGAAGACAATGATCTGGAGATTTCCCCTTCACCCAGTGAATGTGAAAATCGAGACCGAAGAAATGGTGCTACTACGGTGAGAGTTCAACACAAACCAAGTGGAGTTACTGCCGAAAGCTCAGGTACTGTAAACAAATGTTTATGCAAGTGTGAGTCAGGGCATATGGATGTAGTCTAAATGTACCGCATGTGTTCTCTCCGCAGGTGAAAGAAGCTATTTTGCAAACAAGCTGAAAGCTGTGAGCAGATTGAAAGCAAAGCTCCTCGTTTTAACAACAGAATTGAAAGTGTCAGGCGCAAAGAAACAGGCCGTAGAGAAAAAATGCAACCGTGAGACAAGACGATATACGTTTCGGCCACAGGAATTGGTCCATGATCTCAACACAGGCATCCAACTGTCAGACCTCAACTCGGTCCTGGAAGGCGACATCGAACCGTTCATCAAAGGTCGTATTATTTCAAGACATGGATGACATGCCACAATTCGTATGCAATCCTGTAAATCCATTTTTGCTGATACAGATATAGCACCTCACCAGAGGATAACTCCTGTAACATGAATCACATTTCAAGCCAAAAGGCAAAGATATAAGAGGTATAGCAAAGAGCATGTTCTTACCGGCCGGTTGCTGCAATTCATCTACTGGATGTAGATGCCCTTTCTCTGTTGTCAAGCTTGCCGGCGCGGGCACGCAAGGCACGCCAATGCTCGTCGAGCGCCGGCTTGTACTTGTCGTGCAGTCCCCTCTGCCGGTTCAACGCGACGCCAAGCGCCATCATGGCGTGGTCATGGCAGTCGATCTTGGCCGGCGCAAGCAGATGGTGGGGGATGTAGTCGTACTGCTGGCTGCCTTCGGCCTCGATGTACGGCATGAACTCCTGTCCGTAGAGGACGGCCCCGAGCCAGTACTCGGACAGGCTGCTCCAGTTCTTCACCTGCTTCACCATGTGCGCCGGCAGCACCCCTCGCCGGTTAGCGTTGCGCGTCATGTGCGTGAGTGCGCCGCCGACGCTCCTGAACCTGACGGCTTCGCAGACCATCACTGAGATAATCATCAGCGATCTCGCTATCTCCTTCTGGGTGCCGGCGTTGGCCGTAAGCTGAGCTGCCGCGGCTTGGAGCTCCTCCTTGCGGAGGATCAGTTTGTCGAGTGCCATATCGGCCACTCTCGCCATGTCACCGTAGGTATCGGTGCACGCGAGCTGCATGGCGTTGTCGATCGAGCCACCGCGGAACTTCCACCACTGGCCAGCCGAGCTCCGGTATCCGCAAAGGTAGAGGTTGTCTGAACGAATCCGGAGCAGCGTCGGGTGCCCGGAGCCGCACCGGAGCGTCACGCCGAACCATGGTGCCTCGAAGGGGTCCTCTTCCTGTTGAGGAAGCAAGACGAGCTCCAGGTGGCGCGTCGCGCCGGCGTGTACCACGAGCTGGTCGCGCACGCCGGAGATGAACCTGCCGTAGCATGAGCCATCAGTGACGTCGAGCTCCACCGTGAACGCCGGGTTCTCCATGGCAGATGATTTGACAGTTGACCACGGCGAGAGATGATATGGGGTAGCCAAACTTAGGAAGTTATTACAAGCGCTGGATTGTGTGCATCATCAAAATAAATAAATCTATAAGTTCAAAAAAAAATCTACTAATCGTTGACTTCTAAACAACTTCTAAACAACGTGATAGTTGTTTAACTTTTAAACAACTAGGTGTGTCAGCTCAATGTTCAAAGAATTTTGGAATTGTGCGAGCGAATGCGAAATTGACCATTTAAGCCGTCAAGGGATGCATTTCCTATGATTTCCAAATGAGATGCTACATTGTGCGGACTGAACATGCACGAGTGATGTCGTGTGGTGGATGTGCTCTCTTTTGGCGCTCTTAATTAAACTTGGGCAATCAAAATCCTGACTAGCTGAGTTTAGGCAAGTAACAAATCAAACAGGCGCAACTCCAAAAACGTTATCAAACTGCATAGCTAACGCCTCCAGTAGTCAGCAACTCAGCATAACCAGTGATGTCCTGATTCTGACACATAATGAGATTTTTGCATATGAGTACAGAATACATCATGAAGTTAACAGGTTGCGGATATCCTATCCTGGATATGATAAACATAACGATATACGATACTAATAGCATCCTGAAAACAGAACATATCCTTGTTCACTCCCATTTTTCTCATGTCTCATACAAAATGGTTCACGTTAACACGTCGCACAATGCTGTTATATGCTCCAACAAAATGCCTTAGTACGGTCTGTACCGTTGATGTCCTCTTGATCGGCTGCTGCTGCTGCCGCTACCTCCACCGTGACCATAACCATACTGAAACGTAAGGAAGATTAGTTAGAGATGTCATGGTTCACAATTGATAATCGCAATAATGGAAGCCGAGTGAGAAACTGATGTCAAGCTTATCCCATTTCACATATCGAAGGAAAACCGGATGTAGCTTTAGTACTGGTGTCTACTCACATCATAACCAAGACTGCCAGGGAACTGGCCATAAGACAGCATTGGGCCATAAGCTCCATATGGCCCTGACGGTTCCATGTAACCGCCGCCTCTGGAACCACCCTCAACTGGTGCAGCTGAGTCTACGGCAACCTGGAAAAAGAAACAGCACAAGCCAGATCAATGAAACAATCTTCGTACAGACTGTTAGCAGGCAGTGGCTCTTATTGCTCACCTCCTGTCCCAGAATTTCATGACTTCTTCGTGCTACACGATCTGCTACACCATCCTCAGAGAAAGTAACAAAACCAAAACCACGGTGGCCGCTTCTTTTAGGATCCTACGATTGCACTAGGTTTTGTAAGCTGTCAGAACACTTAGAACACTACCAATAATGATGGACAAAGCCAAACCTTTGGGATGTACGCATCCACAATTCTGCCAAATCGCCCAAAATAATCCCATAAATCATCAGTGTTTGCTTCTTGGGGAAGTCTACCAACAAATATCTTTTTGCTTGTTACAAGTGGCTCATTTAAGTACCCTCCTAGCAAATTTTGATGCACTACTCAGTCACAATCAATTTCTTTCAAGTCAAATATCAGCCAAAGTATAGAGCTTAACACTTACTGCCATAAGCAGGTCCAGGATGATCATACAGTGTTGGTACACCCAGAGCTGCATATCTGGTAGCAGCTGTAATGTATGCATTGTATGAACCATAACCACCGTCGCCCTGTGCTGCTCTCCTTGGAGGGTGTCTCACATCTTCATCCTGCTATGTAGGGGAAACAATATCATAAGTTGGATGTTATCAATGCCCTGACCCTCTGCTCTCTTACTCTCTCTAATCAAATAACACCATCTCAAAATTCCTGTACATCTGTGCAGTATTCAAACAGCTCTGGTCAGCAATTATTGTAGTTATGTCCCATATGGGTTCAACAAGCCATAACACTCTAATCATGTTGGGATCATGTCATAGATCTTGCGGACACACATTTGTGAACAAAATTTAGTATTTAGTATGTGTTTATGTACTTTATAGGCTTTCATATACCTCCACTTCTCAGTACAAAAAGATTTTCTCAAAAAAGGTATCATCCATTACTGTAAGATACTACAGTTTCTTCCATAATTCTACCATTATAGCAATATATCAGCATGTGTCAATACCTTGCCGAAAGGTTCAACAAACAAGGAAAGAGTATACATTTGCTATGCTTTTAACTTTTTTGAGTATAACACATTATACATAAAAAAGTTAAGAACACTACATATTTATAATAAACTGAATCGTATGTATTTAGTACTCCCTTCAGTTCCATAAAATTGGTTGTTTTGGACATAAAAAAGTCAAACTTTAAAAACGTTGACTGCAAATTTCTTTGAAAATATTTAGACTGAATATTTGAAAATCATACACCTAGCTTTGCTTTGGAAGCTTTGTTCGGCTTTGTACATACATCGCACAGAAATTAATAGTCAAAGTCGCATTTTGGAGACTGTTCCCATCCACTTTCCGAGCACTACGGGAAGTAATTTGGTAGGTTCGTGCGCAAGATTAGATTTTATTGATAGTTGTTTCAGGGTTACTCTCATTGAGAGAGGATGACACTTGGAGAGTTGGGGCAATTTTCGTTGGTTTATTTCTCACACAATGGCATACCAACCTGAGGGTTGGGGATACATATTTATATGCTGCTAGCCAGCCACGAATATGCTAGATGCTAGTCTAAGATGCTGCTAAGATGCTGTCCTAAAAGTAGTCAAGGCTATCCTAACAACCAGTCCTTCTAACTGCCAGTCCTTGATGCTCTATCCTAACTGCCAGCCTAACTGACAGTCCTTGACAAAGGACCATGTGCTGTGCAGCCCCACAAAGACCACAGACCAAAGACTATAGTACAGAGACTTATCCATCATTCTCCCCCTAAGTCTTGTGCGTTGTCTTGTGGACGGGCTGACCATCCCAATTCTGGAGCAGAGTTCAAGGAACTTGATCCTCCCAAGAGGCTTGGTGAGCAGATCAGCGAGCTGATCCGTGGTGTTGATGTAGCTCGCCTTGATGCTCCCTTCCTCCAAGCAGCCTCGGATGAAGTGATGCCTCAGCCGGATGTGCTTGCTCCGTTCGTGGAAAACGGGGTTCCTTGCCAGGGCCAGAGCGGACTTGCTGTCCACCATCAGCTGCACTGCTCTAGCATCTCGGCCAAGTAGATCACCAAGCAGCCGAGCGAGCCAGAGCGCCTGGTGCAGGCTGTGGAGGCCGCTATGTACTCAGCCTCGCAGCTGGACAAGGCAACCACCTGTTGCTTGACCGACTGCCAGCTCACGAGGCACTTGCCGAGGAAGAACATGATCCCGCTCGTGCTCTTGCTGGTGTCGATGTCGCCGGCGTGGTCGCTGTCGCTGTACCCGACGAAGTCTGCTGCCCCAGGACATCTAGGGTAGTGAAGGCCATGATCAAGAGTCCCCGCAACGTAGCGGATGATCCTCTTCACAGCCTGCTCATGCTCCGTCGTCGGTCGCTCCATGAAACGACTAACGTAGCCGACGGAGAACGCCAAGTCCGGCCGAGTGTGGGCGAGGTAGCGAAGGCTCCCCACAAGACGCCGGTACTGTGTAGCGTCCACTTCCTTCGCCGTGCTGTCACGGCTCAGCTTCAGCCTCTCCTCCATCGGAGAGAGAGCTGGGTTGCAGTCGGTGAGCTTGGCTAGCTCAACGATGCGCTTGGCGTAGGCGGTCTGTCGAAGCGTGATCCCGGAGTGGTCCTGGTGCACCTCGATCCCCAGATAGAAGGAGAGGAGCCCCAGATCACTCATCTGGAAGGCAGCCTTCATCTCCTCCTTGAACGCAGCCACCTCTGCATCCTTGATGCCGTGATCACCAAGTCGTCGACATAGACGCCCACCAACAGGGCATTTCCTCCACTGCCCCGTCGGTAGACGGCCGCCTCGTGCGGGCTTTGCTCGAAGCCCATCGTCTTCAGCGTGGAGTCCAGCTTGGCATTCCACGCCCTTGGTGCCTGCCGGAGGCCATAGAGAGCCTTGTGCAGGCGAAGTACCTTGCCCTCCTGGCCGGGGATCACAAATCCCGGCGGCTGCTGCACGTAGACCTCCTCCTTCAAGTCGCCGTTGAGGAAGGCCGACTTGACGTCCATGTGGTGGACAGGCCAGCCCTCCTGGGCAGCTAGTGCAAGGATGAGTCGCACGGACTCCATCCGTGCTACAGGAGCGAAGGCGTCGTCGAAGTCGACCCCCTCCTGCTGCAAGAAACCTCGCGCCACCAAGCGAGCCTTGTGCTTGACGATGGCGCCGGCCTCATCCCTCTTCAGCTTGAACACCCACTTAAGGGTGATCGCGCGATGACCACGAGGGAGATCAGCAAGCTCCCAGGTGCGGTTCTCCTTGACCGCATCCATCTCCATGCATCGCAGCACGCCATGCCGCATCTCTCTCAGCCTCTGCAAAAGACTGAGGCTCACCATCCTCACGCGCAAGCTGCAGCTGCGCCTCCAGCTCACGTGGCACCAGCCCCGGCACCGGCTGGTCACCGAGAAGGTTCTCCATCGTCCGGTACCGCAGCGGCTCGTCGTCATGATACGCGTCGACACGCTCCTCGTCGTGAGAGAGCGGAGAAGCGAACTCCACCGGGTTGTGCTCGGAGTGAGCTGGTGGTGGTGTAGACGCGCCCGGAGGAGTGGCTGCTGGTGCTGGAGTGCGTGGCGTTGCCGGCTGTGGTGTCGCCGGTGTAGCTAACACCGGGGTCGATGGGGACTTGGGGGCTGAAGTAGACGTGCTCAGCGAGGAGCTGCTGCCTACTCCCCCGGCCTCCTCGAAGTGGACGTACTCGATGGTGAAGTCGTCGCACGTCGGAGTCGAGCCGTCGTCCACCGCCTTACCCCACGCCCATCCTCGCCCTTCGTCGAACACGACGTCTCGCGCCGTGCGGACGCGCTGTGTCTTGGGGTCGAGGATGCGGTAGGCCTTCGAGCCCTCCGAGTAGCCGATGAACACTCCCGGAGTGCTCCTGTCATCGAGCTTGCCGATGTGACCAAGCTCCTTGGCGAACGCGAGGCAGCCAAAGACCCGCAGGTGGGAGACTGCCGGCTTCCGCCCATGCCAAGCCTCATACGGCGTCCTGCCGTCGAGCGCCTTGGTGGGTGAGCGGTTGAGGATGTAGACGGCTGTCAGCACCGCCTCTGCCCAGAAAACAGCAGGCATCTCTCTCTGCTTGAGGAGGGCCCGAGTCATCCCCACAACCGTCTGGTTGCGCCGCTCAACAACACCATTTGCTGTGGGCTGTACGGCGCGGAGTAGTGGCGCTGGATGCCTGTATCAGCGCAGTACGACGCGAACTCAGCTGCTGTGAATTCGCCGCCGTTGTCGGTGCGCAGCACACGCAGCTTGCGGCCGCACTCCGCCTCCGCAGCAACCTGCGCGCGCCTGATGGCGCCCGCTGCCTCCCCCTTGCTGCCAAGGATCACCACCCACATGTAGCGGGAGAGATCGTCGACGAGCAGCAGAAGTAGCGTCGTCCTCCTGGTGTGGCTGGTGTCACCGGCCCACACAGATCCCCATGGACGAGCTCGAGCTTCTCCTTAGCTCTGAAACTCGCCCGCTGGGGAAAGGGGAGTCGTCTGTGCTTCGTCAACACACAGACATCGCAGAACTGCTCCACATGGTCGAGGCAGGGCAGGCCTCGCACCATCTCCTTGGCACTGAGCCGCTTCAGGGCCTCAAAGTGAAGATGCCCGAAGCGCTCATGCCACTGCCACGCCTCGTCATCCCGACGAGCAGCGAGACAGATGGGTTGTGCCACCTGCACATCAAGGACGTAGAGCCGGTTTGCGCCTCTGGTTACCTTGGCAAGAAGGCGATGATGGCGATCCCAGATGCGTAGGATCCCATGCTCGATCAGCACGCGCGAGCCGTTCTCGTCCAGCTGTCCCAGGCTGATGATGGAGTTCCTCAGCGCGGGGATGTAGTAGACACCGGTGAGCAGCCGGTGCTCTCCGGTCTTGGCGATGAAGAGGACGGAGCCGACGCCCTTGATCTCTACGGCGGAGGCATCCCCGAACTTGACGGAGCCTCGTACGTCGGAGTCGAGCTCGGCGAAGAACTCTCGTCGCCCGGTCATGTGGTGGGTGGCGCCGGTGTCGAGGCACCACCCGCTGGTCTTGTCCTTGCCGGAGCCGTCGCCAAGGAGGGCGTGCGCCTTTGGCTCGTCAAGGTGGAGGAGAGCTGCTGCAGTTGGTGCTGCAGCAGGTAGTTCGACGCTTGCGTGCGTCATGAACAGGGCTGGGTCCTCCTCCGCAGCCTGTGCGACATGGGCCTGGCCACGTTGCTCCTCCGCAGCCTGTGCGACGTGGGCCTGGCCACGTCGTGGCTGTCGGCACTCCTTGGCCCAATGGCCAAGGCGGCCGCAGTTGCGGCAGCCCTCGTCTTGTGCCGGCTGGGGCCTGCCGGCGGCGCCTCCCCGGGCACCTCCACGGGCATCACCATGTGCCCTGGCCTGGTAGTCTCGGCGTCCCCTTCGCGGCCTGCCACGCCTGCGGCTGCTGGAAGAAGGCTCCCCCTTCTTCCCGTCACCGTGGCTGGCGTCCCACTGCTCCCGAGACAGGAGCAGCTTGCCGCCGGTGGTGATGGGCCCCGAGAGAGGCTGTGGCTCGTCGGTGTCGACGACCTTGAGGCGACCTATCGCCTCCTCGATCGTCATCGTGGAGAGGTCCAGCAGCGACTCGATCGAGCGAGCCATCTGCTTGTACTTCTCGGGGATGCACCGGAAGAGCTTCTCGACAGCTCTCTCCTCGCTGTAGGTGGCATCACCAAACTGCACCATCTTCTGCAACAGAGTGTTGAGACGGAGAGCAAAGTCATCAACGTCCTCACCTGGCTTGAAGGCCAGGTTCTCCCACTCCTTGCGAAGTGCCTGCAGGGTGGACTTGCGGGCACGGTCGCTGCCGATGCGTGCCGCGGCGATGGCGTCCCATGCCTCCTTGGCAGTCCGCTTGTTGGAAAGCGAGAACTGCATCTCGGCCGGGACTGCAGCGATGAGGGCGTCCAACGCCCGTCGATCCTCATGTGGGTCAACGGCGTCGTCCTGGACCGCCTCCCACATGTGCCGCACCTGCAGCCTGATCCTCATGATCGCTGCCCACTCGACGTAGTTGGTTTTGGTGAGGGTAGGCCACCCAGCACCGGGACCAACGTCCCTGACCACAGTCCGGACCCCGTAGAGGCCTCGGCCTTGGTCATCCCAGCCGCCGTCGCCGTGCGCGCCTCCTCTGGCGCCACCGCGAGCGTGCTCGGCTGCCCACTGCGCCGCCCGCTCTTGCGCCGCGTCGTCGCGGTCTGCGACGACGCTGCCATCAGCGGACGCGGAGCTGTTGGCGCTGTCGCGCAATGCCTTGGCCTCCGCCGCAGCCACACGTGCTGCCTCCGCCGTCGCTGCTGCTTCTACCTCCGCTCTGGCTGCTGCCAGCTCCGCGGCTGCCAGCCTCGACGCCCTTGCCGCCGCTGCAGCGGTTGCCGCAGTCACTCGCTCACGCTCCTCTGCCTCTGCGCGCTCGGCCTCCTGCCGACGCCGCATGCTCGAGGTAGCCGTGTGCTGAGAGTGACCTGTGGACATGGCTCGCTGCTGGGGGGCTGTCTGCTGCCGACGAGCTGCTGCTCGACAACCCGGAGGGAGGGAAGTAACCAGGGACAGTCGGAGCAACTGCTGCTACCGGCTGGGGCTGCTCTGCTCCTGGTGAGAGAGGAGAACAGGTAAAGGTCAGGCTACAAGACAACCTCGCTCTGATACCACTTGATAGTTGTTTCAGGGTTACTCTCATTGAGAGAGGATGACACTTGGAGAGTTGGGGCAATTTTCGTTGGTTTATTTCTCACACAATGGCATACCAACCTGAGGGGTTGGGGATACATATTTATATGCTGCTAGCCAGCCACGAATATGCTAGATGCTAGTCTAAGATGCTGCTAAGATGCTGTCCTAAAAGTAGTCAAGGCTATCCTAACAACCAGTCCTTCTAACTGCCAGTCCTTGATGCTCTATCCTAACTGCCAGCCTAACTGACAGTCCTTGATGCAAAGGACCATGTGCTGTGCAGCCCCACAAAGACCACAGACCAAAGACTATAGTACAGAGACTTATCCATCATTTATAACCTGGTCAGCTAACCCAAAATCAATGTTTCCTACTATCCACAATAGTGTCAACATCGGTTGGTCAATTTTAGTTCAAGTATTAGAGAAATAGAGATGACCCGTATAAAATGATACATGTATCAGAGCTAAGAAAATTAGAAATGTACCTTGGGAGTTGCATGGTCAACAACAACAGTCGTACCATCAAGCTCGTGATTTTCTTGCATAACATTGTCCACGCATTCTATAAATTACAGATAAAAGTTACAAACTATGAAGCTAAACAATTGTTTAGGAACATTATGTTACCAGTGGTAAATGGCGAAGCAAATGCAAAGTTCCAAGCATAATTTAGGAATGCAAGTTCAAAACTAGAAACAAATCCTAGTCTATGCAGTCAAAACTCCAGTTACAACACAGACAACAACCAGTTTGCCACAACAGTTATACCTAAGTTTTATTTTCTTTGTGGGTGTCCACTTGGCTGTCAATTTCATGGGAAATGCTGGTCAACAAACTAAGCATTCTCCAACTGCAGCCATCAGCAACGCCACAGCCTTGATACTACACACATGTTGATCAATCCAACCCCACTGCATGGATCTAAGGCTATGGGAGATGAAGTCGTAGGGGTTCTTGGTGCACCAAAGTTATAACAATTTTCCTCTAACTAGTTTAATCTGACCTGACCAATGTACTATTTAATATCACGTCTCTTAGAAAATTCTATACACATACCAGCAGTCCGGAAAGTGACAAACCCAATTCCACGATGGTCTTTTGAACCCAGTTCCTGCATGAGATAGGAAGGAGTACACAACCAATGTTAGCAGAAGCTAAGCATGTTGACTCAAACTGCAATTTCTCTGTAGAATATTTTGTACATAATAACCATGAAATCGTTGCATCAAACAAGTAGCCAGCACACACATAATCAGGTATGTATAAGGACTAGAAAACTACAGAAAATGGGGGTGTGCAGATCCAGTTTCAACCATCTTTCCTATCCTAACTGAAGGGGTGCAGGAAAGCTGACCAGGCAACTTAACCAGCTGTGTGAGTTCACAGCTGTCTAGCGGTAGAATAGTCTATAAGTTTTAACCCTCATCCACGTCCACCACAACAATCTTGGTTTATCGGATACCAGAGTTTCAAAGATGGGAAGAAAAACATTTTAACTTCCAAGGAAAATTGTCCTGAAGATTCATAGTTATACTGCATGAATCTTTCTTCAGTAGTTCACTCTTGAGAAAGTAAGGCACAATGTCTTGTCAAGTGTCCAAAAACTATTCTGAGTGGATTATCGAAAGTAGCTTAACCATAGAATAACATGTTTACGACTTAAATTTGTTGAAATATGTCCAAAATATTCTTGAACAGCATTAACTTTAATTGTCAGCCAGGACAAAATGACTGGCACTTGGATCCAGAATATTTTATCGCTATGCAGTCTCACAAGAGTTTAACTTTCTCACCTTGGGCATATAAAGATCTGTTATTTCTCCAAAATTTTGAAAATGCCTGTTGAAACAATGTCACGGCTTAGACAAGTTCAGATACTGAATGATGTGTAATCAACAAAAACATAAATGTGTCCTGGACCTCACCTGCGAAACATTGACTCATCCACAGATTGTGGAATGCGAGCAACAAATATCCTAGTAGCTTTCTTGTTTCCTGGAGCTCGCATTTCTTCCTGTGTTCAAAACTCATCACATCATTACCAAAAAAAGGCAAAACAAGCTAAGGCCTGGAACTGAAGAACTGTTGTATGTTGCATATGGTACACTAAATTTGAAGTTATTTCTGTAATATTGACCTTGGGAGTTGCTATCTTCACTTCGAGAGTTCGGTCTCCAAGAATATGCTCGGAGTCGACGACATTCTAAAAGGAGTTCACAGAGAGTTAGACATAATAGAAGCGACGAAAAAAATCATCCATAATTAAACTAGCCAAAAATGTCATTCTGTCATTTTCTAATTACTTTCGCCCAAATTTCTTCACTTGACTACAGCATGACTATGACAAAGACGATTTTATTGCTTTGCACATAAATCTCATTATTTCGGGCATATCGTTGATGTCTAGCACACTTATCAAGCACTATCAGTAAATTCATCGCTTCCAACTGTAAAAAATGTAAACAACTTCTTTGCTTGCCTGCCCCATCAAACCCATATGTTCTAAAGCACATAAATGAACTGCTTGGTTGCATATGGACCTCAATATAATGCAATTGTAACACACGTAATCATATCCATATTGACCTATCAAATATATTCATAGTTTACATTTACCATTTAGACCTTTTTGTAGTATTAAGCATGATTGGTTTGTGAGAAGGGATAACATGTATTGAATGACTATTTGCCCATTTTCTTCAAATGCTTCATATATATTTTTTGATAGCGTCACAATTTATAAAAAAGCATTTCCTGTTATGGAAGACAAAATGAAAGATACTATAACAGGATGTTCAAGCTGAGGAAAACCTCGCACAAAGTGGGATCAACTAGAGTTACAATATACAACCACACGATAGTCAGGTAAAAACAGAAGAGCTCTGTTGCCAAAAGGTAATGTGAAGTCTAGTTGCGTACATTGTCAGGCAATGAAATGTAAAGAGGAGAGTAAGCATCTGTCATATGTCGAAGTCTACATTACCAATTGCCTAAAAACAGAAGGTATTTCCTTTTATTACCTTTGCATCCTCTACCGACGAAAATGTCACGTATCCAAAACCACGAGATCGACCAGATGAGCGATCCTGAAATTTCAGAAAGGCGGAAAACATGTAGGTAAATTAGATTTGGAGATGAGCAACCAAATATGATTGGAACAAGAACAACAATGATCTAGCCGAGAGCTAGGAAAAGAGAGTGCAGTTTCCCCTTACAGAAACAAATGACATAATGGCGAAAGATAAAGCACAAGTCAAACACGATTGGACTAAAAATAATATATGTGTGCGCCTCCCAAAAAATATTCACTATTAAGTAAAAGTAAAACAATTGGGAGATAGATGACAGACCCTAAATGAGACAAGAGGGAGTTTAGTTTTCAATGTAAAACACCAATGCTGAAATTTTAACAACACAAGAGAGGGCATGCTACCCATCGAAATTATTGTGCATGTTGAATAGTCACGAACCTTCATGACGATGCAATCATCCAGGGGGCCAAACTTGGTCATGTACTCTCTTAATCCTTCTGTATCGACATCCCAAGGGATTCCAAGAACCTAAGTGCATGGAGTGCTCACTCTCGTTACTCCTTGAGGAAGGCATCCCTAAAAATAGATCTCATGAAATAAAAAAGGATTAGTAACTAACCACAAGCTTCGAAGCCATGCTATCACTACGCAGCTCTCTTGTTGTTCTCAGGCCAAGAAAACTCCCGATCTATGTTCCTTCAGCGACGCTGAATCACCCGAATGTTGCTTTTATCAAGCTATGTGTCCAAAGGAAAAGGTTCCCAAGTCTGAGACTCTCCCTCACTCTTGACGCTGAATCGGCAAGCTCCACTCTTTATCTCACTCAGCTCACGGTAACTAGTAAGACAATGGTAAAAGTTACTGAATTAGTACTTCAATATCTAAGACATGAAGAACAGAAGTAGCTTTTTGTTGTAACTACTCTTCTACAGTACAATATAAAGAACTAAAAAACACAGGGTAATGGGTTGTTGCTTGATTCACACTAATTGTAATACTCTAGAATGAAGATTTCAGCAGTCAAACTTCAAAGCTGATACAGTTCCTCCCACGGGCGGATCTAGATGGTGTGTCCGGCGGGGTGGAGACAGCAGGAAGAACGGAAACAGTGATGAGGGGAGTGTTGGGGCGTGGATTGATGCGTCGGCGGTGACACTAAGGTACGGCACGGTGGTAGGCCGGGACTCGGGAGGAAGAGGAAAGAAAGGTACGGGAAACATGGTAGAGTTCGGCCCTGGATGGACGGATATGGATAATCATCAAAACTTCGTCCCAACGAGACACAATTTCCAAATCGAGGGCCCATCAGGCCAAGCAAGCTATGGAAAACCTAAATCTCGAACGAATTACTCCCAAGATAGGACAAGAAAGAAGTCGAATTCCGGCACAGGGAACGGACCTACTACGTCTCGTGGAACGAGGAAAGGAGATGGGTGATGAAAGGCGTACCTTGAAGAAGAAGATTACGGCGGGCGGCGGAGAGGTCGATGCCGCGGCGCAGGAATCACCCTCACGGGAGAAGAAGGTCGGGGAGCAGATTTGTGTCCATGTCAGGAAAAGAACCAGGTTATGGTTTCATCCTGAGGCTATATGCATTCAGGTCCCCCGTAAGATGTGTATTTACAGTCCACCCCGTTTAAAATTGTTTTCACCCCCATTTTTTTTTGACAACTTAAACCTCTTTATTCATTACCAATAAGTGTTCACTCGGAAGGAGAGAGATGATATAATGGTTGATCCCTAGCTAACATTAAGATCTCATGGGTTAAGGCATTAGCTTCTATAAAAGTATGAACAAATTGAATTTTGACGAAGTCCCTTGAGAGGTGGTAGCCCGTCAAAAACAGGCGGCGGCTATCCCATGGCTCACACCATCTTTTTTTTTTTTTTTTTTTTTTGAGAACACAGTACAACACAGACGCTCACAAATACGCACATACACTCACCCCTATGAACGCACGCACGCACACCCTACCCCTATGAGCACCTCTGAAGGACTGAGCCGGCAGATCTTGAGGTTGACGAAGTCACCACAGGCGCCTCGCTGTTGACGGGCACGTCACCTACCACTGAAAGAATAGCGCCGGATAATCCTGGAATAAATCCAGGTAAATGCAAACGCCCATGCCAAGTCTAGGACTTGAACCTGGGTGGGCTGGTTCCACCACAGGGAACCCAACCATCAGAGCCAAGCTCCGTTTGCCATGGCTCACACCATCTGATGCATGCAGAATGTGAATATTACGCAACTAATTGCACCCGCAACCTATTGTCGGATGTCATATTTAGAGTAGCGCCTCGCCTCGGGCTGTGGTGCCTGGCCTGTGTGTCTATGTTCATGGCATCAATTTGCTACGCCGGCGGAGTGGTGGAGTTTCATGGCAGCTTCACTAACTCAAGATAACCTTTTGGTGGTCATATATGGAGTGTGGCATATCTGGAAGGAAAGGTGGCGCCGCGTTTTGCAGCAGGCGGTGGCCACCGAGACTCAGCTCATTGACTTGATCCGGGATGACATTTTGCTGGTGGGATCATACTGGGCTGGGAGACATGAAGATCAGGAGTTGGAGCCGCCTGTAGAGGCGCATTCTGGCGAGTAGTTGTCCTCAGAGATAGGCAGCCTATGCTGTCTTTCATGTTGTTGTTTTCTCTCTATATTTTGCTAGATACTCTCTAGCGTGTAACTGAACCACTTTCTATCTTCTGAATTGAATTGGCAGAACACCTGACGTTATCCCTCAAAAAAAAGTGAAATAAATCATTTTGTGCAGGCCACATATGTACATATTTTGGAACAAAATTTTGTAGATGCGCAAGATGTAACATAGCCCATGTACATGATTTATTTCGTATTTTTTGAAAACTCGGAAGTATGAAATCGGACAATGGGTTGCGCATGCAACTAGTTGTAGATTTTAGTTTTCCCATGCATATGGATCTTCTTTTTCGGATCTCATCCTGATTTTACATGCGCTAAATCCAAAATTATACTAGTCGGCGCAAATTGTGTATCATGATAAATAGGTCTTGTACTTGAGATATTTGATATCTCGTGGCATTGGTATATATGAATAACTTTGCGCAGATATACTATCATAGCATGTGTAGGGTTTAACTAAATCTTAAAATGACTTATGCAAACTAATATAAGTCACTCTAATATATTTATATGATTAATATAAATATATCTTGTGCTCATATCAACTTGACGTAGTAATTAATAGAAATATATCTGTCTATAATTTCTCTTTGTATGACGCAATGTACTCCGTCTTCATCTGTGCTACCACAATCACAGGTACTCCTTCGTACCAATTGCACACGGGAGGCAACAAAAGACAAGAGTAGTGTACTGTATGTCTGTATGTGATGTGGTAGAGTGCAGCATGAGGCTGCATTTGTAGTCAAGGCACGGTAGATCGTGATTCAAAGCCAGGAGAGCTGGTACCATGCGACGCCAGCCCCTGACGTGACCAAACAGCAAGGGCAAACAACGCATACGACTCGAGGGGATGTAAGAGCCAGTTTCACGGGGCTCAGAAACCACAACCAGACGTCAAAGTTCCACATACGATAGTGGCAAGGAAACAAACCACAGCTACTTTTGCATAAAAGATTACAAAATAAGTTTCAAGCTAAGGCAGCAATGCACCAAAGTTGTCTAGTTTGATACGAGTAGTTTCTAAATGCGGGCACATACTGGCATATTTACATAGAAGCCTTAAACCATTGAGAGACGAGACTAAGAATTTACAATAGCCAGCAAGGCGATAACTTAGCAAAAGTGAGTATACAGTTCAGGCCCCTAAACTATAAACTGGGGCACATCAGAGAGATTCCGCAAACTGTGGCGCCTCAAGATCAAGCTCCTGCCTCATGACGCAGGTCATGAACCAGTCAGTGCTGAATGTTTTCATGCCTCTTTTTGCTGCATCATTTGCAAGGTCCAGGCCTTCTTCGCACGCCAAGAAGATTGTCTTTGAGAGATCATCTGACTCATCTAGCTTATTGATGACCTGCACGTAAATAAATGTGAAAATACTTTAAAATAGGCAGTGTAATTATGTTCTCTGAGAAGCAACAACAGAAGCATTTCAAATACTGGACTCGTGCATAATTTAGTAGTTTGACCCAAAATTATTCTCAATGCTCATGCATGGTAGGAACTCCGCCTATGTCTTCTAGGCATAGCCGGTCCCAAGCCCGGATAAAGGAGGAGGGTTGTGATAGGCTTGGCGAGCCAACGTAAAAACTAGCCAGTCCCATGGATATGAAACCCACGAGAGTAGTACTAGGGTGGGTGACCTCCTGGAAAGTCCTCGTGAAAGGTTTCATATCTAAGGGTTGTGATAGGCTTGGCGAGCCAACGTAAAAACTAGCCAGTCCCATGGATATGAAACCCATTTGGGCGAGAGTAGTACCAGGATGGGTGACCTCCTGAGAAGTCCTCGTGACAGGGTTTCATATCTAGCCTACCCCAACTTGTTTGGGACAAAAGGCTTTGTTTAGGTTAAGGTTAAGGTTAAGGCTCATGCATGGTAGGATGATCTGAAGTTACCTTGCCTCCAGAGGATTTGATAATTGGAGAGAGCACACCAGGAGAGGGTTGGATGTACTTGCTCAGACAGAAAGTGTAGCCCGAAAATAACATGCAAGGCCTCTGTTTAGCCCTCATGACCGCAGCTCTCATTTCAGAATTGTATTCCATCTTATATTCTTCATCATCTAGAACATGTTCTGCTTCACCTAGGAAACATCAGAAAAGTGCAAGAGAAGTAAACAGCGTAAGTTGGTTTCTTTTGCCATGGATTTGGAGCAGCGATAATTAACATCTGCATTTGTTCATTTGGGATCAAGTGCTAGGGTTTAAACACCTAGTTCAACACAACAACAGCTCCAGGAGCTTAGGATGAGTAGACTACAGAAAATTTTGCCCGTACATTTCATGTCTTCGATTGCACAGACAGACATGGGCAGAATAGGTTGCCTAGCTATCTCGAGTTCTAACTCACCAACAAATTTCCCTTGTTTGAAGCTCTGTTTTAGCCAGTTTGGAGAAACTATCCAAGCCCTGCAATCAGTATATAGTCTAGTCAACTCCACGGTGAGTAAGATGCTTCAACAACTATATGTGAAATGTTGAATTAACTCAGTGTAAAACACGGAATGCAAATAGTACTATAGTTTGAAACGTGATGAACTGGGGTGTAAGAAAATTTTAGATGAAAACTAACCCAGAGCTCAAAGCAATACAAAAATTCATAGTCCTTCGAGCTTTTCCAGTTACGACATGTGTGCATGAACGTCCTTCACAGGTAACAGATCCCCCGAGCATTTCAACTACCTGCACCATAATTCACAACTCAACACATTTAGAAGTAAGCAATATAAGTAGGGCAAAGCAGAGTACATACTTCTTTTCTAAAGGAGAAAAAAAGCCTGCAGCTTGCTTCCATGCACCAGTGTCAGTTTCTTGAGTAAGAATGTACTCATATATTCCTTCATTTTAGAAATACCGCTCATTCTCAAAGTTAAGAGTAAAGTTTACATAGAGACTACCTCTGTAAGCCGTATCTTCTTTGCTTCATCTGCAATATTCATGAGCATAACTGAAGGCCTTCCATTGGAACAGGTAGTGGCCTTATCATCTCCTGATATTTTGTTTTCACCAAGTACCATATTAGGAGTACAAGGAGTGCTGTTTACAGTGAGAGATTTGTCACATATATCATTTCGCCTCATGTCTTGTTTATGGTCAGCATTACTGGTGCATCTCACTCTTTTTGACTTCAGTGAAGATGATGAGGTTCCATATGTCCGTTTTTTTAGTTGTTGGTCAGATAGTGAACATCCTTCACTGCCAGCAGAAGCTTCATTTCTAACCACGTATGCAGTCTTGCTGACATTGTGGCATCCAAATGTCTGGGGAAACAAATTTTCACAGGAGGGAACTGCAGTATCAGTATCACCAGGAGAAATGCCTGAAAGAGTATCACAGAAGATCAGAGATAGACATAGCAATTGATATTTGCAGACTATGCACTTATATGATTAAAGCCGGATGCACTGTCCTTTTTTCGGAGGTTGAAATCAAACTTGATAAACCAGTAAGTTAAATACTTGCAAGGTATTATTGTAATGTATGAATATTGGTGATATCTATGGTCAATATTTTAGCTTTTCGCTCTTTGCAGAACTTTCATTGTTAATTCACAAGAATTAAGACGCTACAGTTTGCGTAATAAAAGATTTACTTCAAATACATAAATGGACCATCACATTGGATAGATAATGGCATGATGCCAAGGGAGAGGTCTTCTATAGCCAGAGTGTTCCATGGCTCCTCTTACTCTAGAAAAGTTCTTAATGAAGTCCTTACTTATACAGCTAGCTTAAAGTAATGATAGAAAATTTAGGACATCTTCTCTGTTTGGCTCCCTCAGCTAGCTTATCACATGTAGATTCGTTTACAATTATATTTGCATAAACATTAATTCTACTGGAATTAGTGCGTTCGAGATATCTGAACCTAAAATTTAAACAATTATGGGCTCATGGAACTTACTGTCTGGTACCACAGGGTGGAGCTGAGAAGTTTGCAGTTCTCCCAGTGAATTTTTTGGTACAGTTGGCAAACCCTTTTTAAGATGTGTAACCATAAGTGTTGAACTCCCCGGAAAGCATAATGCTCTCTTGATATCAGCCCTTACTGGAATTTTGCGTATCTTACCTTTAGTGTCCACCTCTCCAACAGATACAAAACCCTGCAATGCACTCAAGAGCACAGACCAGTCGTATCATTAGCTCCTTTTAGTTTTTTATTGGGTATAAATGTTCTTAAAGTAGGATACAGAATAGGAGGATGTTGTGTAACGAAAAATTTCTAACAGAACAACGACTTGAAAAGAGCAAACAAAGTCCAGCCACTCTGAACTGAAAATCATCTGTTTGCTTATAAGTAGACCTGTTTAAAATCTGGGCCCGGCTGGGCTTTGATCTGGAAGCCCAACCAGACATTGCCAACGCACATAAAAACTAGCCGACTAAAAATACACTAATCATTCTCAGAAAACTACTAGTTATTTTCCCATCAACTACTCCTCTCAGGCTTTTTGGGGATTTGAGGCCAAAACACAGGCTGGGACACCCATGATCAGGTTTACATATAAGACCTGTGCCAATGCACCATTTCTTAGTACGGTATCATGTTGTAGCTTAGCTAAGATACAACCTCATTCTCTTTCTTCATTAATTAGTATGCCACGTCAGCAAAATGCATATGAAAACGCGCTAAGAAACTAGCATTGGCACAGGCCTAAGTAGCTAAGCTTTGCTAATGGCATTGAGCGATTATAGTAGTTCAAAAGAACTCCTATTAGGAGCATAAGACTGCAGATGCTAATGACTGTCAAAATACAAAAGGTATAACAAGTCAAGCATTTTTTCCAACATACCGCCATCTTGTGCCAGAAAACACCATGAGAAATCAACGTGATTTTTATTCTCAACCTTGATTTTTATTTTCAACATACAATCATAAAAATGGTGTCCTTTTAGGGATCATAAAAATGGTGTTTTATTATTCATGTCCGGATTTGTTTACGACTTCAGTTCTACTCCTACATGATGTCATTTCAAACCCTATATATCCCATTTACAAGGGATGGAAGAAAAAAATAGCGAGCCTCATTGCAACACTCATACTTCTGTCTCTGCTCATACGATATTCGCCTTTTGCGCGCCCATAGTTGTCCCCACAAAGATTTTCTATCTGTGCTCATAGGGTCGTCTTTTATTTTCTGTGTGTGTTGGGGAGAGGTTCATGTCCTTTTGGCTTGATTTTGAGGGCCACTTCCTGCTTCATTAACAGACATATATAGTTCCTCCTATGTTTCTTGATTTCTATTTGCTGCCTATTTCTTTAAGCAGTAATGCAAGCACAAGATTGCTAAACTATGTAGCATACGCCAAACATATATTTAAGATATAATCATAATGTAAAACAAAACCGAAACAGACAGACAGAGTTATCAGATTTCCATTTTTACTTGCCTGTTTAAGCCAAAATCCTTCAGAGACCTTATCTGCCCAACAGAATATAGTTGTGATACCAACATTTTGGCTTAATTCCTTATACAAGAGATGACCAAAACCCTAACATAAATATTAGAACTACATTAATTGTGAAACTTCTGAAAAAAAAGATGTAGACTATTGTGTACATATGATTCAGCATGTGCACTTTAGAGTTCAGAAATGGCATTTAACAAGAAATGCATAGATGGGTTTATAATTAATTGACACCATCTTTCTAGTTTAGACTGAGAATATCAGGCAAATATAACTGAATGATTTGCTCATTCACATGCCACAAGAGGTCTAGATGTATTCAGGAAGAACAATGAAGTAATACTGTTCCCTCATAATCCAAGATTAGTTAGGATAGAAAGTGTGTTGAATTACATGAATTATAACTTTGTAAGTGCCATATAGGATTTGTAGGATATAAGGAATAGCATTGAGTGATGGCAGTACACATATGCTATGAAGTATAAATAACCAGTGGGAGCCAGTAAAAAAAACGTACCAACCAGGCATTCAAAAGTAAATTCAATTTTAGTAACAAGAGATAGAAATGAATCTTGCAAAAGGGATGCTAGTTCTGAAGTTTAAAAGAATTTATGAATGACATACCACACGTTGAAAAGCTGATGCCACGACTGCCAGGGGTATTTCAGCATATTGCGTGTCAGCTGGCACTATCTGATATGAAACGGCAGCTATGATCTGTCTGACAGTCTGACAGAGTGGTTAGATTTCAACTTCAAACAAAACCTGGTATGGTAGGTTAATTGTAGAAGCAATGAGTGAAATTTCAATTATTTATACATTAATACTAGGTTACCGGCACTTTCATTGTTATACTTTAACAGAAGCAAATGGAAAAAATCACAGTACGTCAACTTCCCTGTACCTACAGTTCTTCGAGGTTATTTATCTGTCTTCACTAGCCACTAATGATAGTGCATATTTGTCACACATTTTTTTGAAATGCTAAAATTATTTAGAAATGGTAAATAAAGGAGTATACCCATGGGAAATGGAGGGTAACTGAACTTGAATTCAAAATTTGTCATGTGAAGTTGTCAATTGGATACGAACTTTCAGGTGCCTGTAGTGATTGGTGAACGGTTTTTGAAACCTGACCAGTCATTGAACCGCTACATTATATGGTTCACTGTTTTGTCAATCTAGCCAACATTTGGCTGGTTGGACCACCAGTTCAATATAAGGTAATGGATTACTAGTGGCAACCAGCACACTTATTTGTTTGGTCAGCCGTGTCACGTGAAGATTCTGTTGGCCACGTTTTCTGGCTGGCACCTGGTGGCACTGCACTTTTAATTTCTTCTACAATGCTACAGTCACGCACATAGATGATGTTTGGTCAAATCATCACGGATTTCTTGTGGTTCACCTAAGAAAGTATTCCCTCCGATCGGAAATGGTTGGCACAGATTTGTCTAAATACGGATGTATCTACACACTAAAACATGTCTATATACATCCGTATTTAGACAACTCCATGTCAGTCATTTCCGATCGGAGGGAGTAAGAAACTGAACAGTTCAGCCATGGAATCACTGGTTCGACCAGCTCAGGCACATAAATGATCCAGTGAGGAAACCAGACCAGCCAAGGCTCTGGTTCCGGGGTTTTCCGGTTGAACTGCTAGTCTGGTCCAGATTTAATAACTATTAATGGGCATAGTGATTGCTGGGCTAATGAGATGAACATTCAGCAGGCTTCCATCTCACCAGGCATGTGTCACACCTGTTCAAAGCTGACGTAATCCTTGCATTTCTGTTACTCGTGTGATAATCATAGATTATTGAAATAAAAAATAGGATACCCAAGACTTGTAGTGAAACTTGTTGGCCTGATTTAATCTTGTCATAGTGTAAACTGCACACATAGGTTGTGTGCAGGCTATAGTGTGAACAAACACATAGGTTGTGTGCTGGTTGGGGCACATGAGTTGTGTCCTGAGTAGATAGGCATGCTGCAATATGTTTGCAGGAGTTAAGTAGTAGGTGCTAGTATGTTCTAGAGTATATGTAATTCTTAGGCTGTAAGATAGGGTAGGGCAGTAGAAGCCCCTAGAATGCGGTAGCACCGACCTTGAACCCTCTATATAAGGAGAGGCACCCTATATGGAGGGAAGTAAGTTGCAAGTCAGAGTCCTAGCATAGGTTGCTGAGGGCAAGCATAGGTTGCTAAGGTTTGCCAGCATTTGTTGCTGTGGTGTAAGCTTCAGTAGGCATAGGTTGCCAAGCTTGTAGGCATTCGTTGCCTGTGTGTTGTAGCATTCGTTGCTGCAAAATCTAATAGAAAAGGAAGGCATTTGTTGCCTGAAACTGGTGTGCTCCTCTCTAGTGCTTGTCCCCTGTTTTCTTCATTTGCTAGAGAGAGAACAGAGAGAAGAGAGAAGAAGAGAGGGAACACCTAACAATTGGTATCAAAGCCTCAAGATTAGAAGACCAAGAAGGACTGTGTGTCGGTCCCATGGAAGCTGGATGTGTGTCGTCCAATGACGTGATCAATCAAGGAAGGGTGATCGTGGTTCTTGTCAAGCTTCATGCACTAACCACTATTCCAAAAGACCGATCTGATGGAAAGGGCCAGACAATTCACTTATACACTTCAACACCCCCTCTCACGTGTGACTCGGGGAGGGAGAGGCCAACACGTGCAACCGGAAGAGAGCGACGGCGCGCGAGTCTCAGAGGTATGGCTCAAGAGGCCTATACGTGGACAAAGAGGGGGCAGCAACAATTTTAGAACAAATTGCGCAAACCAGGACTCGAACTCGAGACCTTGGCTCTGATACCATGTCAAGCTTCATGCGCTGACCACTTAATCCAAAAGACCGATCTGATGGAAAGGGCCAGACAATTCACTTATACACTTCAACAGTTCTATCCGCGGTCATGCCGGCTGCCAGAACGACGAGGACAATAGCAACAACTCCGACACCAGTGTGCGTAGTGGGGCGCAAGGCTGGGAAGAAGAAGCGGAAGTGCTACAACTGTGCTGTCCGTGGCCACTACTCGTCTGAGTACCGCAACCGGAAGAAAGAACAAGTGTTTTCCGCGTCGGCAGATGAACATCCAGCGCTGATTGAAGATGACAAGATTAGGGGGTGATTGTTGGCCTGATTTAATCTTGTCATAGTGTAAACTGCACACATAGGTTGTGTGCAGGCTATAGTGTGAACACACACATAGGCTGTGTGCTCGTTGGGGCACATGAGTTGTGTCCTGAGTAGATAGGCATGCTGCAATATGTTTGCAGGAGTTAAGTAGTAGGTGCTAGTATGTTCTAGAGTATATGTAATTCTTAGGCTGTAAGATAGGGTAGGGCAGTAGAAGCCTCTAGAATGTTGTAGCACCGACCTTGAACCCTCTATATAAGGAGAGGCACCCTATATGGAGGGAAGTAAGTTGCAAGCCAGAGTCCTAGCATAGGTTGCTGAGGGCAAGCATAGGTTGCTAAGGTCTGCCAACATTTGTTGCTGTGGTGAAGCTTCAGTAGGCATAGGTTGCCAAACTTGTAGGCATTCGTTGCCTGTGTGGTGTAGCATTCATTGCTGCAAAATCTAATAGATAAGGAAGGCATTTGTTGCCTGAAATTGGTGTGCTCCTTTGTAGTGCTAGTCCCATGTTTTCTTCATTTGCTAGAGAGAACAGAGAGAACAGAGAACAGAGAGGGAAACACCTAACAAAACTAATATCTTAGAACAAATCAAAATGCAATATAGTATATCGCTGAAATCAAACATCTGGAGCATTCATTCATTTCATTTTAGTGATGCTTATGTAGATGTACAAGTCTAAATCTTCTCTCTTCTTTTTCACATTGGACATACTTTTACTAAGGTTATGGTCAACTAGCTTCCTTTTGGGATGGATCCATAACCCGACCGAATTAATTAATTGACAAAAGCAGATGATATTGAATCTGTCTTTAGGGCACTACCAGCAGATGTCGGTATGACAGCGGATTGTCATGCATTGACCTTTACCGCTTGGGATATAAACTAGAATCTAGTAGTGCGGAAAGAACAGGAATACTATCATGCCAATTAATAATTCAGATTAGTTTCACTTTTTTCGGTTTAATGGTGTTGTGCCTTAACGTACTGTCTGATGTGCATTTGTCAAACCTGGGAACATTCCGCGAAGCAGCGGTGTGTAAAGTTACTTTAAGACATAAAGCTACGAGTAGATGAACCAATATAGACTAATATTATGCATTATGCAGACAAATAGGATGATGCATGTGTAGGATACTTGATGCTTACCTCTTCAGGCCCTGGAAGTGAGGTAGACCTCAGAGCTAGAGTCTTGTACTTCCTGGGAAGGAAAAACATGAAACCAAAATGTTAGCTCTCTCTACTCTTACAAACGATACCACAGTAATAATATTTACTCTGTGACAAAGAAAAATAGCATGAGGTCAAAGCAAAAAAAATAGGAATTTTTTGCCAGTGTCACCATCAAAAAAGGTAGAGAAAGAAACGAAAGGAGAAGATTTTTACCTGTCCATTACGCATTTTTCGAGAAATCCTGACTTTTTTCCAGTGTCAGCAGCATAATCCATAGTTGGAAGTTCATTCTTATAAAGCATTAGTACTTCCTACAAAAATAAGAGCAAAATTTAGATGAGTTGACACAATATCTTGATACAGTCATCAACGCTCTGTCATTATAGAATATCCCTGTGATATGATATCAGCCAATTAATAACTGAAGTCTAACTTGAGAAAATTAACGTTGCAGTTACTACAATTCCACATATGTTACTACTAGAGCAACATGCACAATTAATTTCGTGCCTAATTGTATCAGTGTGCATAGCCAATATGCATCCATGTGAACCTTTTCTATTTATTTATTTTGAGAGAATCATCTTAAACATTTTAGTTCTACAACCAAGGGGTCCATCAATATAGAAAACGTAAAACTCCAATAAGATAGCCTTCGTTTGCCCCTGGCGCAACGAAAAGCTTAATAAAAGTGTTCCATAAGTTAGATTACCTGAAGCAAAGACTTGTTTCGGCTGTCGACATCATTGGGATTCAGAAGGATGAAATCAGACCCCTCGCCTACAGACAATACAAATATCACATCACAGCAATGAACAGAGCCACCACGGATTCAACCTCCGATAACGCAACAAGAAAACAATTCAGATACTCCAACACTAACCAATCTCATCCGAAGAACTCCTGGCTCCATCGACTGCACGAAGATCGATCATTAAAATAAGCGGCAGCATCAAGAACAGCACGTAGGACAAAAGCAGAATAAAGAAAAAGTGCGGGGGACACAGCATTTGTCGCAGGCATACCGGCGATCACGATCTTTGCGCCCTTGGCCCCGGAGATGGTGAGATTCTGCTCCGTGGACGCGCACCTTAGGCCGCTCCCGTGGATCTCCACCTTGCAGTTTCCTGCAAAATGGGCGGTTGACTCTGCCCAGTGAGACAGACGCAATCTACCGCCGGAAATGGTGAATCGTCGCGCCGGGGTTAGGGTCTCGCGTACCAATGGAGAAGGAGGACGGGGAGGAGGCGTCGGCGCCGGCCTTCGGCTTCGTCTTCCGTGGTCTGCCCATCTGGTGATCCGGTTGCTCCGATGGTTCGCGGATTCTGCGGGGACTCGAACCTGTGCTGTGCTGCAGCTACGGCTGATTGGGGATTTGGGGTGGGGAAAAGGGGTGGCGGTGCGAGGCGTGATTTGGAGTCTGGGCGGGGATTTTGCGCGCGGGAACAAAAAAAAATGGAGAGAATGGGCTGGGTGCTGGGAAGGATAGTCAGCTGAGCCCAGCTAAGTAAAAAAAGTATACCTAAATAGAAAAGACCCACTACAAGGATTTCTCTCAACATGCAGACTGTCCACCTCATCGAGCATATAGAGCAATCCCAGCTTGCCACGTGACACTAAAATTTGCCACCTCGGCTAGAAAAAACTTTCAGTTTGTTGGCAGTCCATGCGTTGTTTCTCCTCCGCATTTTCCTTACATATTTTATCTTGCATTTATTTTGCCACCACCAATCCACCATCGTATCATTTACTCATCTACAGCATGCAGGTCCATTTCGAGAAAAAATCTACAGCATGCAGGTTGACAAAGCTTGCATCTGCTTTGTTCGAGATCCTGTGTACGCCTTCACTGAATCCCCGTCTATGCATAGTGGACGAGCAGGTGTCCGTGAGAGGAGAGGAGAGGCAACGACGTCGTCCATCTGCAGCAACACGGAGGCGCTCTCCATGTTCGACCAGGCCACTAGCCTCTGCGCCAACAACATCGCCAATACCACGCATGTAATCTTCTCCGGCTTGCCTCCAACGTCAATCCCCTAGGTACTCTTACTTCCTCCCCACTCATTTCCAAAACCCAACCTTAGATTCGTGTCGAGTGTCGACGGATTGTATGCCGCTGTTTGTGCCGCTTGGCGGAAGTCTAACTGCTTACCTACAAGGCATATCTGATTGTGGTGCCGCTTGCAGCAGTAACGGAGCAGCAACAACAGATCTTCCAGGGCATGCGCTTCTTCTACACCAATTCTCTGAGTATAATTTGTTGGTTTGTCTTCTAATATTTTCATATTTCTCGCAGGACGCACATTTCCTGTAGATATATTCGCCCCGTTTGGACCTGTGCCGTGTTCAACCCATCTTTGGAAATTTCCGCGTATGAAGACGTTGATTTATCTGTACCTTTTATTTGAATAGTGATATGTCACCGAGAAGCAACAGAAGAAACTGTTCTGGCAAATGAGACATGGGAAGTGAGATTCGTGCTGCATGATCCTGGTGCTCCGATAATGCCTTCTACCTTGCTACAGGATTATTGCTATGGTAAATTGGACTGATCATTTCATTACCTATGAATTATACTTAATGTTGTGGCTCTTAAACTATATGTCATGTTAACTTTGTTTCTTTTTCAACGCAGGATGCCTATAAAATTCTTGAGGATTCATGCTATAATGATTCCTCTGTCAGTCTGTGCAATAATATTAATGCCATCACTGGGAACGGTCCATCCCATTTTGGTACATACTTCTTCTGTCTCTTGATTATGGTTTGGCTTCCGACAACACATGAACACCCCCAATCTGAATATCAACTTGATTGAGTAAACAAAGGGTAGCACAGATGTATACTGGACCTTATGCATTGGGTAAAAAATTCATGCCAGAGGTTATTTCTTATCAGGTTTCTAAACCTACGATTTGCTATCACTGCCATACAAAGCAACTAGGTACCGGGCTGTTAAAAGAGCAACTAGGTATGCCAAGTTCTATCTTTATAGTCTGTGTATACTAACCCATATCTATTTATGAAAATTCTGCCTTTAGGTTTGCAATAAATTGTGTATTCTAATGCAATGCAGTTCTTATATTTGTACTGGCTCATAAATGTGTCATTTTCATGATATCTTTTTCTGCTGAACCTACGGAGATTTGATTTTCAGGGGAAAATGCAGAAATCTGGTGAACATGGTACAACATCATTTTGGGCTCATGAGACTGAGATATATATAAACAACTGCTATCGCTACCTACACTAATTTGTGCAACTGTTCTCTAACGTTTGTTCTGAAATCTATCATGCATTCATATGTGTGTTATTTTCTTTATCCTGAGGTCTATATTTTCCCCATTTCTGTACATCTTAATTTGTTTTGGACTTGCTTTTTGCATGATTTAGGATGCTTTATCGGTTCTTTATTTTTATGGATCTCAGAACATGCTTCATTGATCTTAAAATATCTCGAGTGAATTTGACACTCTTTCAGTTGTGAAAATGTAGACTAGAAAGAAGCTTGCCCTCACTAAATACAAGATCATTCAATTATTGTAAGCCACATTTGTAATCAATTTCAAAGCGGCTTTGTTACTACCTGAAATCAGTATAATCCTCTTCAAAGCAGTCAAATGAACATGTGTAGTGCATGGTGACATTCGACTTGATCAAATGCATATTAGGGGCACTTTCATGTGCATGCTCCTGCTCTGCAATGTACCACTCAATATCTAAGCTCATCACCTATATTTTGTTTCTTCCCATCAAATTGTTGCTGAATTTCCCGCCGCAATGCGCGGGGTATCATCTAGTGAGAATAGAGACAGGTAGAGTAACATATTGTGTTACCATTACATATTACATGTTTTTCAAAAAAGAAAAAGAGTCAATTTAAAAAAAAGAGTCTATAAACAAATAAATGAGACCATCTACCTCTACTAGTCAGATGCAACGGATCATTTGAGTTCGTTTTGCAAGATGTCCATATTAACTCGTAACAGAGAGGTCCAATGGAAAGACATATGTAACTTCACCGGCAAACATGTACTACTCCTCGTCCATGAGGTCGTTGGGAGATAACATTGTCGTCCATGATACCACTAAGGAATGCCTCCATGTTTCATGCATCATCCTCAAGCCAGTAAGTATATGCCGGCGTGCTCCTTGAGGGAGGTAGAGAGTGAAGCGGGTCCCTCTCTAGCGGATAATGCATGTGCCTAATGTCGGGTTTACAATTGTCAAAATAGTTGGGCACGACACTACGATGGATTCAGTGCACATGGAGTTCTGCTTAGCCACAACGTTTTTTCTTGCGCTGAGTTTGCGGTGTCGCCCTCTTCTCTTCATGTTTACTCTATTGTCAATTGTTATTCATCTCTTACTTCTGTTTTGATGCTATATTTTCGAGTTCCCACCTCTACCTTAATGACAAGTCAGGGTGGCGTCACCCCCCTCATCTTGTTCTATCTTTCCTAGAGTTTTTTGGGTGGGCATTTCTCTCATCAAAGGGCAAACTTTTGCCTAGATGTGCATCGTCGTGCGTTCTCCTCCTGCCTCTCTTTCGTGTATATATTTTTTTCCTCCTTTCCCTTTGTCGTGAGTTTCTTTCTGAAAGGACAAGGATGTCGCCTAGAGGGGGGGTGAATAGGCGAATAAAACTTTTTCCGGATTAGGCTTGATAATTGCGGAATAAAACTAGGTGTTTAAATTAACAAGCCAAACAAGCTAAATATACTAGGCTCACCTATGTGCACCAACAACTTATGCTAAGGAAGACACGCAACAAGGTGATAGCAAAGTAATACTTCAAGCACAAAGGCTATCACAATGTAAAGTGCATAAGTAAAGAGCTCGGGTATAAAAATAACCGAGGCACACGGAGACGATGACGTATTCCCGAGTTCCTCCTTTTTAGGGGAGTATGTCTCGTTGGAGAGGTGTGAACTAACACAATGGTTCAATAGCCACAAAGGCTTCATCTTCTTCTCCGATGAACCGCACCACAAAGGTTTGCTTCACCTTCCACTATCGGAATCCTTCAAGGCGGAATCCGGAGCCTTTACAACAATAACCCGGGGCACAACCCACAACTGGATTGGGGGCTCCTGGATGGCTACAGGTGACCACAAAGGTCTCAACCACCACAAAGGCGTCTCGGGTCCAAAGACCCAAGAGTAACAAGCTCACAAACTTTCAACTTCCACGAATCCTCATGGAGAGCACAAACCAATGCACAAAGCAATGGCAAGAGCACAAGTGCTCAAATCCTTCACTCTCAAATCCCACCAAAAACAACTAATGCTTATGGGGGGAGAAGAGAGGAAGAACAAAGAAGAACTCAACAAATGAACTCCAAGATCTAGATCCACTAGGTTCCCCTCACTTAGAGGAGAGATGGATTGGTGGAAATATAGATCTAGATCTCCTCTCACTTTCCCTCAAAGATATGCAAGAATCATGGGAGGGATTGAGAGGAAGGCAAGCTTTTCCAAGGTCAACAATTGAGGAGAGAGAGGGGAAAAACGTACTTGGAAGAGCTGACCATTTGAGGAAGAAGGGGGGCTTTTTTATAGGTCCCAGAAAAAGAGTCGCTGCAGGAAACTTACACCGGAGACTCCGGTCCAGGAGGGCCGGAGACTCGGCGGAGACTCCGGAGGAGCGAAGACTCCAGTCTCAGCGGAGACTCCGGGGTCCCTCCGGACCAACTCCGGACCCAACACAGAGAGCGTCGTCTTGTTGCGCACTTCGCACCAAAAACCTGATGGGCCGGAGACTCCGGCCACTGAGCACCCCTGAGGCCGGAGACTCCGGTTGAGGCACACCGGAAACTCCGGCCCTGGCACACCGGACACTCCGGCCAGGAAAAACAGCAGCAAATCAGCAAAACTGTAAACCCAATAGCTTTGTTGGAAATATTAAGAACCATAAATAGAGTTAAGTTGACACACATGGAAGGTGTGGAACTTTCCTCACGGATAAACCGATAATATTTCCAACACAAAAACGCAACAAGTTTTCAAATCAAAAACCGTTTTCGAAGAACTTGGGCTTGTCATGAAGATCACGACAAGCACCTGATGCATGTAAAATGCATACATGAACTTTGCACTTTAATTGCTTATATTCCAATCATATTTGCATCATATAAGGGTTATATCAACGTTTTATCATGATTTTGGAAATATCTTAATGATTTCCTATTTTTATGGAATTAACCCTGCACAGGCAGAAAACCCTAGTTTTGTATTTTAATGTTTCAGGGACCCAAACGTCAACGAAATCACCTGGAAATTTACGGGCGTCAATATTTGGAAGGAAGAAGGACTACGGAAAAAGGAAGCGAGCAAACGGAGGCCCGAGGGCCAAACGAGCATGGCCCACGCGGCCAGTACCAGGCCGCGTGGGACCCACCCGTTCGGGCCTCGTGGCTCCGTTGCCGTCGATCTTCGCTCCACCGCCTTCGTCTTGACCTAAAAACGCCTATAAAAAAGGTCCCCCGACGTTCTCTGGAAGGAGCGCCGCACAAACACAGAAACACCGAAACGGAGATCAGGAGCTGCAGATTGGAGGGGGAAAACTCCGGCGGGGCGCTGCCGGCGTGGTCTCCATCTTCTCCATCGACTTCTCCACCGTCTCCATGATGAAGAGGGAGTAGTCCACCTCTGGACTATGGGTTTGTGGAAGTAACTTATGTATCTCTCCTCTCTTGAGCTTCACTAATTAGCACCGTATGAGCTGCTGAACATGATTACGGTCACCGTTGTAATACCTTTGTGGTGGATCTTTATGAGTTAATATATGTTTGAGATTGCAATGTTTGTTTCAGTTATGAGTATAGATGCATATTATGTACCCCGTTCTTGTCTACTTGTTTTGATCAAGCATGTTTATGAGAGCGTGTGTGGGGGAACGTGTGCATTAGTTGGAGTAACGGGGGGTGGCTAGTGCAGTGAACGTGAGAGAAAGTTCTGCGATCCACTTTGGTATCTTTACCTTACTTTGTTACCTCACTAGGGATAAACTAAAATACCATGCTACCGGGGATGTGGGTGTGACCATTGCCACTACTCCATGACTAGATCTAGCATGTTCTTATTTTCACTTCATGTCATGATACTTAATGCTATACTCTGAGTTATCTTAATTACTGAGGTGTTATGATTTAGTTCGCATCTTGGTGGAGTATAAGAGAGGTTAATAACCAAAAGATCTCTATGTTAGGACGTGATGCCCATATATCTAAGTAACTTGTTATCAAACCCTGTGTTGCAATCTCATATGTTAACTTTGTGTGTTCCATTGTCTACCACTTTATAAAGAGAGAGTGCATTTGTGAAACCATGAACCCCAGTCCATTTTTAATCATAAGAAACACCTTTCCAACACCATATACCACTTTTCTATTTTCAGCCATCATTAAATCCGAAAATACAAAAATACTTTTCATCTTGCATACATCATTCAAAAACCCAAAAATATCATTTATCATTGCATCCACCATCATTGCATATTTATTTCTTGTTTGCATTGCATAACTATCCTGATATCATTCTTACACCTTGTGCTTGACAACCACAGGTGAGGTTGAGGACCAAAACATCTAACCTTGTTTTGTAGGTAACCAAAAGAAGGATAAGAAGATAAATCTACCACTTCAGATTCCCGAGAGTTCGATATTAAACCCTCGAGTCACCCCTCGTGGGGAAAACTGTCTTCCACTTACTATACACTCTGCACTTGGAGTCTCAACCTAATCCCGTTTATTTGTGCAGGCATCAAGACTTGCTCTTCGGGATCATCAAGACGTTTTCTGGCGCCGTTGCCGGGGAATCGTAGCTGAGAGATTTATCCAAGGGTGTGCATCATCGCATTCATCTCACAACAAAGTCAACGTCACCAACTTGTGCTAACACCTAAGCTTGGGGAGGTTGCACCTACGTGAGCACCATCTTATCCATCTTTACTTACAAAGCAATTTATTTGTTTTGTTAGTGTCATTGCATATCATATCATATTTATTTCAGTTTTGCATAAAAAATTAAAAATACCAAAAAAACTTGCTAAAATGGGAGAAAGAACTAAGCTGTGTGACTACACAAACACTCCTAATGATCAATTTATCACGAGAGCTATTGCCACACCTGAGATAAAAACTGATAGTTATAGAGTGAGTTATGGTTTATTACACTCGATAACTAGGAAACAATTTGGTGGTAAAGGATGGGAAGATGGTCTTGAGCATCTTAACATTTTTACCGGCATTTGTGTGGCACAAAACTTTAAGGAACCTGATAGCGTGATGTCAAAATTATTCCCTTTTTCGCTAAAGGGAGAGGCAAAAGAGTGGGTGTATTCACTACCTCTTGCTATAGCTAAAACTTGGAGAAAACTAGAAAAGGCATTCCTTAGAAAATATTATCCCATTTTTTGGGCACATAAACTGGTCAATTCTATCCATGTCAAGAAAAAGACTATAAGTGGGGAAGCACCCCCTGTTAAGAAACAAATTTGGGTTAAAAAGGAAAAGAAGTTGAGGAAGTTAAAATGCTTAATGAAGTCAAGGATCCTTTGCTTGACTTAGAAAATTGTAGCTTGCATGAATTAATATCTATCTTACAAAAATTTGCAAGTGATCCTTCCATCAACACTAACCAAGCAGGTTTTGGTTCTTATATTGCTAATCATGTCTTGAAAGAAAAGATTGCTAGGTACAACCAAGAGGCTATGATACCACCTAAGCTTGGGGATATGTGGATACCTAAGGTACTAGTAACTATTGGAAAAGAGACACACCATGCCATACTTGATCTAGGATCTAGTGTCTCTGTTTTATCTAAAGAACTATATGAAGTGCTTGAATTGAAAAATCTTGAAAAATGCTCTATTGAACTAGCACTTGCTGATGACTCTATTAAACATGCTTTGGGAAAAGTAAGTGATGTTATGGTAGAGTTACATATGACTTTTGTGCCTGTGGATTTTCTAATCATGGATATGGGGAATAAAACCTCTAGTCCTATTATTCTTGGAAGACCTTTTCTTCGTACCACAGGTGCTATCATTGATTCAAAGGAAGGGAATGTAAAGTTTCAGTTTCCACACAAGAAGTGCATGGAACACTTTCCAAGGAAGAGGGAACCACCAAAGTTCAAGCTCCCTCATGAGCTTCGTCCACAATAAAACAACAAGTAAGAAGCCTAGCTATATGGCTATAAAGAAAGCGCTTTGCGGGAGGCAACCCGGTTATTTTTATGTGTGATTTTTCTTTGTGTCCTCTTGCTGTAACAAGAGATTTTGTGTCTAGTTAGGTTCTGGAGTTTTTAATAAAGTGCCAAGTTTTACCCTTTTTGGTTTGAAAAAGTTGCTTATAGCGTTCGGAGATTTTATTCCTGCACGAGTCAGTGCACGGTATGATTTTTAATTCTTATTCTGTAACTCCGAATGAGCTCATATTTGAACTGTAGTTGCAACTTTTCATCCTCTGTATGCATGAATTTTTTCGGAATTTTTCGAGAAAGTTTGGTAGGGTAGAAAAATACGTTTTGCTGCTGCTGTTTTTCTGGACAGATTCTGTCCCATTTTGTTTGATGCATGCTTTGAGCTTTTAAGTTGAATCTTTTTGATCCAATTGAGTTTATGAGTAGGCATACAACATTATACACTTTCTGGACATGTCATATGAATTTTTGTTCAAGGATTATATGCAGCAAGGAACCTATTTGTTTATCACTATTAATGCACCCCACAGAAAAGAGATGGGAGAAACGGTGTTTTGAAGTTTTTTCACAGGGATTGGAGGAGATGCACCAAGAGCTATCCAAGGATGGTGAAGACCATAAGCTTGGGGATGTGAAGACAACCCCGCTGGACCTACACACTCTCGGTTTGCACACGTCCAACTTCTGTTTTTCGATCGAAACACTTTATCGCATAAACTTGGAGCGTCGTTTTTGTTTTTGTTTGAGTCTTGAGAGACCACCACACTATCAATTATATATGAGAGAGCTACTGGAAATATGGGTTGAAATATGTTGGATGCTTTTATAAGATTGGGAAAAGGGATGTTTGACTTGATTTTTAATGATACATATAGTTGCATGATTCATGAGCTTGTTTATGAGTAATAGTTTGCAAATTCTTTTTGTAGAGCTATCACTTATTCATGTTTTGGTGCTGATTGTTATTTACTTGGTTTAACATGGATTAGTTAGTTCTATGGACACTCATGCATGCATCTAGATGGTCAACTTTCTCCCTTTTGCTAGCCCAAAAACTCCAACAAGCAAAAACTTGTTTCCAACACCTTCAACCAAAGTTATTCCAGTGAGTCCACCATATCTACCTATTGGCTTTATGCTATTCCGAGTATGTTTAACATGTTGTTTGTGTTATCTTACCTCTGAATGAAAATGTTTATGTTATTGATTGCAATGGAAAAAATTGGTTATATAGCTCTCACGAACTTGATGCACAATGTTCTTTTATTTGCATAATAAAACTTGACCCATTGTGATTAAGATTATGATGTTTGTGGCTTGATGAATGTTTTGGGTTGGAAGTTAGCCCATATGTGCTGTCACATGCAAGCTTTCAACACGCTCTTCATCTCATTTAGTTGATATCATGTGCTTTTGTCTATGGATGCTTATCATGTTGAAATAAATGTGGAAATAGAGTGAGTTTAAATGAGTTTGTGTAAATGGTTAGAGAGACGCCTGGGCCGCTAATCTAAGCCATGCATCATTCATGGTGGAAATTTACTTACATACTATGGTGAACCTTCTGTGATACACCTTGCAATAAAAAACTATTCCAAATGGTAAATAAAAAGGGTGTTGAGATTGTTCATTTTGTTTGTTTGTCTTGTCATTTTGATATGGGCTTGTTCCATATCTTGGGACAAGAGGTACCCCAGTTGACGCTCTTGATGATACTATTATGCTTACAATGATATTTAATTGAACTTGCTTTGTTTCCCAAGTTGAGTAACACATGGTGTAGTACTTGTATTCAAGGGGCATGAGACATTCAACCCATTCTTTATCAAGCACACTACTCATATTTGCTTTCACTTTAACCTTAATCATTCAAGATGCTATGATAGGGGCAATGAGAGCTTGACACCAATGAATACCTTATTGCAATCATTAACTTAAGTAGAAGAGTTTGGAAGTTGGATGAAACTTATGCATGCTTTACCTCTACTCACATATACATCTTTCCAAAGTGTACACCTATCATATTCAGATTTTCATCTACACTCTATGACCATTGTAGGATGTTCTACTTATCATTATGCATACATGTGTTCCATATTACTTGCTACTATGTTACACTTTGTGAACTATCAATGAACATCCTTGTCTTGAATACTTGATATCACTTCATAAACTATTTGCATATTGCTACTCCTTTGAAGAATGAATCATTTGACTATATGTAGCAATAGTAATCATCTTTGATATCCATTGTTAAGTATTAAATTGCAAAGTCCATGTTAGTTTTATCATCTTCATACTCGAGGACGAGCATGGATTAAGCTTGGGGATGTTGATGCATGTAAAATGCATACATGAACTTTGCACTTTAATTGCTTATATTCCAATCATATTTGCATCATATAAGGGTTATATCAATGTTTTATCATGATTTTGGAATATCTTATATTTCCTATTTTTATGGAATTAACCCTGCACAGGCAGAAAACCCTAGTTTTTATTTTAATGTTTCAGGGACCCAAACGTCAACGAAATCACCTGGAAATTTACGGGCGTCAATATTTGGAAGGAAGAAGACTACGGAAAAAGGAAGCGAGCAAACGGAGGCCCGAGGGCCAAACGGGGGCCCACGCGGCCCAGTACAGGCCGCGTGGGACCCACCCGTTGGGCCTCGTGGCTCCGTTGCCGTCGATCTTCGCTCCACCGACATCGTCTTGACCTAAAAACGCCTATAAAAAAGGTCCCCCGACGTTCTCTGGAAGGAGCGCCGCACAAACACAGAAACACCGAAACGGAGATCAGGAGCTGCAGATTGGAGGGGGAAAACTCCGGCGGGGCGCTGCCGGCGTGGTCTCCATCTTCTCCATCGACTTCTCCACCGTCTCCATGATGAAGAGGGAGTAGTCCACCTCTGGACTATGGGTTTGTGGAAGTAACTTATGTATCTCTCCTCTCTTGAGCTTCACTAATTAGCACCGTATGAGCTGCTGAACATGATTACGGTCACCGTTGTAATACCTTTGTGGTGGATCTTTATGAGTTAATATATGTTTGAGATTGCAATGTTTGTTTCAGTTATGAGTATAGATGCATATTATGTACCCCGTTCTTGTCTACTTGTTTTGATCAAGCATGTTTATGAGAGCGTGTGTGGGGGAACGTGTGCATTAGTTGGAGTAACGGGGGGTGGCTAGTGCAGTGAACGTGAGAGAAAGTTCTGCGATCCACTTTGGTATCTTTACCTTACTTTGTTACCTCACTAGGGATAAACTAAAATACCATGCTACCGGGGATGTGGGCGTGACCATTGCCACTACTCCATGACTAGATCTAGCATGTTCTTATTTTCACTTCATGTCATGATACTTAATGCTATACTCTGAGTTATCTTAATTACTGAGGTGTTATGATTTAGTTCGCATCTTGGTGGAGTATAAGAGAGGTTAATAACCAAAAGATCTCTATGTTAGGACGTGATGCCCATATATCTAAGTAACTTGTTATCAAACCCTGTGTTGCAATCTCATATGTTAACTTTGTGTGTTCCATTGTCTACCACTTTATAAAGAGAGAGTGCATTTGTGAAACCATGAACCCCAGTCCATTTTTAATCATAAGAAACACCTTTCCAACACCATATACCACTTTTCTATTTTCAGCCATCATTAAATCCGAAAATACAAAAATACTTTTCATCTTGCATACATCATTCAAAAACCCAAAAATATCATTTATCATTGCATCCACCATCATTGCATATTTATTTCTTGTTTGCATTGCATAACTATCCTGATATCATTCTTACACCTTGTGCTTGACAACCACAGGTGAGGTTGAGGACCAAAACATCTAACCTTGTTTTGTAGGTAACCAAAAGAAGGATAAGAAGATAAATCTACCACTTCAGATTCCCCGAGAGTTCGATATTAAACCCTCGAGTCACCCCTCGTGGGGAAAACTGTCTTCCACTTACTATACACTCTGCACTTGGAGTCTCAACCTAATCCCGTTTATTTGTGCGGGAATCAAGACTTGCTCTTCGGGATCATCAGCACCAAAACCCAACTAGGAGAAAAACCAAATGAGAACCAAGAAAGATGATGATGCCAAGTATGCAAAGGTTTGAGATCCCACAAAGATGCGATCAAGTTACTCAGTTGAGAGCCCCTCTTGATAGTACGCCGTCTATCCTATAACCGGTCTCCCACTAACACCATGAGACCGGTAAAATAGAAACCCTATCAAGATCATACCTTTGCCTTGCGCATTCCACTTGAGCTAGAAGATGACGATCTTGATCTCTTCAAGTGGACCACTGATACGTCTCCAACGTATCCATAATTTCTGATGTTCCATGCTTATATTATACCAATTGCTACATGTTTTATATACACTTCATATCACTTTTATGCATTTTCTGGGACTAACCTATTAACAAGATGCCGAAGTGCCAGTTTCCTGTTTTCTGCTGTTTTTGGTTCCAGAAAAGTACTTCTGCGAATATTCTCGGAATTGCACGAAACAAAAGGCCACGTCCCTATTTTTCCAACACGTACACGAAGTCCGAAGGAGAGACGAAGAGGAGCCAGGAGGCGGCCAAACCACCTGGCGGCGCGGCCCCCCTTCTGCCGCGCCAGCTGGTGAGGGGCCCCCTCGGGCTCCACCGACGTTGCCCTTCGCCTATTTATTCCCCCCGAGGCGTAAACCCTAAAGAACCAAGCCAATTTCCACGAAGAGTTCCGCAGCGCCGCCGCCATCGACGACAAGTTTCGGGGGACAGAATCTCTGTTCCGGCACGCCGCCGGGACGGGGAATTGCCCCCGGAGTCATCTCCATCGACACCACCGCCATCTTCATCGCCGCTGCTGACTCCCATGATGAGGAGGGAGTAGTTCTCCCCCGAGGCTGAGGGCTCTACCGGTAGCTATGTGGTTCATCTCTCTCTCCCATGGTGTGATCTTTATGTGATCATGTGTATTGCTAGTATCGCTGAATACATTAATAATGTTTATGCTACTCAAGTGATTTTGTCTAGTTTCTGGAGTCATTGTGACAACACGGTATCAAGGTGACAGTGTGGGTACTTGTGTGACTCTATGAATAATTTAGACATTTATCATGGCTTATTCTTGGGAATTGTGGTGTTTGTTTACTCAGACTTTGAGGTGTGCTTTTGCAGCCCTACGCATAGTACTCTTGCTTCATCAAGAAGGAGAATAATCCCGAGTAGTATTTACTTGTGTTCAGTTGTGCTAATCTAGTTGAATATGTAGATGTTACTCTTTATCTATTATGCACTCTATAGGTTACTTTAATATGAACTCCGGTACTCTCCACGGTGTAAAGGTGACAGTGTGTGCACCGTGTGTGACTCCTTTATGACGTTGTGGCGCTTGTTTACTCCGGCTTGAGGTGTGCTTTTGTAGCCCTACACAATGAATGGTGTTTGTTATCCAACAAGAGAGTGTTTAAGAGTAGCTTTTATTTATTCAGTTATGAGATCATTGTTGAGAGTGTCCACTAGTGAAAGTATGATCCCTAGGCCTTGTTTCTAAGCATTGAAACACCGTTTACAACAAGTTCTGCTACATGTTTGCTTGCTGCCATTTTATTCAGATTGCAATTACTACTTATAATCATCCATATTACTTGTATTTCACTATCTCTTCGCCGAACTAGTGCACCTATACATCTGACAAGTGTATTGGGTGTGTTGGGGACACAAGAGACTTCTTGTATCTTAATTGCAGGGTTGCTTGAGAGGGATATCTTTGACCTCTACCTCCCTGAGTTCGATAAACCTTGGGTGATTCACTTAAGGGAAACTTGCTGCTGTTCTACAAACCTCTGCTCTTGGAGGCCCAACACTGTCTACAAGAATAGAAGCACACGTAGACATCAAGCTATTTTCTGGCGCCGTTGCCGGGGAGGTAAGGTAAAAGGTATTCACATCCTCTGGCTACTAAGCTATTTTCTAGTGTTGTTGCTAGTGTGTGAGTGCTCGAAGTATTTCCTTTAGATTCTGCAATTTATCTTTTTGTTTCTTGTTTTTATTTTCACTAGTTAGGCTTAATGGAAAACAACAAAAAAATTAGAGATCTTTATGAACTTTATATTGAATTAGGACATGATGCTTTTGAAGAGAAAATTAAAAAACCTATGGAGGCTTGTTTGCATGATGGTAGCAATGGTATTACTATAAATTCTTTGAACACCATTATTGCTAATGCTATGGAAAAGTCTAAGCTTGGGGAAGCTAGTTGTGATGAATATGATATTTTTAGTCCCCCAAGCTTTAAGGAGGAAATTTGCTTTGATAATACTTTGCCTCCAATATATGATGATTATAATCATTGTGATATTTTCAGTCCACCTACTATTGAGGATATAGTTTATGTTGATTATGATATGCCTCCTATATATGATGTTTACAATGATGAATATGATATTCTCAGTCCATCTACTATTGAGGATAAAAATCATTTGATTATTCTATGCCTCCTATTTATGATGATTACAATGATGGATGTGATACTTTTACTCTCACTATTACTAATGATAATGTTCATGCTTATGTGGAGAGTAATGATACTTTTATGCATGTGGATCATGATAAGAATGCTTATGTGATAGCTATATTGTTGAGTTTATTCATGATGCCGCTGAAAATTATTTTGAGAGAGGAAAGTATGGTTATAGAAATCTTATGTTACTAAATTTCTTCTCTTTATGATGAATGTTTTGAGCTTTCTCTTGATTTGCTTTTATTTGCTGGGTACTTTAAGACCTACTGGTCCTTATGAGAGAGGGAGACATGGATTCATATATCACAATAATATTAAGTCTCTCTCTTTATGTTGAAATTTTTGAAGTTGCACTTGTTTTCTTTCTATGCTAGTCACTTTATTCATTGATTTATTTTTTACAAGACTCCTTGCATAGAAGTGGTTAGACTTAAATGTGTTTGTATTTGCTTTGATGCTCTCTTTTTTCAACTCTTATTTTATGAGAGCATCATAAAATCTTCTATGCCTAGCTAAAAGGCTTTAAAGAAAAGCGCTTATGGGAGACAACCCATTGTTTTTATTTTCTGTTATTTTGCTTATTTTTTTTTGCTTTGAGTCAAGGTGTTTGTTACTTCTGTAGCAACTCCTTTGTATCTTTATTTTATTGCATTGTTGTGCCAAGTAAAGTCTTTTATTGAAAGTTGATGCAAGATTTGGATTTCTGCGCAGTAACAGATTTTTAGCTGTCACGAATTTGAGCTTTTCTCCTGAGAAAATTCGAAAAATTCTAAAAAATCACGCATCTTCCTCAGATATGTACGCAACTTTCATTAATTTGGCCAGATCCATCTGAGCAACTTAAGTGCCTCGAAAAAATTCGTCTTCACAGACTGTTCTGTTTTTGACAGATTCTGCCTTTTGTTTTGCATTCGCTCTTTTACGATGTTTGTGTGGATTTCTTTGCTCCACAAAGCATCAGTGGCTGTAGCTAATGTCCAGAAGCTTTGGGAATGATTGTATCATTACAGAATATGAGAATTTTTGATTATGCACTAACCCTCTAATGAGAACTATTTCGAGTTTGGTGTGAAGGAAGTTTTCAAGGATCAAGAGAGAAGGATGATATTATATGATCAAGAAGAGTGAAAAGCCTAAGCTTGGGGATGCCCCCGTGGTTCATCCCTGCATATTCAAGAAGACTCAAGCGTCTAAGCTTGGGGATGCCCAAGGCATCCCCTTCTTCATCAACAACTTATCAGGTCATCTCTAGTGAAACTATATTTTAATTCTTTCACATCTTATGCGCTTTACTTGGAGCGTCTGTGTGCTTTTATTTTTGTTTTTGTTTGAATAAATTCGGATCCTAGCAATCCTTGTGTGGGAGAGAGACACGCTCCGCTTTTTCATGTGAATACTCATGTTCTTCACTTATATTTGTTGAGTATTCTTAACTAGCTACTGCAGTGCTTTTAGCTCCTGTTTTTCATGCATCTCTTCGAGCTGTTAGCACTTGTTTCTAAATACTCTCTTGCTGCATTATATTATCATTTGGAGAGTTTATGTTTAAATAAATTGATTGGTGTTTGTTTGGAAGAAAGAAAATGCTACATGTGGTAGTTGGTATTGGAAAAGACATATGCATTCTTGCTACTAGTACATGTACTAGTTGATGGCTGTTTTGTCTTGTTTCGTTTTGACACTTTGCAATTGTTTTGAGCTCTCAAGTAGATCATGTTTAAGCTCTTGCATCATGTAGTTAAAGCCTAGTAGTGGAGAACTACCGTAGAGCTTGTTGAGACTTGGTTGCATATTTGTTCTCTAAGGTCTAGATATTTTCTGGTAAAATGTTTGAGCAACAAGGAAGACAGTGTAGAGTCTTATAATACTTGCAATATGTTTTTATTTGAGTCTTGCTGTACCGGTTTATACTTGTGTTTGCTTCAAACAACCTTGCTAGCCTAAACTCTGTACTGAGAGGGAATGCTTCTCGTGCATCCAAACCTTGAGCCAAAACCCATGCCATTTGTGTCCACCATACCTACCTACTATGTGGTATTTCCTGCCATTCCAAGTAAATACTTCATGTGCTACCTTTAAACTATTCAAAACTTTATTACTCCTTATTTGTGTCAATGTTTTATAGCTCATGAGGAAGTATGTGGTGTTTTATCTTTCAATCTTGTCACAGACTTTCACCAATGGACTAGTGGCATATACACCGCTTATCCAATAATTTGCAAAAAGAGCTGGCAACGGGGTGCCCAGCCCCAATTAATTACAACTTTCATTAATAATTCTCTTCACATGTTTTGCCCTGATTTATCAGTAAGCAACTTAAATTGCAAATAGACACTCCTCCATGGTATGTGAATGTTGGAAGGCACCCGAGGATTCGGTTAGCCATGGCTTGTGTAAGCAAAGGTTGGGAGGAGTGTCATCTATAAAGAAACTAAAATACATGTGTAAACAAAAGAGAAGAGGGATGATCTACCTTGCTGGTAGAGATAACGTCCTTCATGGGAGCCGCTCTTGAAAGTCTGGTTGACAAGGGGGTTAGAGTGCCCACTACCATTCGTTGACAACAACAAACACCTCTCAAAACTTATTTGTGCTCTCTTATGCTTTCGAAAACTTAAAAAGCTCTAGCACATGATTTAATCCCTGCTTCCCTCTGCGAAGGGCCTATCTTTTACTTTATGTTGAGTCAGTTTACCTACTCCTTTCTATCTTAGAAGCAAACACTAGTGTCAACTTTGTGTGCATTGATTCTTACATGTTTACTTATTGCACTTGTTATATTGCTTTATGTTGACAACTATCCATGAGATATACATGTTACAAGTTGAAAGCAAATGCTGAAACTTAATCATCCTTTGTGTTGCTTCAATGCCTTTTACTTTGAATCTATTGCTTTATGAGTTACCTCTTATGCAAAACTTTTTGATGCTTGTCTTGAAAGTACTATTCATGAAAAGTTTTTGCTTATATGATTCATTGTTTACTCTTTATCTACCTGTTAGCAAACTATAGACCATTGTTTTGAGTCACTTCATTCATGACATGAGCCTAGCAATATTATGATCAAGATTGTGTGAAAGCATGTCTCCTCAGAAATTATTTGTTGTTATCGTTTTACCTACTCGAGGACGAGTAGAACTAAGCTTGGGGATGCTTGATACGTCTCCAACGTATCCATAATTTCTGATGTTCCATGCTTATATTATACCAATTGCTACATGTTTTATATACACTTCATATCACTTTTATGCATTTTCTGGGACTAACCTATTAACAAGATGCCGAAGTGCCAGTTCCCTGTTTTCTGCTGTTTTTGGTTCCAGAAAAGTACTTCTGCGAATATTCTCGGAATTGCACGAAACAAAAGGCCACGTCCCTATTTTTCCAACACGTACACGAAGTCCGAAGGAGAGACGAAGAGGAGCCAGGAGGTGGCCAAACCACCTGGCGGCGCGGCCCCCCTTCTGCCGCGCCAGCTGGTGGGGGCCCCTCGGGCTCCACCGACGTTGCCCCTTCGCCTATTTATTCCCCCGAGGCGTAAACCCTAAAAACCAAGCCAATTTCCACGAAGAGTTCCGCAGCGCCGCCGCCATCGACGACAAGTTTCGGGGGACAGAATCTCTGTTCCGGCACGCCGCCGGGACGGGGAATTGCCCCCGGAGTCATCTCCATCGACACCACCGCCATCTTCATCGCCGCTGCTGACTCCCATGATGAGGAGGGAGTAGTTCTCCCCCGAGGCTGAGGGCTCTACCGGTAGCTATGTGGTTCATCTCTCTCTCCCATGGTGTGATCTTTATGTGATCATGTGTATTGCTAGTATCGCTGAATACATTAATAATGTTTATGCTACTCAAGTGATTTTGTCTAGTTTCTGGAGTCATTGTGACAACACGGTATCAAGGTGACAGTGTGGGTACTTGTGTGACTCTATGAATAATTTAGACATTTATCATGGCTTATTCTTGGGAATTGTGGTGTTTGTTTACTCAGACTTTGAGGTGTGCTTTTGCAGCCCTACGCATAGTACTCTTGCTTCATCAAGAAGGAGAATAATCCCGAGTAGTATTTACTTGTGTTCAGTTGTGCTAATCTAGTTGAATATGTAGATGTTACTCTTTATCTATTATGCACTCTATAGGTTACTTTAATATGAACTCCGGTACTCTCCACGGTGTAAAGGTGACAGTGTGTGCACCGTGTGTGATTCCTTTATGACGTTGTGGCGCTTGTTTACTCCGGCTTGAGGTGTGCTTTTGTAGCCCTACACAATGAATGGTGTTTGTTATCCAACAAGAGAGTGTTTAAGAGTAGCTTTTATTTATTCAGTTATGAGATCATTGTTGAGAGTGTCCACTAGTGAAAGTATGATCCCTAGGCCTTGTTTCTAAGCATTGAAACACCGTTTACAACAAGTTCTGCTACATGTTTGCTTGCTGCCATTTTTATTTCAGATTGCAATTACTACTTATAATCATCCATATTACTTGTATTTCACTATCTCTTCGCCGAACTAGTGCACCTATACATCTGACAAGTGTATTGGGTGTGTTGGGGACACAAGAGACTTCTTGTATCTTAATTGCAGGGTTGCTTGAGAGGGATATCTTTGACCTCTACCTCCCTGAGTTCGATAAACCTTGGGTGATTCACTTAAGGGAAACTTGCTGCTGTTCTACAAACCTCTGCTCTTGGAGGCCCAACACTGTCTACAAGAATAGAAGCACACGTAGACATCAACCACCTTTCTTGATTGCGCTTTGCTTGGTGAAGACTCACATATCGCTCCCCCATACACTAATATGGGAGAGCCTCTATAAGGCACATCTTCACTTGACCAATATCTCCAAAAAGGTAACAAGCTTTAAGCATAGGATTTCTTCGAGATGCTTCTCTTGAACTTGCACTTCAACTTCTTCTCTTAATATATATGATGACTTGGATATTGCTTTGGTCATCACTTTATCTTCTTCTTTCAATCTTGATACCAACACATGGTGTTCAAGCATTGCCAATGGACAAGCCCTACAAGGATAGCTCAATGCAACCATTAGTCCATATAGATTGTCATTAATTACCAAAACCACACATGAGGGCTCATGCACTTTCACTTTCTTCGAGCTCCATATTGTAGATATTGTTATATTTTTATATGTACAACTTTTACGATTAATAATGGTATATTTCTCCTATTACTTCTTTTTCGGCAACCATTATATATCCATCAAACTACTTTTTGTGTTGTGACGCCGTAATTGCCAAGTGGTTCGTCTCTCCAACTGCTAGTGCTTTGAGACAATGCAGACAAACATCTTGTGGTGAATATTGAATCTACATTGTGCTATTGGCTTGCCATTTTGCCCATCCGGACTAAGGGTTAGCTCTTTTGGGCTTACTTTTTAAATCCAAACCATTTATGATTTGTTGTTCCATAACTTAAGTAATCTTTATTTGATATTTCCACAAAGTTGAATTTAATTTGGATCAAACCAAACCTTCACATAATATCGTCCCCCCCCCCCCCTCTTCTTTGTCCACCTAGGGCGTAGGGGGCTCATCATGTCCCAGTCGGCCCAACGCAGCCGCTTCGCCTCCTGGCATGCCGCTCCCATCCCCACCTTCGCTACTTGGGTTGAGCCCAGCTACCATGGAATCCCTTTGTGCATGCATGCATCTCACGGGTCGCCACCTAAACCCTACTACTACCGTTGGTTCCAGCTCAGAGACCACCAACTCTGGCAACTGGATACTCAGGGCATGTTTCAAATGAATTATATAGGATTTTCATCCATAGGATTTTCCCTGTAGAGTCGATTTGATTCAAAGGATTGTATCCTCCAAAATTACTATGTACCGCTATCCTACACTACAATCGTATATGATTACTAGTAAGAGGTGAGACCTTTTGAAAAAAATTACTATGTGTCTTTTGACAATTATGTCATGCACTCAATCGCTATATAATTTTCCTATATTTTCTTGCAGTGCAACCAAACAACACCCGATATAGATTCATGTGTTTTTTGTTCATGTATGATGTCAAGTGTCATGACATTCTATTACTAAAAAATATTCCTATTCCTGTGTTTTTCAAATCCAGCGAACCAAAGAGGCCCCTAGTGCATTGGAATTTTCCTGAAATTAATTACAAGTAGAAGTGATGATAATATTGCAGTTGGCGGAGAGATAGTCACACCATAGATAACGGGCATAATAGAGGATAAGAAAATATGAATAAATGGGTGAGAAAATATACCACCAATGATGTAGAAATGGTAGGATCTCGTGCGGCACTGAGAGATAGACACTTGGTCTAATTCCATGACGAGAAGTTGGCGTGGCGTAAAGTGAAGATTGTGGGGGGGGGGGGGGGGGGGGGGGAGCGAAATCCCCGTATGGGGTATTCCGAAGGTGTAACCTAGGCAACGGAAAAGGGGCACGACACTTCAACTAAAGGAGCGACTGTTGGTTCACCAAAACCCGACCCAGTGTCACACATTCTCCAGATCGAGTGACCAACTACGGGCTCCTCCCGGAATTGCTTTACGGAGCCGAGACCATAAATCATTGTTTCCGGTATAGTGTTAGTTTATTTCTTCTATAGCATATACACTGATTGATAAGATTGTTTTTTCTATACATTCCACGTCATATAGAGAAGATAAAAAAAAAAGGTATACAATGAATTATTTCTTAGCAATTATTGTTTGCATGCAGCTAAGTTTACCAGGTGGTTAATACTAAACTCGAAACTGAGTGAGTAAGAAAAGACATATGGTACAGTGGGGAAAGAGTCCTATCATACATAGTAAGATATCATTTCTTAACTAAGAGACCGCTAATCTTTTTTTCTATCTCTTGCAACTCGATATTCATCCTAAATGACATTACCCGGTACAATTGCACGTGCCCATGTGGTTTTGGAAGCGAAAGTCTTGACGGCGAGTGCGGCGCGGTATTGAATAGAACTTTCAGGACTGTCGCTGTCCTAGTGTCCGACATGGCCAACACTGGAAATCTTACAGTGTTTTTGGTTTGGGGAGTGACTATAGGGCTAACTCGAGTGAGAATTAAGTTAATTCTCACTCAGATGACGTCATCCAATTGCATATGCAACTGGAAAATCCCAGTTACAACTCATGTGTAACCATGTACAACTCACACCCGCACGAATCACGATATAAATCTAACGGGATTAGAGTTGAGTGAGTTCTAACTTAATTCTCACTCAAGCAAGAAATAGCAAAACTGAATGAATAATGATGTTCACATGGCACTCTCATCGTGATCAATTTTTTGCCAAATCTGCCGCAAATAATCTCCAGTTTGGAGGGAAACAAAGCACAACGCAGGAACACTACAACTCAAGAAAGCTGCAAACGGGCACTTCGTACTCCAGTCCAGTGCTCCTGGTAATTAATCTACGGGCACTTTGGCCCTCCCCTCTTGGTCTTCCAGTCGTTGTAGCAGGGGCAGGATGCTTGTTGCCGTAGGTGTCGGGCGGCACGCAGAGGCACGCCGCACATCACTTCCGGCAGAAGAACACGCACGGCTTCCGGTACGCCGTCGCCGAGCACCGGTATGCGCACCGCTCCGCGCACTCGGCAAAGAAGACACAGCGAACCGCCGGCAATCAGCAGCACGATTGCCTGCAATGCATCCATCGAAAATTCAGAAAGAAGGACAAAACGCGACGTTACCTTGACGCCGTACTGCAAAACAGAACCAGGAGAATTACTACCATATGAAAAGTGATTGTGTGTCTGCCTTGCTTAATTACCATGGGGAAGGTGTCCGGCTGGGGCGCCGGAGCGGTGGAGGAGTTCGCCGGCGCGGAGCCGTCGCCTGACCGCGGTGGCGCTGCTAGCACGGGAGACGATAGGTAAGCGGCCTGGTTTCAAAAACTGGTCAGACAAAAGCCAGAGAAACACAGTACGAGACCAGAGGGGTAGAGTGACCGACATGGCCATCAGGCAGAGCCACCAGTGCAGCGAAGAGGCACAGCATCGCCGCCCCAGGAATCCTGCGCTCTTCATGGTTTGTTCTTTCAGTGCACAACCAAAACAACCTGACTTCTCTGGAGATGAAGCTGCAGCTGTGCCCTGCTCTACCGCCTAGCTCGAGTTCCCGAGGTCTCCTCGTGGCTCTTTCACTATGACCTGATTTGTCATACCTGCTTCTGCCTATACGGAGCCAAGCAATGTGAGTAATGGTGCAGCTGTGCAGTTGGAACCGGACATAAGAGAGTTTGAAAAAAAATCCGAAAAAAACATAGCCATTGACAAAACATAAATATGCATCGTCGTAAAATTCAAGTCTAAATTTGAAACACGACATAAATGACACATTTTTATCAATATTGACAATGACCCAAGTTCAAAACCCAACTTGCATTTCGGCACTATTTTTTGTCAGGTTTGTCTATTTTGTTTCTGATGCGTGTTATGAATTTCGACTTGAAATTTTGTGACATGTTAGATATGAGTATTACCAGTGTTCAAACATTTTCCTGATTTTTTGGAATCATTGTCGGGTTTGTCTATTTTGTTTCTGATGTGTTTTATGAATTTCGATTTGAAATTTTATGACATGTTACATATGTGTATTACCAATGTTCAAACATTTTTCAAATTTTTTGAAAACATTTTAAGTGGTCAACCGAAATCGTTCATGCTCTCGTGCGAGCTGTGAGTGTGGCCACTCGGGCGGTGACTTGCACGGGGCAGGACACTAGCACATAGCAGATCCGATATGCGACATCGCATAACCTAAACCTTGGATTGAGTTGCCGTCACCACCTGCTCCCACTTTGCGTACGTCCACCAGAATTTAGCTTCAGCGAGCGTCGGACGCCTTCTGAACACTGCGATTCTGAAACCGTCAGATTGTGTAGGTTTGTGCAACCAGCAGTGGGATCTACCGTAGCGTGATCGTCCAATTAGACGACCAATCTCGTCACGCCGGTTCATAACTGAGAATTTCCATCCGAGGCTACAATATCTCATTTCACAGGAATTAGTTCGAGCTATAGTACAGCCAGGCAGCCAGCATCACAGCTTTGCCTGCAAAGAAGGTATCATTCGCCAGCAAACAAGATCGGATCCAACTGGTGCATCATTTATTCCCACAGATCGAGAATGAACCAATCGTACACTTGCTATCCAACAGGTGCAAAATCGACAGAGTAACCTCGGATCATTCATCTACTGGACAGATATGGAGAAAAAACCAGTCCTCTCTGGAGACAAAGCACGTCGAAAGGGGGAGAATCAAGAAATGCTGCAAGTCAATCTTATTTCGCTTGAGGATGCGAGGCGATGAAGTCGACCGCCGTTTTGATGCAATCAATCTTCTCCGCCTCGTTGTCAGGGATCTCGACGCAGAATTCTTCCTCAAAGGCCATGACGATCTCCACAGTGTCCAGGCTGTCCAGCCCGAGGTCCTTCTGGAAATGGGTGTTAGGCGTCACCTGCAAGATTTCATGGGAAAATAACAGCACATTACTAGCAGTTTACAGCATCTGTGTAACAATAATTAATCTTCCCACGACAAACATTACATAAAGAGAGAAACAACACCACATGCCGCTCAAGTTCAGTGTACACAGAAGTAATGCAGATATAGATGGACAACAGAAGTACCACCGTGACCATAACAACAATTAAACAGAAAATGTCAGTGTGCAGATAGACAGTAAGAAACAATATTCTGTACTTAATTGTTTCACAGTCCTGCAAAAACAATTTGTGGGCATACTGCAGAGTTTCCAGTACAGTCACAAAATACTAGCTCTGCACACAATGATATTTGACACAGTTTTGAGCTACTTCTCAAGTCTAGTTACCCTTAGGACTAAAAGCCATGGCTTGAAATAACTGGTACAGTGTAGTCATGTTCATGGTTTTTAAGGCGTCGCCTTAAGGCCCCCCCCCCCCCCCCCCCCCCCCCCCCCCCCTCCGCCTTAGAAAAAACGACCGCCTTAGGCGCCTAAAGCGTCCGCTTAGGCGCTAAGGCACCCCCCCCCCCCCCCCCTCCGCCTTAGGACGCCTTACCGCCTTAAAAACCATGGTCATGTTTAGCTCAACTACAACACTAGGTTTGACTAAAGCTGCTAAATTTGTGTAGTTGCATATGTATTTAGTTAGCGTGCTCAACCTCAGTTTGACAAGCTCGATCTTAGCTTTAAGGAGTGCACAAGAATGGAAATAAACAAAAAAAGTATCAACATTCAGGGGTGAACATAGCAGATAGCATTTGATTAATACATTTATCTGTGCCCATTAGCACTGAAATTCGTTTCCTCATATGTCATATGAAGAGTTTTGTGCAATTCACTCCACAAACGCATGCTCAAAGAATTCACACAATCTTGGAACTTCATTACAACAATAAACAGAAAGTATTTACAAAGCACATAACAGATAGCAGAAAATAAGATCTATGCGACAAATCGGTTCAAAATGATATATTAACCTAATTTCTCATAGGGAAGCTAAAGATCTGTTATTTATCACATAGTAGAGTTAATGAACATTTTTTCACTTTACAGCCATGAGAAGTATATTAACAACAAGAGTCCCACTAGTTCCAGGATTAGATAACAAAAACACATAAGCAAAACAATGTAAAATATCAAGCTAGAGGGAAAGAAACAGAGCTCCGCTGACCATAACCAGCTACAACTGGAAAAAAATGCTACTATTAGTGAACTTTGTACTAAAGGCATCGAAACATCAAATTAATCTGCACACGCTGATGTGGAGGTGGAACTAGACCACTGCAGGTATGCCCAATATCCACTGCGGACCAAATCAGTTACTAATGAGATATTTCTCCAAATCAATTTGGCAATTCTTCTGAACTATCTTATCTAATCATCAAGAAAACAGCAAAGATACCCCACTTTCCTCTACCCGTTTTTCTTTGGGCCTTCCTAGAATCGGGCGATTTGCCAAAGCTACAACATTGCAATCGCCTATGATTTAACCCCAGATATTCTCAACCGATCCAGTCAACATGAATCAAACATAACAGCGACCGGGAGCCAAAAACCCTAGATACATGCCTGCACGGCGTGCACGCTAGGAGATCCGTACCCACGTATCCGTATACCCAACGTACGGGCCGCAGAAGCGCACGCTAAAGGTCTTACCTTGGAGGGCTCGATCTTCTGGAAGTTCTTGATGACGGAGACGACACGGTCGGCGACCTCGCCCTTGTCGAGGAACGACCCCTTCTCCACCTCCGTGGTCGAGGACAGGAGCCTGGCGACGGGGACGCTTCCCGCCGCCGCTGCGGCTGCCGGGCGCGCCACCGGCACGCGGAGGTGGTTCAGGAGGGCTCTCCTCGCCGCCGCCATCGCCATTTTCTCTCTCGGTTGGTGCAGCCCTGCAGCGAGTGGGGAGGAGAAGGGCAACGTGGGCGAACCTGCGGTGGCTTGGGCTGATGGCTGATGCTAGTCGTCATCAATCGGAAATGTCGGGGCCCATTCCGACTGAGCTCGGATTTGCGAAGCCGTCCGTGGGCCGGTTGTGAAGGGTCAGAGCATGCGAGATGTAACGTACCTACGTCAGCGGCAGATCATAGTACGCGCGCTCATGTTGGGCCATTCGCTCCAACATCCGACTGAGGTATGACGTGTTGTGTTCTCACTCACCAAAAAAAAAAAAAGTTGGGTGTCCTCCGGGGGAGTTGGGGATTTTGCCGCTTTCTCCTTTTTTTTGTTTAACACACACACGAATTCCATTAAGACACGACCGAATCGTCGGTCACCAAACGGGTTACAGAATTAGGGCCGCTCGATGTCCACATGATAGTGTTTTCGTGAGCTAACCCCATACCCACATGATAGTGTTTTCGTCGCTTTCTCCTCGAGCAACCCTTTAGCCCACCTACTCTTAGGCGGTTCTAAAATCCGAGTGGGAGGAACTGCGAGCACTATATCTCGCTCTAAGCGAGCGCGATGCACCGACTCACCCACAGAGTCACTCCGCATAGTACGTTCTGTCGTGTATGGTAGCAGTGACAACTAAGCGGATGTGTCGACTTAACTAGGGTGTCCAGCCAGAATTTAGGTGGAACGGAGGAGTAAAAAACATGGTGCATATGCTATCATTTGGCGTGCGCATAATACGTTTAGCACAGCCGTTTTGTTGGGAGGTGTATGGGCAGATGAGACGTAATATGCTACAAAAGTGCGAGAAGCGCGATTGACGAATTCACCACTATTGTTTAGAAGAAAAAATGGGACGACCAAATTGGGTATGAGCGAAGGCGTGAAAACGAGGTGATGGTGGCGAAGACATCGATTTACGTCCCAATGGGAAGGTCCACACTAGTGGGTATGATCTTCGAAGACAACAAGGTAGAAATGAAGCCGTAATTACCGATGACATGAGATGTCCAAATATCACAATGCAACAATTGAAGCGGAAAACTGGATATTGTATTTGATGTTGTAAAGGGCAACCGAAGATGTGTTCCTAAGCGACAAGCATAAAAAGAATGCACTGCCTATTTATTACATGAAAAAGGAAAAGTTGGTAAAATTGGACGAAGATGCTCGTGCCAGGATGTCCGAGACGAACATGTCAAATGTTTGCATCGCTCGAGGCGTGGATACGATGGTGATGACTGGGTCCGGCACTGAAACGGAGTGGATATGGATCATCGGTACTATTACATCAGAGCAGAACCTATCAGATACGAAAATCCTTAACATAAAAACCAAAAGGGTCAAATTCAACGAAAATATTGTTATGGTGAGTAAGAGCATGAACATAAGTAAGTTTTTTTTAAGAGAAAGGGGGAACATAAAATGTTGGTTGGACGTAAAGGAGAAAGAAAGGTGGAAATTTGAAGGCTAACAGAGTGGGTGATCAGGAGGTTTCAAAAAAAGAATGGGTGATCAGGAGACAAGCATCGTTGCCAACTGTAATGTGATAGGAAAGGGGAGTGTAAGCAAGGAGAGTATTGGACCGCATGCTCTAGCCAATTGTCCTAAAAGACCGATCTGTTAGGAGACTAGGCAATTGTATTTCAACACCCCCCTCACGTCTAGGCCCGTGGGGCTGCAATTTTTTCTAGACGCACGCCTAAGCTCACGGGCTTAGGCTTGTTCCTAAGCGACAAGCATAACAAGAATGCACTGCCTATTTATTACATGAAAAAGGAAAAGTTGGTAAAATTGGACGAAGATGCTCGTGGCCAGGATGTCCGAGACGAACATGTCAAATGTTTGCATCGCTCGAGGCGTGGATACGATGGTGATGACTGGGACCGGCACTGAAGCGGAGTGGATATGGATCATCGGTGCTATTACATCAGAGCAGAACCTATCAGATACGAAAATCCTTAACATAAAAACCAAAAGGGTCAAATTCAACGAAAATATTGTTATGGTGAGTAAGAGCATGAACATAAGTAAGTTTTTTTTAAGAGAAAGGGGGAACAGAAAATGTTGGTTAGACGTAAAGGAGAAAGAAAGGTGGAAATTTGAAGGCTAACAGAGTGGGTGATCATGAAGTTTCAAAAAAAAGAGTGGGTGATCAGGAGACAAGCATCGTTGCCAACTGTAATGTGATAGGAAAGGGGAGTGTAAGCAAGGAGAGTATTGGATTGCATGCTCTAGCCAATTGTCCTAAAAGACCGATCTGTTAGGAGAGACTAGGCAATTGTATTTCAACACCCCCTCACGTCTAGGCCCGTGGGGTTGCAATTTTGTCTGGACGCACGACTAGGCTCACGGGTCTAGGACGTGGATCTTTTTGGGGAGGCCGCAAATATTTATTTTAATATTGCGTTGGCTAGGGTTTGAATTCGAGACCTTTTGGCTTTGATACCATATTGGATCACATGCTCTAGTCAATTGTCCTAAAAGACCGATCTGTTAGGAGAGACTAGGCAATTGTATTTCAACAAAGAGAGAGGCTACGAGGGTTCGACGTCATTTTGGGATCATCGGTTGGTAGCGGACACAGTTAGCTTGTGGGGTGTGAGATGAAGACCTGTTTGCAGGAATGAGCTGCAGACGGCATACCCTAGGGTTTGGGCAATGACATTTAATAATATCAAAGTAATATATCAAATTTTTGAAAGAAGTAATATATCAAATACTAGTACCACTTATTACATAAATAAAATGTCTTAAAAAATTCCAGGTTCTGCTGGTGGCATAAAATGAAACAACGCTCAGTACCAGTACGAAGAACAACACCACAAAATAATAAATAGTCTTGTAGCTCAGCTGATTCAACCAAGAGACATGTGCATGCGCATGAAATGCAATGAGAAGTCAAGACCATACTCCAGGCGATCACATGCCATCATCTGTCCACTGCCCGATCAATCCTCATCAGGCCGCGCGCCAGGTCGAGACGGAGAACATCGGGACGGCGTTGCGGTAGATGAAGATGCACCCGTCGTTCACCCTGGAAACCCTGTACGCCATTTCCTCGCCCGGCAACAGCTCCCGCGCCAGCATCGCCGCCTGCGCCACCGCGCCTTGTCTTATCGCCACGGGCATGAACCCGGCGGCGTTCATCCGCGCCGCCCAGCGCTCCACCTTCTCGTGGCGCTCCCGCCGCAGCGCGCCGTGACGGGCGACTATGTCCCTAATCTCTTCCCGAAGCAGGCACTGCTCCACGCCCGCCCGCTCCTCCGCCGTCCCGCGCCCCGCGCACGCGCTCTCCTCCAGCGCGTCGAACATGGCCCCGTAGTATCCGAGCGCGTTCCGGAACCTGTCCATGAAGTCCGCGCCGTTGTGGTCGGCCTCCTGCTCCGTGACCACCACCAGCTTCGGCGAGTACTCGCGGAGGTCGCGCAGGAGCGCGTCGGCCCTCGTCATCGTGCGCTTCTGAGCTCCATCTCCACGCGCCTGCACTTTCTTCCCTTTCCTGTCGGGAGGAAGGGCAGAAACTTCCGCGAACTCCTCGGCGAGCAGTCGGTGGAGCTGCAGGGTGGAGACGACAACCAACGCCTCGCCGCTCCTGACGCCAAGCGCATCGACGCTAAACAGCCGATCAATGTGGAGTCTCACCTTGTGGAAGAAGAAGCGGACGCGCAAGCGCTGGGCTTCTCTGGCGAGGAGCTTCGCGGCGTCGGACAGGAACTCCTCTTGCTCGTTAACAACGGTCAGACGGAGCAGCTGGTTTGGTGACCGTTCGGCGAAGAGGCGGAGGAGCTGGAGCCACTGGTCGGGGCCGGCGCCGCCGAGATCGACGACGTGGACGATCCTGTCGGGCTGCACCGCCACCGCGTCGACGATGGCGTGGTTGGCCACGGTGACAGAGAGGCGGAGGAACGGGCACATTGCCGCAAAGTGGCGGCGCGCGGTGGCGGCCTCCTGGGCCGGGGAGGTGATCCTGTGCTGCAGCTGGACAACCATGCGCAGCGCGAGCGCGTCGGCGAAGGAGGACCCCAGGCGCTGCATGGGCTCCTCGCCGCCGTCCTCCAACGCGAGGCGGGATATCATCTCCAGCCCCTTCTTAACTAGCTCCGTCTCCTCCTCGGCCACCGCTGCGGCGCAGGAGTACAGCAGCTTGATGAGGAGTAACCCATGCTTCTCGTACTCATCCTGTGGTGCAGGTGCTGGAGGTGCAACTGCAGGCGGTGCAGGTGCCGGAGCGAAGAACGGCACGCTCGTCGGGCTAGGCACCGCTGGAGCTGCCGTCCTCGCCTCCCACTGCAGGAATGTTAATCTGTTGTCGCTGCTGGAGTGTACCATTGTTGCATGACGTCCATTTCCAAGATCCACCGTCCTCGCCATCCTGAGGGGAACTGGCGCGTACACTGGTCCGGCGGGCGCCACAGGGAGGGGTGACACATTCGTCGAAGAGCCCTCCTCCCTACTTGCCCTCTTTCTGACCTGAAGCTTGGAGCGCCTGGTCGTTTCTTGACCTCTGTTCTCGGAATTCATTGCCAATGATCTGAGAGAAATGAACAAGAAACGATGAAATATAGATTTGTACATATAAATGATCAAGGTGATAAAAACAACAAAATGCACATATAAATAATGACAGCATGCCAGACTCTATGTAAATACTACCTCCATTTCGAAATATAAGGCGTATTTCGTTTGCTTTGACCAAGGCTTTGACCAACAATTAGTCTATTAATATGTAATTTATGTGACATAAAATTGATATCATTGTATTCCTAATTAAAAGTACTTTAATTATGATTATGATTTATATCACATAAGTCACATGTTAAATGCGTAATTGTTGGTCAATGGCTCAGTCAACGGAACATCCCACTAACCAAATAATTAGCTCTATTTTTCTGCTTTGCAGTTAAGTACATTTTCTTGCGGGAGCAATTCACTATAATTCTACGCTTAAGAAAATGTTCGATGACTAACAGATGAAAACCTTATTTTATTCCAGTGGAACATATATTATTTTACTTTTTTCAATTTAGGATCAATAGTAAAACAATTAATAAATATTTTCTTGAATGTGCATCTGACATATAGCAATTGTTCAGTTTTGACTTTTAGTTGAGATGATCTAATGCAAATAACCATTTTCAACTTTTTTGTAAATTTTCTTTGTCAACAATCTATTTTGTTTGAGCAATTTGTACCATGAATTATGAATTATGATGTTTAATCATCACCACTAATATAAGAAGAGAGAGAGCAGGGTGATCCAAACAACCAGAGCCATTGATCAAGTTAATCGAACAGTTTATCACTCATCTATGTTCAGCGAACGGAGCACGAAGCGAAGGAACACACTGATCCTAAAACGCGTCCCCGCCGGCCCTGATTCTATTCCAGAAAAGAAAACGCCGCTGCCTTGATTGCTCCTCCTCGCGTCCCCACCGGCTACGTGCTGCAGCCGCCGCGGACTCTTGGCTGCAAAAGCCGCCGCCAGACCTTACCGTAGTCGTGCGCTTGAGGCTGCCCGCCGACGCTCGGAACCACGTTGCAGTTCCTGCCCAATGTTGTCGCCCGCTTGAGCCAGCCTGCCCATGCCAACATCTTGGCGTCGCTCACAACGCCGCCCGCCTCGCAGTCGTTGCGCCTCCACCTTTGACCCGCCAGTCCGCCGCGTCCTCCCCGTTCGCTATTTTGCAACCGAATTTGCTATTTTGTAAACGAAAATGCTAACTTATTAGCATCATGGAATCTTAGATTTTATGATGAAAGTTTTTTTTCATTGCGTTTGTTGGAATAGTCTCAGTTTGTCATAAAAGAATTCTTAGGGACGCGATGATGCTCATGTCATAGAGGGGTTTTATTACTAGTCATGGAAATTCAGAAGTTTCCAAGTGAACCGAAGTTTGCATGCTAGCATGTGGAAGATGGTATATCTAGCCATGGCAACATTGAAGGCAATGGTGCATACCCGTATTTTGATTAGCACATAGATAAGGCAATGTAATTTTTCCAGTGTGTCCAACCAGAAGCAAGTATGTCCACATGGGGATAATTTTTTGGTTAAGTCTCTAAACAAAAATAGTAGCGCCTTTTACATGCTTGTCCTTCAAAAGGTATAATTTAAGAAATAATTGATCCACTAAGTTTCACTTGTTCTTGAGATTCAACCATATTGAGTTGATTTATTATCTACATCTGACCGACGATGTTTGGTATGTGGCCATAATTAAATATGTCCATTGTGTAGATCAAAGATCGCCACAATATCATTATGTTACATCTTGTAGCAAAATAAAAATGTCTCCAGGAGACAAGCAAAGTCAAGAATTTTTTGATCCAAACTAATTACCTATTCATTTCCTATTAATGCTCCAATATGTTTAAGCATACATGACTATAAATTCCACATGAGAAAATAGCTCTGACACTTCTTCCTCTTTTTCTTCCTAGGGATCGGTGACACAAGTTCATGGGTGAGAAGATCGGAACATCTCCGACAAGGCAAAGGTGGTTATGTCGAGGGAGCCGAGAGGGTTGAAGATGAGCTATGGCGGTGGATAAGCATCACCAATGGAAATCTATATAAGCATCATGCATATAAATTCTTTACGATATTTCTGACCTTTCTTCCTCTTGGTCTTCCAAGATATAGGTGATGGGAGTTCATGGATAAGAAGTTCGTTACAAGTTCGACAAGGAAAAGGTGATGATGTTGAGGGAGCCAAGAGGGTTGAAGATGGGTTGTGGTGGTAGATGATAGTGTCAACAATGGGGACCACTGTAACCATCTTGGCTCCCTCACCAATGGAAACCTCCCCCTTTCGCCAATCTGAATGATGGTGGAGGTGGCAAAGGGCTCTTTTACCAAACGTATCAAGGTATATGTCGCAACAGTGGAACATGGGGTTCCCCTTCTACTGCCAAAGTGGGTCCACCACCTATGGGCCCACCAAGAAGATGGACAAGACCAAGCTACATCGACCTGGTAGGTGGGCCAGCCCACTCTACTACGCAAGAACCCAACAAGAACGGCATCAACACTCTCACGGCTAAGGACCAGCATCCTGGAGACCTTCCGGGGACTCCCACCCGAAGACCAAGACCAGGACCCGGAGGAGGGCTCAACCTGAAGGACCTCTCGGGTCTCCACCTCGATCTAACAAGGAAAAAGATTCCTTCCGTACGCCAGGAAGACTTGGGCGCCAAGAAGGTAAAGGCGCAGGAACGCGCCAAAGCATGGCGTCCTCTGGGGACAACCATGGTGGGGATGTCAGTCCTAATCACCGGCCACACTTTCCCCCGCGGTGGACGCGCTGAAGGAAAGGACCAGAAGAAGCCACGTCGCCTGGAAAGGCCACCACCACCACCGAGGGGTTTTTCCCGCCTAAAACCCCTCACATCCCTTGCGTGACCACCTTGGCGATCCCCTGGCCTATAAAGGGAGGGCCAAGGTCACCAGGGAGGAGGATTCCAATTTCAAAGCAAGTCAAGACTAGATTAGGGCTAGTGAGGCGAGTCGAGAGGTGATTTCCTCCGGGTAAGGATCTACTCGTCGTCTACCTCCGGCCAGCCACCTCTCGGGTAGTTCACCCGGAAACCACTCTGTAGCCACACAATGATGAACTCATCAATCCAGACATGCATGAGTAGGGTTTTAGCCTCCAGGCGACCTGAACCTGGGTAACTCTTTGTGTCCCTGTTCTGCTCATGCGAATCCCCTCCGCGGGATGAATCTGTTTTCACCCGGAAGCAGCGTTCCTAGACTCCTTCGTGGCCCCGTGTCGAACCTAAAAAGGGGGCATCCTTTACTCCCGGTGTTCATGCGACGTGATACGACATATCTTAGTCTCAGTTGAGGATATGGTCATGCCACTTGTAATAATTTGGCCTTTTAAGATGCTATTAAATAATCATGGTACATCATTGGTACGATGTTATTCTAGTCCAAGAAACCAACAACGAGGTAAAGATAAAAACATAAATTTGTCTATGTTCAAGGTGTGGAGCTTTTTGCTGTACCAAACTATTTTATGGTTGCCAAAATATTGACCTTAGTGTCATGTTTTCCATTCCAACATAATTATATTATATTTTTAGTAATATTATTCTTCCCTATTTCACAAGGCTTTAAATGGTGAGCTAGGTTTGAAGATGGTACATGTCATGGTGAGCCTCCCAGTAACAGAAACAAACATGCTTTCCCATTTTAACTAACATCCACCCATCTTGTCGACATTCGGCTACACATGAACTTTTGTCAATAATTGGGTATTCCACTATTATTATTATTTTTTGAACAAATATTCCACTATTAGTAAGAATATATTACAATAACACGAAGTGCGGTCATATACCATGGTGTCTTGCTTAGCCAAATTAGTTCTATGTTATTTTTTTTCCTTTTCACATGTGAGCAAGTATAGGCCCAAAAATCTCTTCAACTACTAATTGTCATGATTCTTAGAAGAATCTTTTGTCATAGTAGGTAATATATTCGACCTTAATGTAAATTGTCTTGTTTTGGTCTATACTTAAGTCACATATATAGTTTGGAAAACCAACTGCCTTTCTTTGCTACCACATTTGGAATAGATCCAACACATTACCCCTTCAACATGCTTTTCGGGAACACATATATGTGTACATACTTATACTAAGATAGAGAGAAGTGGATTACAACATATGGGGAAAATATGGGCACATACGCCACACAAAGAAAATGGTCTACATGCCTCTAAAACACTTATGGTCTTTTGTAGCTCTCCACATGCATAAGCTCTCCCGATTCTTCTTAACAACGATTATTGATGGTTGCATTTTTCTTTCCCTGCATGGCATTGTATTCTTTCCATATGGAACAAAGTGCGAGGGAGATCACGATTTGAATTAAGTCCTTCTCTGCTAGAGTATACACTCATGATGGGTGCACCACGGGAGTTTATTGCACCACTTCCTGAAAGAAAATGCACTACCCTTTGTTTGGGAGACTGTGCTACTGACGATTAAGTATCCAACGAGGGTTCTTTCAGGAGAACAAGGTAATGATATTGTACTTATGTAGCGCCCAAATGTTCCAAATCTTCCTTGTTGACATATGCTCCATGAATCCCACAAACAAGGCATTGTAGGCATTATGCGAGCCGTGTGGACCATTTTAACTCCACTTCCATCTTATGACATCTTACACATCTGCTCAGAAATTTCTAAAGAGAGATATGAAGGTACACAATTAGTTGATGGCTACAATAGACAACTTGCACAAGGATGACTAATCCATGTGTTATTTTATGGGGGCACCACTCATTGTGTTGTAAATCACGTCTTAACCATCTGTGACAAACCGGACACAATGAACTTAACATTTGTTCCATGCCTCCATCAATTCTTCCACATTAGAATTATACCTCCATTCCCAAGGAAAACCTGCCAGGGTCATGTAAATCGCTTAAAATAGCATCGAAGCCTAAAATTGTAACCATCCAAGGCATTTCCTCATTTGAGCATTGTATCCAATGTCATTTGGTATGCATGAAAGCATCAAGGAAGGTCACCTTGCGGAGGTTGAGTCCACTAAGCTCCTTCGGCTTGGATGCGACATCCCAGGTAACCAGAGAGCATCGTTCCTTGGAACTTCAACTCCTTTCAACTAGAATTACCAATGCAATATGTCGATTGTAATTTTGTACCCAACAAGAGATGTTTTTAGAAATATCATGTGTTATAGTGCACTTGACGACATGACTACTTGCTCAGAATTAACTTCTTAGCCTTTGAAAGCATGGAAGCTTTTGCAAGCGGCCAATCGACATGTGACCTTGATGAACAACAATTGAAGTTTCAGATGGCAGAGTAGAGGCCAATATTGTTCAAACACAAGTTGATGACATGCTCGTGAACATAAGAATGAAGGTCTTGCAACTCGGAGGCCAAGTGTCTGATCTAGTGAACTATCAGACAAAACAATTATGCTAGTGATGTAGCGATGAAGCGAATAACAAGGTAAACTGTAATGAATCAAATAATTTTGTGAATGTCACATTGGGTATGAGGGTACTCGGTTTGGATGGTTTGGAGGCTACTTCTCGATCATCAATGCGTCGACGAATCGTGAAGAACTATCCGGAAGGTAATTGTGTCATGTGTAGACATACCATATTGACACACGAGTTCCTATGCGTCCAAGAGGTATGTGTGCAGTCTTTCTAGGGTAGGCACTCAATGGATATAAGGATGATGACACTAAATCTAGGCCTATCATAACAAGGAGAGTACCCTAGTTGGTAGAGGAAATGGATGGCAACAAATTGTGACAGAAGATTAAAGACTTGCAACGAACAAATATGTCTCTAAGGGCGCAAGGCACCTGCCGAAGACTAAACCGATCCTCCAAGCCTTCCAGATCAGCATTTTCACATAACATAGTGTGTAGATCAAATATAGCTCTTTTACCTTGGAAACATCATATCGATATACACCCAGAGGAGGACGTAAAGTTTTTACCCATCTCGAGCTCCACCATGTTTTCGTATTCTCCAATGGACCTCCTTTGGCTCCTACCCCCTTATCTATAGTCTTCCGCGACTTGTAGCACAATCACAAGATTGCCATAAATTCAGTGCCGACCAATTAGTGGCTTTGTATGAGATCTAAATATGCGCCGTTGGATCTCCATGCATGCAATAATTCAGACTAGGTGAATCACGCGCCACTTACAAACCGCTTTGGCACCGTGTGGAAAACCTGAAGTTCTTACACATACAGTCAATTAGTGGTGCAATTTCGTGGTGTAGCAAGGCTGATTTATTTCTTATTCGCCTGGACCCCCTCAGTCACAAGCAACGCAGCTTATGCGAGAGATTGCGGGTCGGGGTCCTAGCAGCAGCAAGAACTTCGGCAATTTTATGCTACTTAAGAAGGTTTCTCGGGCCAACCTCGTAGAATGATGAGGTTTCTCTTTGTGTCTTGGGCCCTTTAGCATGTTTGCTACAAGTTGGCTATTGAGTATGAGGTCTTGAATCATTCGACTGACTATATAAATCTTGATTTTTTGCACCGTTGGAAGATCACCTCCAAGATACATGATCGAGTAGGGGTCGAGTGGAGGGTAATCGAGCTAAAGGGTCTTCACTCGACAAACATTTCAACTAGAATTCAACCTTATCTCATCAGTAGCTTCAACATCTGACACATCTGGGAGGCCGGCCACTAGCTTTGTTTCGTTTTGATGCGATGGTACCATGTACTTTGTGTAAGCTGTATGACAGAACATGTGAATGTAGGGATTTATTAATTTAAAGCCCAGACACCTGCACCTTATGTATACAAAAATCATGGCAGCGATAGCCACACTATCGCCCGTGCAACTGGCAGCTGGCTCGTCGGCCCCCTTGGTTGAAGTGCAAGAAGGGGGAGTTTGACCCCCAAGCTGAGAAGATGGGCTCCTCATGGGTATGGATACCTCCCGTCCAGTCAACCCGTACCATTTGGAAGAGGGGGAAGCGTGGAACAGTTACGTGATGGTGGACTGGAGGTTTGGAAGGAGCGATCGCGTAACCGCGGTTTGCATGTGGTTTGTATGACAATGGCTTCTGATACAATGCGCCCTAGGGTGCGAGAGCCTCATTGGATCTTCTGGTGGAGAAGGGGAGAGTCAGCGGAGGAGATGGAGTAGTGGCGCCGTCGTTTACGCTAATGAGGGAGGCAGAGAGAGGAAGCTGCGCTATTCAGCAGTTTTTTCTTTGGAGCTATTCCGCTGTGGGCCATACAGACGAAAGACAATGTAACTAGGATCATGCCTATACACGGACCCACATTGCAGCAACAAGCACGCGACATCAGCTAGCTCCCAGCTCAGAGGTGTATGTGATTAGACTCGCTTTGTAAAGCTCTCCACGAGAATGCTGATTACCTAAAGCTAGAGGGATTCAAATTTGCACATTGTATTTATGAGGTACGGATGAACTTTCAGTCCAAAGCGATTTGGGATTAGGAGATGAGAAGATGGGCATTCAATGTTCGGTCCCACTTTGTGCAGCTTCATATCGTCAACAGATGTCCCGGGAGGAGCGACAAATCTCCCTCTCTGGGCTTATACAGTTTAGGGAATATTTTTCCAATGATTTTCTTTTTTTTTGTGGAAGTGTTGCCAATGATGATTGATGGACATTCTGAAAGTGCATGTGTTGCCCCATGCGTGGTTTTGGTAATTAATGACAATCCTTATGGACTAATGTTTGCATTGAGATATTCTTGTAGATCTTGTCCATATGAAAAGATTGGAGTTCATGTGTTGGACTCTAGAAGATTACATGATGACCGAGGTTCTATCCAAGGGTCTATATAAAGAATGGTCATGTGAAGAGTTGAGCTTATTGTAAGCATGGTTTGAAAAAGAAGATTGAGTGAACATTCATGTTATCTCAAGCCATCATATATATCAAGATAAGAAGATGAAGTTCAAGTGGATTCATGAAGACGGAGCTTAGCAAGGCTCTCTCATCCCATCATGGTGTATGGGGGTTTATATGGAGAAGTCTTCATCAATCATGTGCTAGCAAGCAAAATCAAGAAAGGTGTTCCAACTTGAGTGAGTCAAGATCGTCATCATCTAGCTCAAGTGGAATGCGCAAGGCAAAGGTATGATCTTGATAGGTTTTCTATTTTACCGGTCTCATGGTGTTAGTGAGAGACCGGGTTCTAGGGTAGACGGCGTACTATCAAGAGTGGCTCTCAAGTGAGTAACTTGATCGCATCTTTGTGGAGAGCTCAAACCTTTGCATACTTGGCATATCATCTTTCTTGGTTCTTATTTGGCTTTTATCCATGTGAGAATTTAGAGCTTGTGTTCATCTCCATACCAAGTTCTAGTTCATCAAAAACGGATTTCATTTGAATATCTTGTGGTGTTTTTAATGTTGGAGGTTTTATCGGTTCATCTCTTGTAGAGAGGTCAAACTCTTCTCTTGTGTTATCCTCCTCACATGATGGACTATGATGTGTATATGCATGATCTTGTAGTGCTTGTAATTATCTTCGGAGCAAGCCCAAGATCATAAAAACGGAGTCCAGATGAAAAACTTGTTGCGTTTTCATGTTGAAAATATTATCGGTTTATCCTTGAGAAAAGTTTCACACCTTCCCGTGTGTGGTAACTTTACTCTTTTTGTGGGAAAGCTCTTGTCGCTACCTTTCTAACAAAGTTGGTTTCATCCCATTTGGAGTTTTCTCGCAAAAGTTATGGGTGTTACATTTTCGGGTTCTGGGTGGCCGGCCCCCAGGCCGGCCTGGCCTGTTCCCAGGCCGGGCGCCTCTGCTGGGTGGCCAGCCGGCTCCCAGGCCGGGTGCCTCGGCAAGGTGGCCGGCCCCCAGGCCAGCCAGGCCGGCTCCCAGGCCGGGTGCCTCGGCTGGGTGGCCGGCCTCCCTACACTGCCCAACGGGCACTTTTTGAGGGGACCTATTTAAGGGGGTTTTTTCCCCAATGGTTCCCCAATCTCTCGAGCACGTTTTTCCTCTCTCTCTCCTCCATTGTTGATCTTTGGAAAAACTTGTCTTCCTCTCAATCCCTCCAATGATTCTTGTATATCTTTGAGCGAAAGTGAGAGGAGATCTAGATCTACATTTCCACCAATCCATCTCTCCTCTAAGTGAGGGGAACCTAGTAGATCTTGATCTTGGAGTTCTTGGTGCATCTCCTCTTTGTTCTTCCTCTCTTATTCCCCCATAAACATTTGTTGCTTTGCTGAAATTTGAGAGTGAAGGATGTGAGCACTTGTGCTCTTGCCATTGCTTTTGTGCATCGGTTTGTGCTCTTCACGAGAATTCGTGAAAGTGAAAGTTCGTGAGCTTGTTACTCTTGGATCTTTGGACCCTAGACGCCTTTTGTGGCGGTTGAGACCTTTTGTGGTCACTTGGGAGCTCCCAATCTTTTTGTGGGTTGTGTCTCAAGATTGTTGTAAGAGACTCGATTTCCGCCCAAAAGGAAATCAATAGTGGAAGGTGAACCGAGCTTTTGGGCAAGGTTCATCGGAGAATAGGGTGAGGCCATTTGTGGCGTCTTGAGTTTGAAACTCACACCCCTCCAACGAGACGTACTCCCCTAAAAAGGAGAAACTCGGAAATACATCCTCGTCTCCGCGTGCCTCGGTTATTTCTATACCCGATCTCGTTACTTATGCACTTTACATTGTGATAGCCTTCGTGCTTGAAGTATTATATCTTGCTATCACCTTGTTACTTGTCTTGCTTAGCATAAGTTGTTGGTGCACATAGGTGAGCCTAGTTTATTTAGGTTGTCGGCTTGTTAATTTAAACACCTAGTTTTATTCCGCAATTATCAAGTCTAAACCGGAAAAGTTTTAAATCTCCTATTCACCCCCCCCCCTTTAGGCGACATCCTTGTCCTTTCACATTCCATATCGAGAATATGGTGGGACATATGCAAGAGAGGCCATGCCAGACGTGCAAGTGTAACAATCTCTACTATATTAAAGCAGACTCGGTGGTGTTCTGTGGTACGTCGTACACCCGTCATGCGGAAAAAAAAATCACCCGCTTCAACGCATCCCACTCCCACGTAAAACATACCCGCGAGGCCGTGAACGGAGAAACTGCAAGCCACGTTCGGCCCTGCCCACGACTCTGCGGCCTGCGCCTCTTCAAACTACTGCCCGGCCTCCACGGTGCCTTCCCCATATACCCCGCGCTGCTTCCCCGATCCTCTGCCTCGCCGTCTACCCCGTTGACCCATTCCACACCGCACCATGATCAAAAGAGGGAGGCCTGGGACTGGGTCTCTGAGATTGGCTTCGATCTCCCCGACGCGATTTGCCCGGAAACGTGGAATAGGGGGGGGTCGTCTCGGTTCTTATCCAGGAGGAGGAGGTTCATCGCTGCTGGGCAGGGCGTCCGTGTCCGGGGTGGTGTCGAGGAAAGTGCTGCCGTCGTGCGGCGGGCTATACTACTTCTGCCTCTCCCTGTGCCTTCGTGGACTGCTCCGAGTCTCCGACGCCGGGGTTGCCTTCGTCGAAACTGAGGGCGACATGGACGTGCACCGGTTCGCGCAGGCGAGGAGAAGCACCGCATCCGGGAGTTCCTGAGCCTGGTGCCAGAGCTCTATGCGCGGGCGCTCCCGGCAACCGTGTTGTCCGTGCAGGCCACGCGCCTCGGCGCTGACCTGGCTGTGCACCACGCTGTCGCTGATGGATGCGTTGTTGGCCGTTCATGGAATCAAGCCTGGGCGTCCGCCGGGCTCCCCGGTCACCAAGCCCCTTGGCCTGCCCAACGACAGCTGCGAGGCCGTCGCACAACACAACGACATCAATGCATCGTGGGCAAGCAAGCAAGTCCGTGAGGGACTGAGGGCGGATTACCACTTCAGCCAGCGATTCCTTCGGGCGCGCCGGGAATTTTACCTAGGCACCAACGACATCAAGTCTCTGAGGCGGCGCAGCGACGATGAGCCCAGGCGCCCAGCAATCAGAAAAACATTGGCGACGTTCGTGACGCTGGCGGCACTGGGCTCGACGGCCTTCGTCCAATACTCCAGTCCAAGGGTCTCGGCGCCGGGTGGACACGTACCTGCTGTTCCTCGCCGATCTGCGGACGCACCATCATTGCCGTTGGCCACGACACCTCCGTGCTGTTCTTGTGCGATCGTGTCCGTGCCTGGTGGGTCTTCTGGCCGTGGAGAAGAAAGCCAAGGAAGTGTACTTCGTACGCCCACGCCATGTCACTCATGTTCTCTTCAGACAGGTTATATACAGATGTATAGAAAGCAAGCAAGCTCCAGCTTCAAAAGCTATCGGCTGATCTATGATTCCAAAAGTACACTAATTCAGGTTTCAAGTAATTTTTTTAACCTAAATATAACACATGTGCAATGATTTTCGCTTGTATTATTTGTACTAACATACACAGATTTTCAATTAGATAGAGAACATTACGAATGTGGCTGTGTGCATCTTTTGGATGCAGAGGCCGGGGATCCGCACCCCCTTATCTAAAAAAAAGAGAACATTACGAATACTACTCCAATTTGTACAGTGAAAATTATTTTGTGTTGTTTTTTATTAACTTCACATCAAATCTTTATGATACCAACAAATATTGTTGATGCAGTACTACATGTGAATAAAGTCGAAGAAAACATCCCTCGCATTTTACGAGATATCGGGAATATATATTGTATTTCTTTGATAAAACGTAAATTAGTTGGGTCAGTAATTTATATCTATACAAAGTCGCATGGTACATTTTCTTTGACTACACTTGAAAGGAAAATTGGAATATTTAAGTTTTCATAATAATCTTATGTGCCTATTATTTTTTTGCACCTGAATGTTCACTGAATTATAGTAGGGATTTGCTATAACAGAAAAGATAGAGGTCGTGGCAACGCACGGGCATTCAACTAGTTAGGAATAAATCAACTACAATCCCACCCCAAACACACAAGGAAGCCACCTTAACTAGATACCAAATAACTTTGGCAACATTTAGATATTAACATAAATGCCACCGATGAGATGGACAAATCTCGGTTTCATGCATGACCCAAATGAAATATAATATTTTAAAAAACATAGCAGAATAGGAAGAAAAACAGAGTGAATTGAAGATGTTTCCACACGTGAAAACAATACCTGAAATTTCACATGGACGCCATATGAAAAAGCGAACATTCCAAAAAAATACAAAGAGGATAAACGATGCAAGATTACCTACTCATGCCCTATCTAGCGCTAGATATGGAGAGCATTTGTTGTAATTATTTTGATCTGGTTAAAGGTGTTCAAGGTGTTTTCTGCCGTCAGTGACATGTGTCACGTGGCGGTCGTTTTTTGGCTATAGGTAGGCATGCATGCCGACGTCCGCTGAGACGAAATTTCCATCCGCCAGACCTGCTCATCCGCTGGTTATCCGGTTGGCTAAACAAGATTCGTTGAACACGATTAGCGTAAAGTGTGTCTGGCGGATTGTCCGTCGGACTGTCCGCCTGCATGCCTAGCTATAGTGGTCTCTGTAGTGGGTCAGTGGTAAATCACGGTGGTTTATTTGGCTATGGTTCAAAAGATATATCCCGGTAGAAAACGACACGTTGATTGTGTTAGAGAGGACCATCGTAGACTTTGTTTGCAGGCCCCTGCTATTAGGTGTTATCGTCCAGGTGTGTGTGTGCCCGTGAACACTAATCTACATTGATTATGGTGCAAACTTTTTTTAACAAGATTGTGGTGTGAACTTGTATCACTTTTGAATTTTTGATTATGTTCATACGCCCGTCCCCACCTCTGTCACCTAAGCTGAATAGTAGGCGTGGTTTTTTTCAGTGGAGGAATTTGGCTCCCAATAGTCATTTCTTTGTCCGCTCCATGTAGGGACTTGATTTTTTTTGGCAGCTTTCACGGCTTAATATTAAAAACAAGATGGAGTCAAACGTACACCATAGAACACCGCCGACCAGGTTCGTCCACAACGAGCAAGAACGCCGGACGCCACCAGCTTGGTAGAGCAGGAAATGAACCAAATGTGTCCTTTACACCCCTGATGAAGCAGCCATCTCCAAAAGCAGACGGAGCAACACGAATGTGAACGACCGGCCACGGCGTAGCGCAGGTAGAAAATATCGTGCGATCTACTGTTCACGCTGTGCGGATTTATTTGTCAATAGTACCCCTACAAATTATGCTAGATGAAACGCAAAAATACTACTACCTCCGATCCGGATTAAACGTCGTGGGAAATGTACTGCTGTTGTACAATATTTGTGTAGAGGCTGCGACAGATATTCCGGATCGGAGGGAGTACTATCTAACACGTCATGGAGCTCTTGTTACAAACGCAGATGGTTTCTGCCGTTTAGTGTAGCACAAATGCAAAAAATAGAAGACGGCCTGTTTTTGAGAAAACAAAGACACAATCCATTCTGGCCACGGCTCCGGAAACCTAGTAACAAGGCTACGGATCATGGTAAGAATAGTGCAAGAAATAAAATCATGCGGCATGGTGCTCTCGGTATGACGGCGTGGGCTCTTGCCGTCCAAACTACATGCTATCATGGTAGTCTCCTTATATGATCCGACAGTGTCCAAACTACATGTTACCATCGTGCTCTCTTTATATGATCCGGTGGTGGATTGCCCATGCGTATCTACGGTAGCCCACTATTTTGCTATTCTATACATACTTCAAATCATCTAAAATCTATCATAAACTGTTCCTTCAAAACAGGAAATTTAAGGTTATAGAGACACGTACCCAGCACGCGAGATCGCTTTGCTCTTGTTAAAATCCTCCCCTCCTTGAGAATGTATTGAAGACTTGTTTTAACCTGTCAAATCGCGATATAGATTTCTTAAACTGATTGCTACTGTGGGGAGTAATGATTCGACTCTGTTTACGTATTTATATTCAATAGCAGCAGTGTATTAAAAATGTTGTGCAGACAGATCTATCGAGATTCTGTCAAATCTCAGAGTTAATTGGAAGTGTATCTTTTATTTATAAACTCATTAATAACATTTATAGCTGATAATAATGTACATAATTTATTACGGCATATTTTGGTAGGAATTAATGTAGATATCAATTTTAATGGATAGTATATCTTTATCTCTTCTCTCTAAGTTTGTCTCTATCCCAGCGAAATTAATAACATTAATTTCCTACCAGAATATTGCATAATTAAATAGTATATCTACATTTATATCAAATATAACGATATTTGTTAGACTCGCGCTGGATCTAGCTACACAACGTCTTTAATACCCTGATGCAATAAATGTGCGCAGATCAATCCACCACGAGTTTGCAAAATCGCAAAGTTAATTGCAAGCGTATCTTTTATTTATATACTCATTAAAAACATATATAGCGGATAATAATGTAGATATACTAGTTAATTACACAATATTCTGGTAGGAAATTCATGTTGTCAAATCTCAGAGTTAATGGGAAGTGTATCTTTTATTTATAAACTCATTAAGAACATTTATAGCTAATAATAATGTACATAATTTATTACAGAATATTTTGGTAGGAATTAATGTAGATATCAATTTTAATGGATAGTATATCTTTATCTCTTATCTCTAAGTTTTTTTTTGTGAAATATCTCTTCTCTCTAAGTTTGTCTCTATCCCAGCGAAATTAATAACATTAATTTCCTACCAGAATATTGTGTAATTAACTAGTATATCTACATTATTATCCGCTATATATGTTTTTAATGAGTATATTATGATAGGAAATTAATGGCATTAATTTCCTACCCAAATATTGTGTAGTTAACTAGTATATCTACATTATTATCCGCTATATATGTGTTAAATGAGTATATAAATAAAAGGTACGCTTCTAATTAATTCTGCGATTTGACATACTCGCGTTGGATCTATCTGCACACATTTGTAGCAGCAGCGTTTTAAAGACGTTATGTCTCTAGATTCAGCGCGAGTCTGTCAAATATCGTTGCGTTAATTGGAATCGTACCTTCTGTTTAGATACTCATTAAAAAATATACCTGATATTGATGTAGATATACTATTTAATTATGCAATATTATGGTAGAAAATTAATACAATTAATTTCGGTGAGATAGAGACAAACATAGAGAGAAGAGATAAAGATAAGATACCTAGCAAAAATAATATCTACATTAATTCCTACCAAAATATTGCAGAATTAAATATCTACATTATTATATGCTATATATTATGTTATTAATGAGTTTACAAATAAAATAGAATTCCAATTAACTATGCGTTTGGACAGACTCGCGCTAGATCTATCTGCACAGCATTTTTAATACGTTGCTGCTACGAATATGAATACGTAAACATAGTCGAATCATTACTCGCCATAGAAACAAGCAGATTAAGAAATCTACATCACGATTTGACGGGTTAGAACAAGTCTACAATAAATTCACAAGGAGGGGAGGATCCTAACAAAAGCAAAGCGATCTCGAGCGCTGGGCACATGTCGCTTTAACCTTGAGTTCCCCGTTTTGAATCATCTAGCCTAATTTGTAGGTATTACATCAAACTACCAGTTCCAGAAATGTGCATCGGGCGTCACGTAGAAGATTTTGTAGGAAGATAAGAGCAGATTAATGGTAGTTTAAAGAATCTGTACCATATGAACTGATCTCCTCTCAACATATATTACAGAAAGTGAGAAACAACAACACACGCTAGTCAAGTTAAGCGTACAGAGAACTAATGAAAATATAGACATGGCCAAAAAATAGTACCACCGCATTAAACAGAAAATAATTGCAAACAAACTGAAAAAAAATGTCAGCGTGTAGGCAGGTCACCACACAAATTGTTGTCTTAAACTCTTTACATTAAGAAATAAAATATTCCATCCTTAATTGTCGCTCAGTCCTGCAAAAGCAATTTGTAGGTGGACGAAAGAGTTCCATTAAGGTCACAAAATACTAGTTCCGCATCCAATTGCCATATTTGGCACAATTTTGGGCTACTTGTCCAGTCTAGTGACCCTTAGGACCCAGAGCCATGCATGCTTGAAATGACCCTATGCATTACAGCTATAATTAGCTCAACTACAACACTAAGCTCGACTAAAACTGTTCATCTTGTAAATGAATTCAGTTAGTATTCTTGATCCTAGTTTGACAAGCTCAAGCCTAGCTCAAAGGTGTGTAACAAGACTGAACCTGCCATTTTTCGTAACAAAGAGCTGTAGAATTTGCGTGCTAACCATGATTAGAATTTGATTTCGTCGAAGAAGAAGAAGCGAGAGGATCGGAGTCTGAACGTATGTACCGTGACTGTGCCTACTAGTAGGGAGTGCTCAACGGCGTCGAAGAGACCCACGAACTGCACCTTGTACGACGGCAGCGCCATGAAAGAGTGCTCAATGGCGTCGATGAACCGAGGGGGTTACGAGCCAGGAAGCGGAACCAGACAGCGTCGGAATCCGGTGGCTATAACACTTTGAAGAAGCGTACCCTTTACCTTGGGTAGCATGCGTGTTATATAGGAGCCAAATGCTCTACGGTTTATTGGGGAGATACGGCTGAGATATTCCTTGATCCGTAAGCTAGCTATAAAGGGTATAAAATCAGGAATATCTCAATCGTATCAATACACAACTTATACAACACGTTTACATCATTTTACACTCCCTCTCAATCATAACTTATTAGGCATATTACAACATAGCCAACTAGGGGCTCCCTCACGATCTCAGCGATTTCGACTGTTCAATACTTCGATCATCTGACCATTTCTGGCCGTGAGATATAGTTTTATTTCCACATTGGGTTAATCGTCCCTAGAAATGCTACTGGGGATACTCACAGCGATCGCTCACATGGCTGGCCCATGTTCGTTTCCTCCCTTTTTTCTTTTCCTTTCTATTTTTCGTTTTTTCTTCAGTATTTGTTTTCTTTTTTTACTTCTTCTTTTTGCCTTTTCTGTTTCTTTTTTATGTTTTTTTTTGAAAATGGTTCAGATTTTAAAAACACGCATGACTGAATTTCAGAAACCGTATGTGATCATCTACCACATCGCACACGATTTAGTAAAACAACACGTCTATGATATTGAAACTATCGCACACGGTTTTTCTGGTTGTGTGCGATCGTCGGCTCATCCATGGATAGCGATGGAGTCATAAATCGTGTGTGTTGGCCGATTCGACCATGTGGGATTGTCCGATCTTTACTAGTGTGGCTAGTTGCTCGTCACATTCTGCTTAAGTTTTTATTGCTTTGAAAATAAGAGCATGCATGCATGCTTGACAGTCTGACCAAATCAATTAACAGAGCATACATCAGAAGCTACATCGAGCCATCAAGGGTGGTGCAAGTGTGTGACCTCTTGCCGGTTCTTATGTCGTGCAAGACGTCGAGATGTTTATATAGTGTCATCGCCCAAACAAATATTCAGCGCCTGCCCGAGAGAGCATGTAGCACTTGCCGCCAGTAGCCGTGTCCACCCACATCCTCTTCATGGATGCACCAATGCACGTAGTGACATAAACATATATTTTTTTCGTCGTAGAAGCAGCGGCAAGAGGGTCAAAATCCAACCGTATCTATCGTGACTCTGTGTTTGTGCCTACGAGGAGGGAGTGCTCAGCGCTGTCGGAGAGATGCAGGAACCGCGCCTTGCACGATGGCAGCGCCATGAGGGAGTGCTAAGCGTGGTCGATGAACCGAGGAAGGTCCGCTGGTTTTGACTGATATTTAGGGTCTGTTCGGTTTCAGAACCACATGGAACGGAATGGAATCGAGTCGTCCCTTATGACGATTCCGGCGTTCTTTTCTGGGATGGAACGGAACCGACGCATTCCTCGGAAGCGAATATTCGCCGTAGGTGCGGAACGCACCCGTCCGGCCGATTCGGCCGGACGAGGTGGAACACGCTCTCTCTCGCGTGGGCTAATCCCTTCTCCCCGCGCTAATCTCTCTCCCGTGGCTCTCCTCCAAGGTCAACGGCGGACGAGGCGGCGACCGGAGCACGGCGCGGCGGCGGCCGGACCTCTCTCCCCTCGACCTCTCCTCTCTCGCTAAACTCTCTCTCCCCTCGACCTCTCCTCTCTCTCCAGCGGCGGCCGGCGGTGACTAGCCCGAGGCGCGGCGGCCTTGGCCAGGCGCGTGATCCGGGCGGCGGCGACCATCAGGCGCGAGGGCGGCCAGCAGGCCGGCGGCTAGGGCCATGCGTGGCGGCGGCCATTGCCATGCGCGTTCCACTCCCTAATTAGGGTCTAATTAGGGATTAATTGAATGTTAGATTAAATTAGGGCCTAATTAATTGCATGTTTAAATTAATTTGATTCCGTTCCATTCCACCGTTTCCAAAATCAACCGAACACCCTGATGGAATGGAATGGAATGGTTCCATTCCATCCAAAAAACGAACACACCCTTAGTGTGCTGGCGCTGGCGGTTTGGATAAGGAGATGGCTATTTTTCTTCCGTGCAGGATTAGAGGAGGACGTACGACCATCACCATGAATCACACCTTACTTAATACTCCCTCCGTATAAGAAGTTTTAGCTATTCAACATGTTGTCTACATGCATACTAATATGAGTGCACATACACACTAAAATATGTCTACATACATTAGATATATGTAAATGTGGACAAATGCTAAAACATCTTATATTAAAAGACGGAGGGAGTAGTAAATAATAGTTGTATTGTGTACGATGACATAACAAGCTATCTAGTGAAACCACAGTTAAAGTCAGCACGTAAAAAGTTGCAGGTGCAGTCTGAAGAGGTAAGGTCGGGGACAGGGCGACCATGGCGACTCGTGCTTGCTGACGCCGCCGCCGGCCTGATCTCCCTCCTCCGGCGTCGTCTCCGACCACCACGACCAGATCTGGCACCCCCACTGCGACCTCTCTCCATCCCTATGCGCGGCATGTAGCGGCGGAGCCTGCTGTCGCCGCTTCCAGGGCTTCCGCCGACCTCTCCATGCCCGCGACGAAGGTCGCCCTGGCCTCGCCGTCCTTCGCCCGGGCTCCTGCCTCTGTGCTCGTCGCGGATGCCCTCACCTCTCGCAGGTCTGCCCCTGGCGTCCGTGGACGACTAATGGTGCGGCGCTGGCTCATCCCCAAGGTCGCGGAGGCGGCCATTCCGGCACCAGCGACCGGTGCCTCCTCTGGCCGGTCCTTGGAGCTTCTCCCCGCTGGTGTGAGCTCCCCGCCCTGGCCTGCTGCGTCGGCGGAGTCCTTGGCCTCGCCGCCGCCTTCGTCCTCTGGAGTCGTTTGCACTGCGGAGCTCGCCCCTACTGCGGTGACCGAATGTTGGACCCCCCTCGCCGGCGAGGACGATGACAACGACGAGGAGGAGCTGGCCCCGATGACGCCGCTGGCTGCCCAAACATCTTTTCCGGCGGATTTTCCGGCTCAGCCGTGCGATGGGCGCGACGTGGAGGCAGATGGTGGTTGGCAGGAGGTGATGCCCAGGCGTAGTTCGCGTCGTCCGGCGTCGCTTGCCCCGGTGTTGGCCCCTCGCCCCATCCCAGCTTGGCTCTCTGGTAGGTGTTGTAGATGCCTCACGCTTGGGCACCGTGCGGCTGTCTGCTGGGACCCTTTTCGGTGCTCCCATTGCTTGGAGAATGGTCACCGTGCTCGCGGATGCCGCAATCCCCGGTGTCCTCTCAGCTCGTTGCCATGCCTTGTCGCGCCACCTGTTCCCCGCCACAGCCCAAGGCATCATCAGGCTTCAGCTTCTTGTGTTGGTTTGATGGGATCCATGCCTCCCTCCAAGGTGGTTCCTGAGTCTTGGGCATCGGTTGTTTCTGCTCCCGCCGGTGCGGTTCCCCGTCTGACGTGGTGTTGCGGTCCACTCTGGCTACTCAGGCTGAGCATCTGCAAGACTGCTTGGTGCGGATTGAATGCTTTTTAGAGCAAGCAGAGGTTGCTCTAAGCAAACTCTCCCTTTTGCCAGCCACGTCGGAGACTACCCCTACTTCGTGCCCTCCTGGGGAGATTGGTGTTGGCTCAGTGGAGGAGAGTGGAGCTGAGCTCTATGGTTTTTCTCTCCTCGTGTGGGGTGTAGTTCATTGTCATTGTCCAACTTGTCCTCTATTCCAATCTCTGTGGCCGAGGCTAGTGACACAGAGTGGCTCCGATGTTGCAGATCATGCCTGGTCCTGAGGAGCTGTGCGTGAGCATTGCTTCGCCTGTGTCGAAGATGGACTCACCGACAACCTTGGGCTCGCCTGAGCGGTCAGAAGTGGTTTCGGCCCTCATTCCAGCCCTGCCAGTGCGTAAGTCTGATGATCTCCTCGCAAAAGAGGTTTGTGACTTGCTCAGCGGTTTGGAGGCTGCTATTCCTGGATGTGGAAGGGCGATTGCTTGCCTCTTAACTGAGATGGCAACCAAGCGCAAAAGTAAGGATAAGTCTCTCGGACGCTAAGCAAGAAGAGTGGCGCTGTCAGAAAGGTGCCCACGACTGCTTGATGGATGCTCTTTGATTTCTCTGCTCGTCCTCTTGGCTTGAGTCGTTTTGTGGATTTAGTGTTGCCCTTTGCAGTTTGTTGAGGTGTTATCATCGAGGCTTATATTGCTTTGGGCAAGTGTTAGGGGAAGTGTTAGGGGTTGTTGTCGTGTGTTTGGAGAGTTTGTCGGGCCGTCGATGTGGCTGTGTGGTGTTCTTACTTTGTGAGTAGTCCGTTTGTTCGATGTGTATCGGTTTTCGTCTGGTTTTCCCTAAATTAACTGAACAATTCTCTTCTTCTTAATTAATAGATTGGGGCAAATCTTTTGCTCCCGTTTCAAAAAAAATAGTTAAAGCCAAAACTAGAGAGATCGGCAGCAACGTGCGGACACTTAGCTAGTTCCATTAGCTACAAATTAGTACTACCAAGTACCAACCACAAATCACCGTGTGTCCGTGTTACAATTAATCACCACTCTGCTCCTGGATGAGGAACACCATGTGGATGACTGGATGTTCTGGATAAGCTTGTAAGAAAAAAAAACTTTGTCTCGCAAAATACAGGTGTTGGCCTCCAATCTAGACGCAGCACACGTCGCACAGCCAGCAGCAGCACAGCGCGGCAACACTGAAAAGCATGCATCAGACAAAGTTATGGGACTAGTTGTAAGTATGAAGTTAGTATACAAAAATAAGGGTGACTTTGCGCGTACGTACCATGAATCAAGAAAGCTAGTCTTCCGGCCGCGCGGTCTTGTTCGTCCCCGGCGCGACGAGTCGTCCCCGCCTGGCACTGAATCCACAATCGTCGGGTAACCTGACAGGCGAAATCGAACCAGGTTATTAAGAAAACTTCAAGACAACAATACTGACATTTTAATTATTCAGTTAAGTTAAGAGCACACGCAGAAATAACTAACCGTGTTGTAGTAGTACCAATTATCTGATCACACACACTTTGATTACCTGGTGGCGGCTGCAGGTCCTTGTGGTTGCTCTCCATGCTTCAGAATTGTAAACGCAGTTACACTGGGAATTTGTTTGAGTACTCGATCACTGGCGCCGTTCTTGATTTGATTATGTAATAGAATAAGCGAAATCGCCGTGTATATATAGCCAGGGCGAGCAGCGGCCGTGCATGCACGGGCGCCTACTTCTCTATGCAAGATATTCCTTTCAGAATCCTTTTGGCCGACAAAAATGGATTTTAAGATGCTTTGATCGACCGACTTGCAGATCGAATCTGTTTTTTGTTATTGGTGGAAACCTTTGGTGACTGAACGAAATTAGGGGCCTGCTTTGACAAAAGCGAAAAAACAGAGAGAATATATATTGTCGGCACCGGCGGTTAACTGTTGACAATTGGAAGTGACCGGATAATATGAGTATTAGTTATTCCTTGATGTAAATGTTGATCGGCTTCTCAGCCCGTGCATTCTTAAGCGAATTCATATGTTCATTCCATGTCCAACATTCTTTGGAAGATCGGGGTGTTCGCAAAGGCTTGTAAACTTAATGAGGTTACCGTCAACTTTCTCTGAGAGATGTAAGATTTTTTTCATTTAAAAGAGACATCATCCAAACTACTGAAGATATCTTCAATGCTTAGTTAAGAGATGATTCCTTGATGCTTAAGACAGAATGTTTTATTTCATTCTGCTAATTGCATCTCACCTCTTTGTCACTCATTTTAAGTTAAATTTTAACCACCACGAAATCGTGTGTGCATTTTTATTGTTACCTCTACACAATGTAGAGCGGTAAGATCAGGATTCATTACCAACCACTGGCGTCTACTTAAGAGGTTCCTATAGTTTCTTATGTGACCTCTGACCTCTGTAGGGGAAAAGAAACTTTATTGCTAAATATGCATGCGTCTTATTTTATTTTATTTTATTTTATTTTGAAGTCGTAGTCACTCTGAAGTTTCAGACACTTTTTTAAAGTTATAGTCATGTTATTTGGTTTAATTTTTCTTTTATTTCAGTTGCACCTTTTGATGCAAATGTACTTTCACCTTTTGTTATTTTGTTCCCTTTTTGTTTAAAATATTGCAATTGCACTTTTATTTGTGCAGTTGCACACTTTATTTGTGTAACGTACTTTGATGATAGGTCATATAAGTGATTTTAAACTTATTAAATTTTCAGCCACCTATTGCCTAGACACTCCTAGACAAATAGGTGAGTCGATCGAAATGTTTTTTGTTATGTCGTTCTTTCCTTTAAATTAGATACTCCCTCTGAACCGGAATAATTGACGTAGGAAATGCACTACGGCAGTACAAAATTATACAGGGCTGGCAACAGTCAATTCGGATCGCAGGGAGTATTAGAAATGGATCAGATTTTATCCCTCTGACTTATCCTCGTAGAAATTGAAGAAATTTTATGTGTGCAAAATTGAGCCGAGTAAGTGAGAATGAACAGTGTCACTCTTACCACCACTAGGCCATAGGCCCACACATGTGCAATTTGTAATCTAATATTTTGTTCTCTCTAACATTACATAAGTATCTATTTTTTAACTCCCACTGTCGGTTCATGCGATTATGTCGAATGGTATCTTTGTGAAAGCCGTGTTATAGACAACCCGGCATACCGTGTATAAGCTCTTTTGAGATTCTTACTCTTTTGGAGAACCTGAAATGCTTCGACAGCTAACCGTCCACGCTTGCAAATGCTGACAGAAATCTTACAGAATTTTGGATCTGTTCAAAGAGTCACCAAGTCGAAACACATGCAAAAAATTACATTAACTTTCTTGATGTCGACAAAACACTGGCTGCCTAGGGAGGCATCGGATTCCGAGACTTTAGCATGCAGTTTTGCTTCTCAACATGTGCCTAATGTTCAATGCGCAAACGTCTTATCCTTCATCGGAAACACCAGCATGGCTACACTAGTCAATATTGTTCCTATCCCCTGCCCTAGTCAATTATTCCCATCTACTGGTATCTAAAAAACAAGTTTATGGATTATGACATGTATAATGGTAGAGGATGCGGTTTTCTCTCAGCCCCCCACGTCATCTAGAGAAGACAATACTACTATCTTATTTGGCATCCTAACAATTAATGAGTTAATTGAATTTTAGTGAAAAAATATTAAATGATACAGAAGGTACAATGGAGAAAATAGTATTATCTTAATTTTTAAGAGACCGTCCCTTAACTAGAAGAATACATCATTATATGTCTTCATTCTCTCCTAGCTAAGAATCCAACGTAGCAAACTCTAAGAAGGTTTACAAATGACAACACCCCATTGAACATGCCCTTAAAAGAAGAGACACGTGAAGAAAAAAAGGTGACGCGCAGCACTAGACCAACAAAAAATTGGTTTGCTCGTCTCTTTTAGTCTTTATTCTCTGTAGTCGGCTCATGTATCTCTATCATGTACTATTTGCTGTTATAATATATATGACACTGATTGTAAAAAAACAAAAAATTGGTGAACATCTATCCCGTGGAGTTGAGAGCAAATACATCATCCTGATTAGTATGCAACTTCAAATGTCCTGCGACGCATGACATATTAATCTAGAGATGAGGGGAATAGTCCTTGGCCGGCATTTATATCAAACTGTAGTTATGTGCACCAAAACAGCTGACATTAGCAAAATCCAGTTGCAGTTCACAAATTCTTGGCTCGGTTCAGATAAAACGAACAAACGTTCGAAATTCTTTGGCTCAATTCAGGCAGAAAGACCATACAAAGTGTAAAATGAGCTAAGAGTGCTGGGAACCGCAAGGCATTTGACCCAACGGAATACTTCGTGCCATCACCAGATTTGATATTTTTTTATCATTGGAAGACTTACTATTTTATCCGGCGCAAGTCAAACCATCAGTTAAGACCATCAGAAGATGGGTGTTGTTGGGTAAGACCCGGTTGGGCAAGAGCAGATAAATCCTCAAAACAGTTTAAAAAGACATCTTTCATTCAGTACACGGTGGAACCAAACTTGTTCTGCCCACAATTACTTGCACTACAACATGAAGCTATGTGCTAAGGTTGATATCTTCACTCTTTCGATGTTATGACAAGCAGGCCCAGCGCGCCAATCAGAAGGTACTGCAGCAAGAGGGATCACATATTAGTATTTCAGCAATGCTCCGACTCAGGAATAGACTACGAGGTAGCACAATTTTTTTTTTCAATTTTAGATCTCCCATTAGCCAGCAGGTGAATCAAGTGTTCTATCAACATCTTCTGGAAAAGTTGCTTCACATGGACTAGAACAACAATTGTTCAACCTCCAGACCAGTCAAACTTAAAAGGAGTAAACATACCTTTATGATCGGCTTCTCAGTCATCACAATTGTAACCCACCCAACATATGGAAGATACCTGTTCACAGAACAAAAAGGTAATGCCAGCTTAACTATTTTTCACCAGCATGAAGGCAGATATGTGAATGTGATACAAATATCGAGGATACTCACCCTACAGCTCGTCCCATAATGTGGTGCTGCTGAAGCCAAAGCTGCCCTTGTGCATACAGAAGCCGGTCATCCCCAAAATTATTATCACCTGGAAGGCAGTTCGTAAGTTAAGATACAACAGTGTGGTGGCATCCACTGTATATATAAATTGCTAGCTGTTGACTATCATTGGCAGGATGCACAAACTAATTGAACATTCAGCGCTATAATCACTGAAGAAAAACTTGTGACACTCAAAACAGAAAATGATAGATACCTTTTGTGAGGATATCAACTTCTGCACTTTCTTGGCGTTCATGAACCTATTTGGAGAGAAAAGCAAACTCAAAACAAGCAAGAAAAAGGACTTACACATCTAACATAAATAAGGCAATTGATACCATGTGATGACTTCAAAATTTTCTTACCTTAATCACGCGGTGAACAATTGGAATTTCACGTCCCTATATAAATAAATGTCCAAATGTAAATTTAGTGTCTTGAAAATCAAGTAGAAGCACACAACACAAGGAAATATAGTACAATGATTACGTGACTTACATCAATATTAAAAACAACTATTTCTCCAGTGCGGATAGGTTCTTTGCTCATGGTTAAAAACAGAATATCACCCTGCAAAACAGATAATTAGATATACGGGGACACTAGTTCAAATGATGTTGCCACATTAGAGCCTACAGGGTGAAAAAAATGGCACTGGAAGAACGAAAAAACTGAAAACATTGCATGCAACAATACAAATCATCAACTGATGATAACAGTAATGTCAAAGGAAAATGTGTGATGGATCTTAAAGGCAGCCGAGTAGTCCAATACCACTTGCAAACCAAAGGAAGCCAAATATGTCGCTATTCTTATGAAAACTATAAGTTCTTCAGTTGGAATGGTTTTTAACTCAAATTAAGATTGGTCACATTTAACTGCAAATTTCCAAAAGAGATGTGTATGTCCACTTGAGGGTTGGATTTGGATACCCTCTAATTCGACTCAATTTCTTCAGTTGGAATGGATTTTAATTAAAATTCCATGTCTATCCAAGAAGATTAAGTCACATTAGGGAGGATCCAAACAAGCCCTCAAGTGTCTGATAATCAGATAAGCATACAGCGTTTAAGGTGATTCTCGTATCGTGGAAGTAGGTAACAAACCCTTTTAAATCCAGGCTCCATGCTGCCAGAAAGAACCACCACCACCGGAGACTCGCTCCCAGTTGCGACCATCAATCCCTTCCATATGATCAATGCCGAGGTAACAATCATACCTGCCATGAGAACATTTTGAACTTCCTTATGAGACCACTGTTGCAATCAACAATCAACATATCTGAGCACAAAACCCAACATAGCAAACAGAAAATGAATAATGACAAACCCTGTTCTGTTCGTATCTTTCACAGATACTACGACTTCATAATCTAATCTTTAGAAGAAAGGATTAGCACTAGTGAAAATTAATAATAACTACTGTAGATAGTAGGGTGAAATAACAGGAGCTCAAAATTCCCATTTTACTTTATCTAAGACTGTCACACCCAGTTCAGTCGCTCTTGTACAATTCAGTTCGCGTGATTCTTCCAAAAGAACAGCTTAACAAAGCTCGTCGCACCAGATCATGAACCTAGTCAATTTTTTAGATCCTCCCTGCCTCGATCTGGCAACCGAAAACCACTAAACATCACCGCGCCATGAACATCAAAACTCTCTCCCACTCACACGATAAACCCCTAACTCCAAATCCCACCGATCTGAGCGCAAACTACGCCAGGAAATACCCGCACAAAAAAAACAAGAACTTAAATCGGGGGAGATGAGGAGAGAAGGGGAAGTGGGCGCACCTAGGCTGATTATCTGCGAGAGCACCTGGCGGACCTGCATCGAGCGGATCGACTCCACCTGGTCGCCGATGAACCCCATCTCGCCCGGCGCTCCCTCCCTGCTCTTTCTCTTCCGACGGGGCGGCGAACTCACGACTGCGAGATTGGAACAGAAAGCTCCGGCCTGCGTTTTTTTGGCAGACTTTTTCATACAGGACCCCGTGGATGCTGGATATTAGCTTCCGGCCCGACACGGCTCGCTACACGTCAGAGAAACTATTTTGGAGCGTTAGATGTGGATCGGACGGATAGCAAGTTTGGCCTTACGGCGTTCGACTCCTTGCGAGCGTGGTGCCTGTTTGCTCAGTATTAATCGTGTGCCAAAATTGATCATGAAATATGATTATGCCATGAGTCCATGAACCATTTACAGCTTGGAGTTAAAATAGATTTTTGACATTCTTTCTATTTACAATGGTTATTGATAGATGCGCATGCCTAAAATGTTGAAATAGAATGAGAGTGACTACATATTCGGACTACTTGACTCTTTTTTTTTTTTTTGCATGGTAATACGATTCTCATTGATAAATAAAAAACGATATACAAAGTACGTATACACCGATCTTACAGATCTGAAAAAGATAGGATAAACTTATGTGACAATGAGAACTTGCCTGTGGCAAGATGGTTAGTTGGGTGGTTGTACCCCTAGCCCACCAGAGTTCAAACCCCAGGTTTGACGCTGGTGTTTCTCATTTAAGGCGGAATATTCTTCAGTGGGAGGCGACGTTCCCGTCGACAGCGAGGCGCCCGTGGTGACTTCGTCAATCTCAAGACTCGACCCGCCGACTCAGTCTCTCGGAGGTGCTCATAGGGGTAGGGTGTGCGTGCGTGCGTTCATAGGGGTGAGTGTGTGCGCGTGTATATGAGCGCTTGCGTTGTACTGTGTTTCGCAAAAAAAAAAAACTTATGTGACAAACCAACGCCTATCCATCTTCTTCGGCACCACTGTAGCAGCCACCAAATAAAAAATAGACAGATCACCTCTTCACCCGAGCTCGACGCGGCTCCATCGCTAATCATCAGCTTTTCGGACCTCCAAACTAGTTTGCCATATGACAAACCATTGCCGTTGAAAGAATCAGACCGGGGCAGCACGACTCCGGACACGCCATCGAAATTTAGCACTGGAACCCCCGCAAGACGACGTCGGAGTAGGGAACCAGAACCGTCAGCCTCCAACCACGAACCCAACACAAGGTGCACCATCTTCCAGCTGTCACCAGTGCAGACCACCGTCTGCACGTATTCCTGGACGAATCCTCTCTGCTCCACCATGACACCGGTGTAGGGAACCAGAATCGTCAGCCTCCAACCACGAACCCAACACAGGGTGCACCATCTTCCAGTTGTCACCAGTGCAGACCACCGTCTGCACGTATTCCTGGACGAATCCTCTCTGCTCCACCATGACGCCGGAGACAACGTTAACGCCGCAGCAACGGGGACAGAACAGGAGGAAAAACCCATCTGATGGAGTCGCCGCCGCTGCCTCACCGACACCATCCATGAACCCTATAGCCATTGATCTGAAAGATCGGCAAGCACGCAATGCCACCACTCGATATCCTGTTTCTGATCCCTTCTTCTTGCATACAATCCTAATTCACAATCAGTGTCATGTTCGATTATGTAATGAACATCGTGTGCCATGGATTTGATGAAGCTTGAAAATGACTCCCTTATTTGAAGCCATATATATGGGACGTACGGGTGACAACCCAAATCTTTACATATCAATCCGAAAACAAGTTGTTTGTTTTGGTGGAAGAGGAATAAATAGAGAAAAATCACCGCTTTTCATACACTATTTCATCGAATATAGTTCACCTTTCGCAAAAAAATCTCGCGCTTCGCTCCTTCCACATTGCATTGCTCTACACCTACTCACTGCTCGACTGATCATTGAATGGTTGTTTGCTCAGTAAAAACATAGAGTGAACGGGGGTGCGACAAAAGTAATTGTGAAACATGATTATACTAAAATATTTTTTTTCACATTCCTTTTTTCAAACATATATTTTGTGCCATTCTTGACATTAGCAAAGGGTTATTTATACCTACATATGTGATATGTCCAAAGTATTGAAATTTTGTCCGAAATAGTTCATCTTTCGTGGGAAATTTATGTCTCCTAGAAACTTCAGTTCCATTTGTCGCCCCTGTTGAGCATGACTATATCGCACAATCGCGCTTGCACATCAAAAGCTTGGGACTCAAAATTCGCGAGACAACCTTGAGTATATAACGAATACAGAAACTCGATATCATACATATAAGCACCTTGACACCATGCACGATATCAAGACGCATCCGGATTGCAGATCACAAAGTACTTGAGGACGATATAACATCTAAATGAGTATTTAAGACCGAATTAAGCAGCAGCCACCCTCCATATATTGAATTGATCTGTGCATCATATCGTGCATGATCTGCATAACTGTAACCGCGGGGTGCCACTTCAATCGCAGCACAGCTCGCAAAGCCAGCAGCAACAGAGCGCAGCAATGCTGAAGAAAAAGAAGAAGAACGCCACGGTGAGGCGAGTACGCAAAAATTAGATTGCGGGATACTATGTTGTGATCAGCGATTCAGCATACGTCACTACAGGAAACCGTCAAAACGCCGACGGCGAAAATTAGATTGCGGGATACTATGTTGTGATCAGCGATTCAGCATACGTCACTACAGGAAACCGTCAAAACGCCGACGGCGGCCCGCCGTCGGCGTAGCAAAGATCGCCGTCGGCGTAGGCTTACGCCGACGGCCGCCGTCGGTGTATCGGCGTTGGCGTAGGACGCTGTCGGCGTATGAAAACTGCCGTCGGCGTATCTGTCGCCGTCGGCGACGCCGCAGTGGGACCCACAAAACGGACGTCGAACGTCTCCGTCTGCTCCACCTATACGTCGACGGCAGTGCCGTCGGCCTAGGCTGCCACGTGTGCTGATCTGGTGCGTCTGGGAGGAGTCTGACGCCGACGGCAATGCCGTCGGCGTAGGTATGACCATATGGTCCTCCAGCGTCGACGTGGCGCCATCCTGTGCGTCCCCACAGCATCAATGCCGTCGGCGTATGTTAGACCATATTTTTAGTTTCTGAAACTTTTTGCTGCTGGTTTCTGGCGCATTTTAAATACAATTAAAATTGCACAAATTATAAAACATCACAGAAACATCAAATAAAACATCACATACATATCCAAATGACACAAACATGATTCAAATTCATCCAAACTCAAAAATGACACAAACATAGTTCAAATTCACACACGCTACACCCGAACACATCCTACACCTCCCAAGAGCCCGAGGTATCCATTTCTGACAGCGTGAGAATAGGCGACCGACCGCGTGGGCCAGTCGAACCACACAAGGAATCCGGCGAGGCACGGGACGGTGTGGTCTCACGCGACGAACTCGGCGAGGCACCACCAGTGCCATGCTCCACGAGCGCGCGCGTCGAAGTCGGCGAGGCGGAAGCACGACCAAAGGGTGCAGTCCTCGAGTATCCCGATCCCTACATGTTTTGAGTCCAAGTTAGCAACTTGGAAAGCACAGCATGGCGGTAACAACTTGTTTGGCAAATAACTTACCGGAGTCGCTGGCTTGTATGTGCGAGCGACCGACTCCCTCGTTGGGCCGACGGGCATGATCCCCAGCCTAGGTGGACGCGTAGGCAGCTGCGACCGCTCTCCAGTGGCATGAAACTTCTCGTCAGCCTACAAGATAGTTTAGATGTCAAGAGTTGTAGAAAAAGAAGGTTCAAACTGAGGAAATGGGACTTGTCATATTTTGCAAATATAAAAGTTGAAACTTACAGCATCCCTCAACTCTGTCCACTCCTCATACTCCTGGCTCTTCTGTACCCACAACTGATACTCTCTCTCATAGCTCGCGTAAGCGGCATCGAAGGCCGCCTCGAAATCAGCCTACAGTTTTAAAAGGAAACGCATCTCGTCAACTTAGCCACTTAGCTAGGAACGAATGTCGGAAAGAGAATGAAATTGAGAAAAACTTACATCGGGGCGAGCTCGAGAAGGCCGACGAGGCAGGACGGGAGGGTCGTCGGCGGTGAGGGTAGCCTTGACACGCGAGAGGCCCAACTCAGGAGTACGCGTGAGTACCGCACTAAGCATGAGAGGACGGCCATGCTCCCAACCATTCCCGGCAAGGACCACCGCTCTCTCGTCGATGTCATGCTCAAGAGGGTTGTCCACCTCCGGATTTATACCCTTGAACGTCTCGACGTATGCCTTTAGCCCCTCCTTGGCAGTGCCGAAGTAATCGGGCTGCGAGGGCTGAGGCTCAGAAAAATTGGGCTTCTTCATCTTCATCCTCTCCCATGCTTGCATGTGCGTAAGAGGCTCCCCGAGATCGGCCTCCTGCAATGCCAAAGAAGTGTCATGCGTATCAAGTAGGAACATGAGGGGAAATAAATGAAGATTGTTTCATGTATATATATACCAGCTTTGCCTTGAAGCGATCATGGTTGCGGGCACCCGCACGATGTGTCCCCCCGCTCCCGCGGTTTAACTTGTTTCGCTCGCTCAAGGCCTTGAACGCGGGGTCCTCCCCAGCCCACCTAGACACCAACGCCCTCCACGCGTCATCCTTGCCATAGGCCCATGAGGGCTTAAACTGAAAAAACAATACTCATGTGAAGAACGGATAATGCAATTGCAACTTAGCAGCAACATGTAATATCATTAACAATCTACTTACCGCCATGTAGTCATCTACGGTCACCTCAAGTGGGTTCTCCACAATCTCATGCTTCACCGCCGTCTTGCCTAACGTCTCAGTACTGAAATGATTGATCATGGTATGCTTTGCATTGTAGAACTGCTGTCGTGTCAACTTCCTACAAGCCCCCTCCAAAGTCTTGTCCGCATCGCCCCGCTGCTCAGGAAGTACCCTATAGAACTTCTTTAATCATGCACAAAAAAAAATTGTGAGAGCATGGTGGGGACATCAAGTATGACGAAATTCGAAAAGTTCAACTTACCCAAAACTTGTTGATCACGACGTTAGAACATTTCCCGCCGCTCGCGTAATTGGCGGCCTGATAGTCTACCCAATGGGTGGCTAGCTTCGTCTCGCCGTTGGGGACGGTACTGTACAAGCCCGGCCAAAACTTCCTAATCAAAGCTCCAATCAGGGTGTTAGGCATACGGGCTCCCGCAGGATGTATCCAGTTGCTGCACAATAATTAAACATTAGTACATGTCAAATTGTCCTGACCACAATAAAGTTACCATGTTCAAAATTAGTATATATAGTCACTTACTCTTTCCCATTAGGCGTAATGAGGATCTTCTCCTTCTCGGTAGCAGGTTCTTTGTCCTCATCAGGGACCTGGGATTCCCCTCGAATCCTTGGCTTCTTCGGCAGCGCGGAGGGCCCCGCCCCCACGTCCGTGGAGGGGCTCGTCTCCTCCGAACCCTCATCGACAGAAGCAGAGGGTATGTCCGAAGACACGTCGCCCCCACCTCGCCCTCGTCCTCCCTCACCTCGCCCTCGTCCTCCACCTCGCCCTCGTCCTGCTCCTCGTCCCCTCGGAGGAACTGGAGCATCGGCACCTCCCCCTCCTCCAGCATCTCCACCCTCACCTGCATTGAGAAAGGGTGAAAAATTAAGCATAAAGACATGAACAAATTAATAATTGCATCACCTCTACTCTCACCACTGTCAGACAGGTAACGCGGGTTCGGAATAGGTTCTCTTCCACTTTTAGTAACTTTCTTCTGGCGCATCTTCTTCAGCAAGGAGGCCGATGATTCCTTACCTTGGCTCATCTTGGTCAATCACCTGCATTGAGAAAGGGTAAACTTAGATACGTTAAATGATAAAACACCTAGACATAGATCAGGTCTTGGTCAATCAAATTCATGTAATTATCATCAGTCGGTCTCGCATCATTCCTGGAGCCTCCCATTTCCACTTAGATACGTTAAATGATACTCCTAGACATAGATCAGGTCGGGGGAAATATGAGTTTGGAAGGCTGAATAGATAGATGGAAGATCTAAGGAAGTTTTTATTTTCTCTCATTTGTTTTAGGCTACACGGTTCTTCACCATATTCTCCTTGGTGATAAAACACCTGCTTTTTTCTTTAATTTGTAGTGAAAGAGCTACCATACAACTGGATCTTCTATTTATAATGGACAATGTAACCGACTAGGGAAAAAAGTAGGTGAGGACTGTTAAATGTCAGCCAAGCCTCTAGCTTCAACTAGGAGGGGGAGCAAGAGCATTTAGCATCAAGATGTCTACGGGTACTACACTAGATAAAAATCATCTTTTAAGAGGTGCACACACGGTGTTGTGTTGTAAAGACAAAAATCATACACGATGTGTCGTGCAACCCCTAGCTACCTGCAGATACGCCCCTGGCTTCAACACATTATTATTACCCAGTGTTCATAGTAGAAGGGTAATTAAGCTCTGATAACCTGGGCGTTGCAGCGGGATTCCGTGTAACTAACCATAATATTCGTGATACTTGCTCGTTAATCAACCTAGCTAGTGCCCGAGTTCGCCAAGGAAATGGGACGGTGTCATACTGTAGCGCCCCGACCCGACTGCTATACAGTGATACTGTGTCTCCGGTTATCCGACACCACCAGACACACTATCAAAGCATAATAGAGAGATCAAGACTTGTGGAACAACTGGCACATCACAGACTCTACGACACAAATCATATAGTTCAACTCTTATAATAGAGAAAAATAGCAAATGACAACCAGAGGTCACAGACCCAACATTATAACAAGCGGAAGCAAAATAAGTTGTTCTAAACAACAAGATCCAGATTATGGCCTAAGAGGCCTACAAATAAACATCCAGCGCCAGCTGTTCCGGGATGTCCCAAGCTGCCACCTGGGAACCCCAGACTACTCGTCGACGTCCACAAAGAACCCACCTTCGAGGTCGGTGAAGTCCTCCTCTGAAACAAAACAAACGATGTTGAGTTCGACGAACTCGCAAGATTATATATAGAGCTTTAGCTCGATGAGGCTTTCAAGGTTTTATGGCTGTTTTGCATAAAGCTGATTTTATTTATGAAAAACATAACTCAATGGCATCGACTAATCAGAATAGTTTTCAAAAGAGGTAAGAAGTGACTCTTTTCTTGATCACTTTTCTCAACATCAACCACTGTACCTGTTCATCAAAGGCACCTCCCCGAATCACCCTCGAGGAAGCTCACCTTGCATTCTTGAATGGTACCTCTAGTACCCAGTTTTTAATCATTCCGTTAAAGTTATTCTATGATCCTACCTTCACTTCCAAGTTCGTCCATAACCGCGGACACGACTTTTCGAAAAGATTTACCCTGCAGGGGTGTACAATGTTTGCCACGCGTACCGTCCGGCCCATTACCTGATCATTAGCTCTCTTCCTTGGAAAGCCGGCTGGGTGGGAGCGGTGTCGACTTCTCCCTCGTTAAGGACCAACCCAGGATCATCAATGAGGACGGAGCAGCGATCCAACACACTGCCCCGTGGCCACTCATTTTCCTAAACACCACCATCCTCATCTCAGTTCATCCCACCATCATCACGCACGCGCAAATGGAAGCCCGAACTAGAGGACCCTGGCTAGTCCCGCCCGAGTTATTTAGTCTATGAGGGTTCCTGCAATTGCATAGGCCTCACGCATGGTTGCACGCTCAGTCTTGGTTCAAGAGGTATAGAACTCGCACGTAGGCGGCGAGAACGAGACAGAGCACCACAACCACAGTGGCCTCTCATCCCCACCTTTAAGCATTTTATTACCTGTCACCACAATTTCTCCACCATCATCTGAACACTTCCATAACCTGTTTCCAACATGAAGTATCCATCGGACGGCTAAGCATTTAACTAAGCATGGCTAAGCATCAACATTGCATAGTTAGGTATTTCAGGCCAACAATACAATCCTATGGATATTAGGAGGGGAAAACAGGTAATTGGCATCGGAATCTTAATGCAACTATAGGATACTCTAATCCAAACAAATTGACATTTGGAACCGCATGCAATATTATAGTGGAGAAAATATTTGCGGAAACATAGGATAAGATATGCTCAGAGGGGCGATTACGCTTGCCTTGTTCAGGGTACTGGTAGTACGGCTCTTCGGGGTATTGTGGAGTAACCCCGGCTGCTGGATCTATCGAAGCATAACACACGGGAGAGCAATCAATCACCACACATACTTTAACAAAGTGCAATGTGCAAACACATGATGACATGACATTTTAAAAATGCACCCTAGAAGCATTGAACATGATCAACAAGTTAAATGGGGCCCCCCTTATATTTATTGCATTATTTGGAATAAACCCCATATTTAAACTTAGTGATTATAATTACTACTAGAGCACATTATTGTAATTGTGATCAATTATGCATGATGATGATGATTTTGGATCACTCATGTTTTTCTGAGCATTTTGATATAAAGAACACATTTTTCGGAGGTCCCGATAAAAAGTTATTACTTTTATAATTTTCTCTTTTAAATTTATGATTATTAAATTACTAGAAGCACCGTAATTCAAATGTGATCAGAAATGCATAATATTTATTTTAAAGGTTTAATCACAATTTTTTGGGCATTTTGGTATATTACACGCATTTTTCGGATACACCGCTAAAAGTTATTTTTTTTATATCTTTCCTTTTTGAAATGACCATTTGATGATTTAATTAACAACAATATATAATTTATACATTTGGAGATGAATGGGTGAAAAGAGAAATAGCAATTTCAAAACCAGTATTGAAATCCGGAATTTATTCCGAAATTTTCCGGATTTTTCACCGGGAGAAAATATTCCCGGAAACATTTCCGGTCCAATTCCGGTTATGGACCGGGCTAAAACCTCCGAGTCCAGTAGCTCTTTTCCAAATCCGGTATAGGATCCGGAATAATCCGGGCTGGCTACCGGGTTCGTCAACATGACGCGCGGAGCTACGGCAACGGCGACCACGGCGTGACCGCGGCGAGGATACGGCCAGATGGAAGCGATGGGGAGAGGGGGAAGTGCGCAGCGGCACTGGGTGCTCACCACGGACGCGTTGAGGTGGTCGGCGACGGCGGTGGTGCAACGGCGACGACGAATCCGTCCGCGGCGGAGCTCCGGACGGCCGGCGGAAGGACGGCAAGGGCGCGGCGAGACGGTGGCGCTTCCGGTCGATTCCTTCGGTGTGGAGGAGCACCACGGCGAGGCGGAGCTTTTGCCCCACACGGCGGTGCTCGGCGTGGACTACGGTGGCGGGAAGCGGTGGTCAACCGCGGCGGCTCGGTTTCGCCATGGGGAGCAAGAGGGAGAGAAGAACGGGGAAGGAATGGAGCAGGTGGGGCTCGGGGACGTGCTCCTCGCAGGTGAGGGCAGGGGAGGGGCCCGGCGTGAGGCAGGCGTGCGGCACGGGAGCAGCGCGGCCATGGCGCAGTGCGGATTCGGCGGGAGCAGAGCTCCCGGTCGCTACAGAGGGAGGGAAGAAGCAGTTTTTGCAAAGAGGTCCCTGGAGGACTGAAAATCATCACCAACGGGTCCCTGTGCTGTTTCTTTTTTAAAATCAGTGGCTCTAGGGATTTATTTGAGGCACTTAAACACTTATTAAATTCTGAGAACAATCCAGCAGCCTCCTACCAACAAGTAGAAGCACCACAAAAATTGGCATTGCCAAATAAATTGTTTTGGACCACATTTGTTCATAGGTTCAAAAATAAGCATTTTGCTAAAATCAAAACTGTTGCCCCTTTAGAAATTTATATCAATTGCAAAAATATATTTTCAGAACTCTTGGAACTTCCTTGACAAATATAAGAGGTCAAAGTATTTTTGTTTTGCGAGTTTGGATTCCCTCATTGATTTGAATTTGTAATTGAACAAGTTTGGCATTTGTTTTTAAATGGTGCCAAAACCATTTGTGTGTTATTTAGCAAGTTAAAATTGGATGCCATGATGCAATGCAACACAAAAGCGGAAATTTTTAATCGGGTTTTTTTAGGTTTCCGAACTTTGGGCTGTTACACATACCTTGTCTTCGATGGCGATTCCGGCAGGGAGGTGGTCGGGCGACGGGAGCACGGCGAGCCTGGGGTGGACGAGGACGGCAGGGAGAAGCTTGGCGGCGGGGAGGACGTTGGCCGTGGGGGACGGCCCGCTCGCCGGCGGGAGCGTGCTGCGAGCTGGCGGCGCCGGCGGGGAAAGAAACCCTAGCTAGAACGGGCTTTGGCGGCGGCCAGCTTTGCCGCTGGCAAGCTGGCGACGCCGGAGGGTTCGGGGAAGTCGCCGGCGCGGGGAGTGCTCGGGGAGGTCGCCGGCGCGGGGAGGGATTGGGTCGCCGACGCGGGGAGGGATTGGGTCGCGGGGAGGGATTGGGTTGCCGGCGCGGGGAGGGATTTGGTTAGTTGGGGATTTTTTGGAGAGAAGGCGCGCGAAGCTTTCGGGCCGATTTGGCTTTGCCATTCAGGCCTTTTGCCGTCGGCGTATGGTTTTGCTTTTTTTTTTATAAAGAAATCAATTATTCTTTTAATTTTTTAATTTTTTTCAATTCTTCTATTATTTCTATTTTTTCATTTTTTTTGACTCACTGGTCCCTTTATCCTTCGGATCAGAGACTACCTCTTCGTTCTAGGCTCTTCTTTCTCCATTTATATGCGCAGACGGTCTGCTAGCTGCTTCTTCTGTATAGTGCCTCCAGCGGTCCAGCGCAACCAAAAAATTTCATTTTGCTACCCCCTTTCGACTACTTTTCACATTGACAACATATATTACACAGAGAAGAAAATATCGGTAGTAGCGAGAACACAACATAAATTCATCTACCATCGACGCAGCCTCCCGCATCACTCCTGCCTTTCGACGACGCAACACCCTTGCCCTTCGACGACGCAGCACCCTTGTCCTTCGACTACCTAAATTAACCATGCCCCTTTCAGAACCACGTCGGATCGAAGTTGCCTATCTTCTCCAGTGGCCACTTGTAAGACATCTCTGATGATCTACAACCGTCCGGCAAGACATCTCTGATGATCTGCAACCGTTTGGAACGGTCGCAGGTCATCAGAGACGTCTTGCCGCTGGTTGCCCAAAGATGCCTCTCCGAGTGACGTTGGAATGTTTTGTGTGAGTGAGTAACCTGTCTGAGGAGGTGGGCTATATATAGGGTCGCATGGCTTACGAAGTGGTCGTGATAGTGCTGATCCGACGGCTCAGAAGCGCTCGAAAGAAACACACCGCTGATCCAACGGCTCACAAGCGCTGGAAGGAAGCACATGATCCGTGTGCTTCTTCCTGATTGGGCATACTACAGCTCACAAGCCCTGAAAAGAAACACACACCGCTGATCCAACGGTTCCCAAGCGCTCGAAAGAAACCACCGCTGATCCAACGGCTCACAAGCGCTGGAAGGAAGCACACGATCCGTGTGCTTCTTCCTGATTGGGCATACTACAGCTCAGAAGCGCTCAAAAGAAACACACTGCTGATCCAACGGCTCACAAGCGCTGGAAGGAAGCACACGATCCGTGTGCTTCTTCCTGATTGGGCATACTACAGCTCACAAGCCCTGAAAGGAAACACACACCGCTGATCCAACGGTTCCCAAGCGCTCGAAAGAAACACACCGCTGATCCAACGGCTCACAAGTGCTGAAAGGAAACACACGATCCGTGTGCTTCTTCCTGATTGGGCATACTACAGCTCACAAGCCCTGAAAAGAAACACACCGCTGATCCAACGGCTCACAAGCGCTCGAAAGAAACACACCGCTGATCCAACGGCTCACAAGCGCTGGAAGGAAGCACACGATCCGTGTGCTTGTTCCCGCCATTTCTCACTATATATATGTATTCATGGCCTCCATTGGCATAGCACATCTAAACTCATATCTGCAACCTCATCACTCTCCCATGGCTTCCACCGTACCCACTCTAACCTACTCGGAGGCGGAGGCGCTTTGCGCCTCGAACTACCCCTGCCCACCCGGCTACAACGTCCCCGCCGGCTGGAGGCTGAGCACCGGAGGCATGCTGATGGCTACGTGTTGGTGAACCCCAAGAGGAAGGTTATGATGTAGACAGCAGAAGTTTTCCCTTGAGAAATCTACCCAAGGTTATCAATCCAGTAGGACTTGACGATCTATCGGAAGGTTGTTGATGTTGACTCCCCCTGGCGCTAGGGAGCTTGCACCAACGTGGAATCTGCACAGACAGAAACCAGAACTTTGCCCAACACGAAACAGAGAGGTTGTCAATCTCTCCGGTCTTGCAGAAACAAAGAGTTAAACGTATGGTGTGGAAAACAGCAGGAAAAACAGCAAGTAACAGGAAACAGATGATTGCAGCAGGTTATGTAAACAGTATGAGGAAATTGGACCAGGGTCCACAGTTCAATATTCATCGGATCCCAGCAAACACAACATCTAGCATTACAATAAGATGATCTTGATCATGTTAGGCAGCTCACAAGATCTAAACATGGAGGCACAAGGTAGAGAGACAACCATCTAGCTACTGCTATGGACCCGTAGTCCAGGGGTGGACTACTCACGCATCACTCCGGAGGCAGGCATGGTGATGTAGAGCCCTCCGGTGATGATCTCCCCTCCGGCAGGGTGCCGGGAAGAGCTTCAGAACTCCTCCGATCTGAGATTGACGATGACGGCCGCGACGGAACTTTTCGTGGAATATGATCGACCGTAATAGGGTTTTCGCGTCGCGGAGAATATATAGGCGAAGAGGCGGCGTCGGTGGCCGAGGGGGGCCACCACGCCATAGGGGGGCGCGGGCCCACCCTGGGCCGCGCCCTAGTGTGGCGTGGCCCCCTGGTGGGTCTGCTCCGACTCCCCTTTGGACTCCGTGATCTCCTCGTGATATTATTGACGATGTCTTTTGTTTCGTCCAATTCCGAGAATATTTCCTTAATAGATTTTCTGAAACCAAAAACAGCAGAAAACAGGGAACTGGCACTGTGGCATCTTGTTAATAGGTTAGTCCCAGAAAATGCATAAAAATGATATAAAGTAACCAAAACATGTAGCAATTGATATAATAACAGCATGGAACATCAAAAATTATAGATACGTTTGAGACGTATCAAGCATCCCCAAGCTTAGTTCCTGCTCGTCCTCGAGTAGGTAAACGATAAAAACAGATAATTTTTGAAGTGACATGCTACCAACACAATCTTTGATCAAATAACAATGTAATGCACATGATCTGAATGAAGTGATCCAAGCCAATGGTCTATAGTTTGCAAGCAAGTAAATAAAGAGTAAACATAAGTGATCACACAAGTGCAAACTTTCATGAATAATACTATAAAACATTTAGAGATATAATAGTCTAACATAATAGTTAGCTCACAGCAGCAATAATTCTCAACATGAAAGTGTTTGTATCAACACAAAGGAAGATAATAGCTTCAGCATTTGCTTCAACTTTCAACATGTATATCATATAGATAATGTCAATGCAAAGAATATGATCAACCAAACACAAAGTTATGTAAAAACTGTTATACTGGAGTTGACAATGATGTTTGCTTAAGTAGACAGAAAGAAGTGGGAAAACTGACTCAACATAAAAGTAAAAGAATGGCCCTTCGCAGAGGGAAGCAGGGATTAACATCATGTGCTAGAGCTGTAGTTCCCGAAGGCATATAGAGAGCATAAAATATTGTTTTGTAAGGTAATGGTGTATACAGGTGTCAACAAATCAAATAGCAGGTACTTGTCATCTTCCATGGCTAACTAACTTTTAGAGCGGTTCCGAGAGTTTTTAGGACTGCACTTGTAACAAGCACTTATTGGTGACACTCCTCCCAACCATTTACTTTCCACAAACCATGGCTAACCGAATCCTCGGGTGCCCACCAACATTCACCATGGAGGAGTGTCTATTTATTTATTTATAGGGTGGACTAACCAGCTCTTTAATGCAAAATAAAAGGTGGAGAAGCAGATGAAGCTGCCAATCCTTGTAAATTAATTAGCATGGAAGATGACAAATCTCACTACTACGTCCTTATGAGCTTTTCAAGTAGTGACACAAAAAGGAAATGTAACAGTTTTGAGTAGTTAGTAGATAGCACATGAAGAAATTTACTTGGAATGGTGAAAACACCACATAATAGGTAGGTATGGTGGACACAGGTGGCATGGATTTGGCTCAAGGTTTTGGATGTACAAGAAGCATTCCCTCTTAGTACAGAGTTTAGGCTAGCAAGGTTATTATAAGCAAACATCATTATCAACTGGAATAGCAAGAGTGTACATAAAACACAAGGTTTGACGAACCATAGACTCCCACTGTCTTCCTTGTTAACACATAGCCTTCATCCAAAAATTATCTAGACTACTATGGACTTCCAATTATGCAACAGATTATTATAGCAGAAAATCCTTATAGTAGTTCTTCATTAATAGCCATTACTTACATGATGCACAAGCTTAAACATTAATTACTTGACAGCTCAAAACAATTGGCAAGCATCAAATTACTCAAGACAACGATCTAAAAAGATTCATGTAAGCATTTTATACCACTACCACATGCATAGCATTTTTCTGGTCCAACCAAACACCAATCAACTTATTTGACAACTCTCCAAACAGATATAAGTGAAGCAAGAGAGTACTTTCTTCAAAAGAAACTGAAAGCTCTAACAAGAGATACATGAAAAACTGAGAGCTAACAGCAATAACAGCAACTAGACAGGAATACTCAACAAGTATAAGTGAAGCACAAGAGTATTCTAATGAAAAAGTGGAGCGTGTCTCTCTCCCAAACATGAATACTAGGATCCAACAAGTATAGCACAGCAAACAAAACAAAACAAACTGAAAACAAAAACACACTGACGCTCCAAGGAAGAGTACACTAGCATGAAGCAATAAAAATATAGCACCATTAGAGATGACCTGATAATTTGTAGATGAAGAAGGGGATGCCTTGGGCATCCCCAAGCTTAGATGCTTGAGTCTTCTTGAAATATGCTGGGGAGGTAAGCCTCCCCAAGCTTAAGCTCTTCACTCTTCTTGATCATGTAATATCATTCTCCTCTATCAACACTTGAAAACTTCCTTCACACCAAAACTTAACAGCTTTTCTCATTAGCAGGTTAGTGCACTAAAAGATAATACTTCAAAGTTCTAGCAAAGACAAAACTCACAAGCCAACTATTTTAAACATTAGCCACTGTTACTAGGCTCAAGTGGGCACTTTTACACGAAAAGAAACCACTTAAAAACTTGTAAAAGAGAGAATGCAAAATAAAAGACAGAATCTGTCAAACCAGAACAGTCTGTAATGACGAATTTTTTCGAGGCACTTACGATGCTCAGATGAAGAACTTTTGAAATAATGAAAGTTGCGTAACATCATCAGGAACATGCACAAAAAGTTTCAGCATTTTTCGATTTTTTCTGATTTTCTACTGAATTAAACGGTGACGAACAGCAATCTGTCCCAATGCAGTCCCGAAAATAAAAACCAACTTTGCATTAGTAACTCTCCTTGGCACAACAAAACAGCAAATAAAAGATACAAAGGAGTTGCTACAGAGGTAAACAAGCATCCTTGACACATGGGTTATCTCCCAAAGTGCTTTTCTTTAATGCCTTTCAGCTAGGCTTTAGGATTTTAATGATGCTCGCATAAGAATAAGAGTTGAAAAACAAAGAGAGCATCAAGAGGCAAATATCAAAATCATCTGAGTCTAACCCACTTCCTATGCAGAGGAATATTGTAAAAAAAATCATTGAAGCATAAAGCAGCTAGCATAGGAAGATGCAACAAATCCAACTTTAAAACTTCCAACACAAAGAGAGGTATTTTAGTGACATGAAAACTTTTAAAACCATCTTTCCCTCTCTCATAATAATTTTCAATAGCATCATAAACAAACTCAACAACATAACTATCACATAAAGCATGCTTTTTATGATCTACAAACACATAACTTTTATCAAGCAAGATAGTGGGATCAAAAATTTCAAACCCACTTTTAGACATATTGAAACAAGTTGATTGATCACTCTCAATAGTAGAATTAATAATATTATCAAGCAACATAGGACCATCATCTAGAGCTTTATCATAAACATTTTCTAAGCAAACACTCTCATTACCATGCATTTCGAAATTAGGAATAAAAAGAGGATTATCATAAGACTTATCAAAATAGCATGGATTTTCATAAACAACATTGGGGGAAATATTTGGTACTTCTGTTATTTTTGCTTTCTCTTGAGTCAAGGAATGTTTGTCTACCTCAAATTTATCAAAAGAAGTTATTTCAATAGTATCATTACCAACTTCCCCAAGCTTAATATTTTCCATAGCATTAGCAACAACCATGTTCAAAGAGTGTATACCAATATCATTGGTACTATCATGCAAATAAAGTTCCATAGGTTTTTTAATTTTCTCTTCAAACACATCATGTCCTAGCTCAAGATAAATTTCATAAAGGTTTCTCAAGTTGTTTTCAGCCATAGGACAAGTTTCAAGCAAAGTACCCATGAATAGCAAGCAAAGAACTAGACATAATAACAAACCGAAATAAACTAGATGCAGGAATTTAATTTTTTTGGATTTTTGATTTTTAACAGCAAGCAAAACAAAACTAAAACAAGACAAAAACAAAGTAAAGAGATTGGAACTGAGAGACTCCCCTTTCCAATAGCCTCCAAGTCCCCGGCAACGGCGCCAGAAAACAGCTTGATGGCTACGTGTTGGTGAACCCCAAGAGGAAGGTTATGATGTAGACAGCAGAAGTTTTCCCTTGAAATCTACCCAAGGTTATCAATCCAGTAGGACTTGACGATCTATCGGAAGGTTGTTGATGTTGACTCCCCCTGGCGCTAGGGAGCTTGCACCAACGTGGAATCTGCACAGACACAAACCAGAACTTTGCCCAACACGAAACAGAGAGGTTGTCAATCTCTCCGGTCTTGCAGAAACAAAGAGTTAAACGTATGGTGTGGAAAACAGCAGGAAAAACAGCAAGTAACAGGAAACAGATGATTGCAGCAGGTTGTGTAAACAGTATGAGGAAATTGGACCAGGGTCCACAGTTCACTAGTGGTGTCTCTCTCAGAACAGATAACTAGCATGTTGGGTAAACAAATTACAGCTGGGCAATTGACAAATAGAGAGGGCATAACAATGCAATACATGCCAAGATGTCTACTATGAAATCTAGTTGGGCATTACAACAAAGTACATAGACCGTTATTCCAACCGCATCTATGCCTAAATAATCCACCTTCAAGGCAGCATCCGCATCCTGTTCAGTATTAAGTTGCTAACAACAGATTATTGCATGAAGTAAAGTGTGTAATGTAATCAATACAAGTGCCCTTGGACACTGCACCAATGTTTTATCCCTAGTAGCAACAGCACATCTACCATCTTAGACCTTTCTGTCACTGATCCAGATATCTAGAGACTGAACCCACTATCGAGCATAAATACCCCCTCTTGGAGTCACAAGCATCTACTTGGCCAAAGCATCTACTAGCAACGGAGAGCATGCAAGATCAAGAGCACATAGATAAACAACTTGAATAAACATGGTATCAATATTCATCGGATCCCAGCAAACACAACATCTAGCATTACAATAAGATGATCTTGATCATGTTAGGCAGCTCACAAGATCTAAACATGGAGGCACAAGGTAGAGAGACAACCATCTAGCTACTGCTATGGACCCGTAGTCCAGGGGTGGACTACTCACGCATCACTCCGGAGGCAGGCATGGTGATGTAGAGCCCTCCGGTGATGATCTCCCCTCCGGCAGGGTGCCGGGAAGAGCTTCAGAACTCCTCCGATCTGAGATTGACGATGACGGCCGCGACGGAACTTTTCGTGGAATATGATCGACCGTAATAGGGTTTTCGCGTCGCGGAGAATATATAGGCGAAGAGGCGGCGTCGGTGGCCGAGGGGGGCCACCACGCCATAGGGGGGCGCGGGCCCACCCTGGGCCGCGCCCTAGTGTGGCGTGGCCCCCTGGTGGGTCTGCTCCGACTCCCCTTTGGACTCCGTGATCTCCTCGTGATATTATTGACGATGTCTTTTGTTTCGTCCAATTCCGAGAATATTTCCTTAATAGATTTTCTGAAACCAAAAACAGCAGAAAACAGGGAACTGGCACTGTGGCATCTTGTTAATAGGTTAGTCCCAGAAAATGCATAAAAATGATATAAAGTATAGCCAAAACATGTAGCAATTGATATAATAACAGCATGGAACATCAAAAATTATAGATACGTTTGAGACGTATCACATGCCGGTCCCTCCTGTCCTTCAAGGTTTGGCGCGCCGGGCGGCCATCACGAACCACTACTACCTCGAGCTCACTCCGGAGCAGCGGATGGATTCCCGCTGGCAGCCAGACTATCGCCCAACTTGGGACGCCTTCTTCATCGAAAGGCGTGAGAAGGCGCTCGCCAGGTACGAGGAGGACCGCTCGCGTCCTTCGAACTTCAACGAGGCCGGCCGTCGGCTGTGGTGGGCCGGCCGGACTCTCAAGAGGGTCATGGACTACATCACTGCGGCGATAACCCCCGCCTGCGCTACCCTCAATTACAGTCCAGGCGACAACCCCCGTCAACGACTACATCACGGCCGTCCGACGACAGCGACGACGACAACAGCGACTACGACGACTACACCCACGAGTATTATAGGCCTAGGCAAGAGTATGACTAACCTGAGCCACATCATTGGTTAGGACAAAATGGTTTGTTGTCATTCGTCTATGTACCCAAGTTTGTTGTCATTCGTCTATGTACCCAAAGTTTGTTATCATTCGTCTATGTACCCAAGTTTTTGTTGTCATTCGTCTATGTACCCAAGTTTGTTGTTATTCGTCTATGTACCCAAGTTTGTTGTCATTTGTCTATGTACCCAAGTTTGTTGTCATTCGTCTATGTACCCTTCATTGGCAGTTGTTGATTTGGGGTAGACCTTGGTTTCTCACCTTCCTATGGCCTAACCTAACACAACCAAGCAAAAAGTCCACTGGCCTACCCCCTTTCGACGCACGTCTATGGAGGTAGACGAAAACGTTAGGGTTTTTCCAGCGGATTCAGGGTTTCGCCGAAGCGGGGCCCCAGAGCGTCGGAACCCCACCCAAACCTAGGTTTTGCCATACCATGTGTATACAAGTGTGTTGGGTGCTGTGAATGTCCAAGTTCCCACTCCGGGATGTGAGCGGGTTCACCGGCATCACTTTCTCTCTAGTGAGTTTCTGCACTTAGAGGTGAAAACTCCCCTTCCGGGCGAACCGGATGGAATCTTGTGTTGATTTGGGGTAGACCTTGGTTTCTCACCTTCCTATGGCCTAACCTAACACAACCAAGCAAAAAAGTCCACTGGCCTACCCCCTTTCGACGCACGTCTATGGGGGTAGACGAAAACGTTAGGGTTTTTCCAGCGGATTCAGGGTTTCGCCAAAGCGGGCCCCAGAGCGTCGGAACCCCACCCAAACCTAGGTTTTGCCATACCATGTGTATACAAGTGTGTTGGGTGCTGTGAATGTCCAAGTTCCCACTCCGGGATGTGAGCGGGTTCACCGGCATCACTTTCTCTCTAGTGAGTTTCTGCACTTAGAGGTGAAAACTCCCCTTCCGGGCGAACCGGATGGAATATTGTGTTGATTTGGGGTAGACCTTGGTTTCTCACCTTCCTATGGCCTAACCTAACACAACCAAGCAAAAAAGTCCACTGGTCTACCCCCTTTCGACGCACGTCTATGGGGGTAGACGAAAACGTTTGGGTTTTTTCCAGCGGATTCAGGGTTTCGCCGAACCGGGGCCCCAGAGCGTCGGAACCCCACCCAAACTAGATTTTGCCATACCATGTGTATACAAGTGTGTTGGGTGCTGTGGATGTCCAAGTTCCCACTCCGGGATGTGAGCGGGTTCTGGCCGTTGGCACAGTCGGCACAGGTGTTTATTTATTTTACATGTATATGTTGTAGGGTAGGGTTCCGGAAAACTCAAACCGTTATTTTATGCGGGTGGGATACCGAAATTGTGAGGGAAATTATATAGTCTAATTTATATATAAATTATACCTACATTAAATATTATATAGAGAAATAAATAAATAAATTTTATATAGAGAAATAAATAAATAAGGAACATATATACGCCGACGGCTTTGCCGTCGGCGTATTATATCAGCGGAAACGTCCGCTCCGCTCCGTCACGGCGGGATTGGGCACGCCGACGGCCACGGGTACGCCGACGGCGGCTGTCGGGCCCGATGTGGCTACGCCGACGGCCACTGGTACACCGACGGCCTGTTGCGCGGCTTCCCTAGCACGGCTTGTACTCCGACGGCCCCGACATTTGGCCGTCGGCGTACCAGCCGGCCGTCGGCGTTTTGACGCATTCCCGTGGTGCGTACCATCCTTCGATGAAACTGGTCTCGCCACGTTGGTCCTGCGGCGCCATGATCCGCAGCAGCATTTCTTCTTGCCGCCGGCTGCTTGTTGCCCCGAGTCCACCGTCGGGTAGCGAAAAACCACTTTGGTGCCCGAGCGCAGCTACTACTGAAATCCTGTCCCTCCACTCCCCTCGCGATATGTGTCCAGGCTAACGCGCGGAAGATTTCTACTATGGTAAAATCTCTCCCTAAGCGCACAGTACCTCCAGCAATTAAATGACGGGCTGTGGTTCTGTAGTACCGGAGCAGCAAAATGAGGACGGGTGGTCCGTCTTCTGTATCAATCGCCGTCAGGATGTCGTGATCTCTTGTAGCTGTAGTGCCGCCTCGACGCTCACCGTTCCCGGCAGGACGCCGGCCTCCGGGACGAATGGTGTAGTCCTTCGGCAGGTGCCACGTGTACTGCAGGGCTGCAGGCACGCCGACGGCGGGTGGAAGAACACAGGGATGCACCCGGCCACCATCGACATCGCGTCGAACGCTCACCGCCGCGTGTATGACAAGGACGGCAGAGGGTGCTGGCATAAGGTCGCGTTCTGGAGCAGCCGCATGACGTTGAACGGCGAGTAGCACTGGCTGGTGCTGCCGATGGCGCAGCGCCTCGGCTGAAGGTGCCGCACGCGCCCGACGCCTTGCATTGTGCCATGACGTGGTCACTGATGGTTACTGGGCTGTCCGGCGTCGGCCATGCCTCACCGCCGACGAGCACCATGAGCCGCTTACGTTGGAGCACGCGCACCCCCTCCTGCGGCCTGCCAGCGGAACACGTCGGCGTCGCCGCGTCGGTCCTAGGGTGGAAATAGGTCGGGTGCGGCACGGCGAAGCGCTCGCCGCCGCGCTCACCGACGACAGCGAGGACTCCACGACGAGCACGAACATGTTCCGGCCCACCGGCGTGAGAAGGAGGTTCGTGCCCCGGTGGCCGCCGGTGTTCTTCAGCAGGTCCCGCGCAGTCCTCCCGGTGACGAACAAGTGGTCACCTCCGTCCGCGTGCCGGTCCCACTGTGGCCACCACTTGACCCACTCCACGATGTCCACCGTCGCCGCGTCCCTCGTGGTGTTGTCGCGGTCGGCGGCGTTGCGGGAGAGGTCCAGGCTGGTGTAGAACGTAACGAAGATGGCGGTGGCCACGGTGGTGCGGTTGGTCACGCACTCGTACCGCTTCATCCGATTGTGGAAGATGACGTCGAGCGTCAGCTGGCGCGTGCCATGCCACCCGTTCTCGCCGGTGACCACGCCCGTCTGCCGCGTCCCGGCCGAGCCCGGCGTTGCTTACAGATGCGCACATGCGCTCGCTGCTGCTACACGGGTCGACGCCGCTCCGGTTTGCTTGGCCTTAGCGCGCCCCATTATCGTCGAGCAGGGAGAAGCGGTAGTAGAGGAAGAAGGTCACGATGATGACGGCGGCGAAGCAGAGCCGCTGGTGCGCGCTGGCCGCGGCGAGCTTCTCCTTGGGCTTTGTTCCGACGACGGCCGTGCGACCTGGAGTCGCGCGAACGCCGGGAACAGCATATCGGAGAGCAGGCGACCAACAACAGCTCCGAGGGGAACCAGGCCTGATATCTGCCGGTCGTCCAGGAGATCAGGTCGAGGTTGCTCGAACCTTCAACGGAGACGGGGACGGGCCATGGCGCCCGCGAGCTCCATGGCAGCACTGCCGAGTTCACTGACGACCACAAGGTCAGGCAGTAGGTACGGGAGATTGCGAGCTGGGGGGAGGGGAGAAGAGACCAGCGGTGGATGAGACGACGCGGCGGTGGAGGAGGGACGCGTCAGGATAGATGGATGGAGGGAGCAAAAATTCACGGCAGCCGCGGCCGGACCAGATCATCAGCTCAGCACACGCCAGCAGTTCCATGGTGCTCATCTGACAGCGGCGCAAGGATTAGTCTCATTTTCTATTCCACGGACCATGAAAGTCTATCGTCATGTCCTCGCGGTACAGGATAAATCGTCGTTTGCATCCGTCCGCCACAGCCGTTTCACGCGCACCTTGGTTTCGTTAGTGGGATCCGCGGTCCACGCTGGTAGTTGCGATTTACTGCGCCTCCAATGGTTTTACTGTCCCCACGCCCATTACGACAACCAACTAGTCCACATCTCAAACAGATTCGCACGGTCCAGATATCGGGACCATTGGTGCTCGGGAGCCAAATCGCTCCTCTCGTCGGGTAGCCTATATAGCGAATGATCGATCGAGGGAAAGAAAATATGTTGAAGATATAACATCTAAATGAGTATTTAAGACCGAATTAAGCAGCAGCCACCCTCCATATATTGAATTGATCTGTGCATCATATCGTGCATGATCTGCATAACTGTAACCGCGGGTGCCACTTCAACCGCAGCACAGCTCGCAAAGCCAGCAGCAACAGAGCGCAGCAATGCTGAAGAAAAAGAAGAAACGCCACGGTGAGGCGAGTACGCAAAAATTAGATTGCGGGATACTATGTTGTGATCAGCAATTCAGCATACGTACCATCCTTCGATGAAACTGGTCTCGCCACGTTTGGTCCTGCGGCGCCATGATCCGCAGCAGCATTTCTTCTTGCCGCCGGCTGCTTGTTGCCCGAGTCCACCGTCGGGTAGCCTATATAGCGAATGATCGATCGAGGGAAAGAAAATATGTTAAAGATGTGAGATCTGTTACAACTCACTGGAGAAAAGAACTAGTTGTGCATTCGTTCTTCGACATGCATGGACATCGATCGAAGATACTTTCAGATGGAACATGGATGATTAGATCGTCACCTGGAGGAGGCTGCAGCTGCTGGCTGTTCTTCGGGTCCATATCGGTTGGTCGATCGATCTTAGGGTTCTAGTAGTTCGTCGGAGCTACGATGCTGTCGTCTACAGAGAAGCACTATCCGAGTATATATGTGCACGCAAGCAGCTCCATAGATGGATACCTTACTGCATGTGAATTCCTTCCGTTTGCAATTCATTTTGGCCTATTATTCCAATGCCAAAAGCAAGCAGAAAGGAACGTGGACGAACGTGCGTCGGCTGATCTAGAGAATGTCATTGACAAGCAAGAGATTCTCGATTTGCTGGCTTGTTCAAAAACATCATGTTCGATCAGTTGTCTCTGTTCCGTTCTTTCTTTTTGACAATGCGCCAGAGTACGTGTGAACGTCGTGTATGTTGGTTGTCGACGGAGGGAGAACTCGACTCCGGAGGGGCCACTAGTAGAAAATGGGCCTATGGTCCCGGTTCGGTTGGGCCTTCAGTCCCGGTTGCCCAACCGGGACTGGCCAATCGGGACCAATGCTGGTCCCGGTTGGGCCACGAACCGGGACCAATGGTTGTCCACGTGGCCTGGTCTGGCTGCTCGTGGGGGGAGACTCATTGGTCCCGGTTCTTAATACGAACCGGGACCAATGAGTGTTTTTTTTTTTGGTATTTAGGGTTTAGGATTCGATCTCGCCGGTGCCCCCTCTCGCCGGTGCCCCCTCTCCCTCTCGCCGGTGCCCCCTATCGCCGGTGCCCCCTCTCCCTCTCGCCGGTGCCCCCTCTCGCCGGTGCCCCCTCTCCTTCTCGCCGGTGCCCCTCTCGCTATCGCCGGTGCCCCCTCTCCCTCTCGCCGGTGCCTCCGTCGTCTCCCCCTTCTTCGCATCGCCGACGTGCTCTCCATCGTTTCCGTACGCATATTATACGCTCTACTATATACACAGTACACGTTGATGCATATATAATTAATATTCGATCTCTTGCGAGAATACAACTATTTAATTACATGGAGATAGATCAAGCCATCAAGGCATATTAGTTCATCGTCCGAAGCATAATGTTCTCCCTTTTCATCGATGACCTCCCTAAGCAGAAATCCCGCCAATTCCTCTTGAATTGCTCCTACGCGCAGTTTGGGTCGAGCGTCTCCCGCATCGCTCAAAGAGTTGTTCTCCGCTCAGTGGTCAACTCGCGAATGAACTCGCAAACGTAGAATCCACATAAATTACTCCCCGGTGGCTGCTGCGGACTTTCACCGATTTATAAGTTAGCTCATCTTTGAATGGACCTTCTACCTTCTGTTTGAAATTGTCCAACACCTGCTTTGGCAAAGAAAATGAACAAAGGAGTTATTAATTACTTGACATCAGGGAACGAACGAAAGAGGGCGATATAATGCGATAATGATTGAAATTACTTGTTGAGCATTTCTTTCATGTCGGACCACGCTTGGTCCCAACTTAATGAGTCGTGGACTTCAACTGTGGACTTGTCAGGTTGAATGCTTAGCAGAATCCAGTGGAACCTGCGGACGTTTACATAAAGCAGACATGCATAGCTCATTAATTACACTTAACATCGAGAAAGCCAAATAAAAATATGTACAAGACAAAACACTCACTGAAGTTGTAAGGAAATAGTATTTCCGTACAGAAATGTTGCATGGTTAAAAAGGTGGTCAGGTCATGCTCCACGTCTTTGGGGTGATTGACTAACGTATGTGAATTCACGATATATGGGTCAACGAACCCAACCTCAAAAACTTTAGATCTTTTGCATTCCAGCATCTTCATTCTGCATAATAGCGTACAAAAGGATATATATATAGTCAGGATAATATAATACAGGCAATGAACGAGCTGAGCTAGAGACTTAATTACGAAAATAAATCACTTACAGACAATAGCAAGAGAGGATAGATTTGTCGAGGGCGCGCTTTTGGAATAACTGGAACAGTTCAGTCAGTTGAACCTGTATAACGTAACGTTTGAAGAAATGCTCCACTCTAACGTCCACGGAAACCATCTTTCGCGTCCTTCTTTGATGTGTGCACCAGGTACCAGTATGCAATTTCGCATATGTGTTGATAGACCCGAGCTCCTCATTACTGACCATAGGCTCCCCTTGGACATATTTCCGTGCCATCTCTAACATTGGCGCAGATTCATAGCCTAAAAGTTGACCAAGGCTCATACCCAAGGCGGTAGCCTGTTCCTTGGCCTGCGATACAGTGACACCAAGTTCTTTAGCAGCAGCTATGGCTCTGGGGTCCAATAATTCCAGGTCCTTATCCATAGCGACTCTGAAGTCCTTGTCGACATCGGAACACACTATGAGCGGGGGGACCGATTGATTTTTCTGCTGTCCGAGCTGGGCAATTTGTTTCCCGCTTTTTGCACTTCTTCCCTTGTTCTGCTCAGACTGGGCACGTGCTAGCTTAGTAAGTTCACGACCATAGTCAGATGGCAGATTCATCGATATCTGGGATGGCTGCTCAAGGAAGGACTTTCTCCACTTTTTGGTTTTTCATCATATACCGGCTTCTGCTCGGGCTTTTTTGGTGCAAAAAAAGCCTTATTGTAGGCAGCCACCTCCGCGGCGTTTTCCGCTACAGTCCTGTCATAAGGTCTAATGGGAAGATTCTTATGAGGTACTGTTGGGAGGGGCGACCTTTTACGTTTCGGTGATCGCTTACCCCTCATAGTACGAGCGGTGGGCGGAAACGGCTGACGCGGCGGCGGAGACGGCTGCGCTGGAGACTGGTGAGGCGGTGAAGAGGACTGTTGCGCTGGAGAATGGTGAGGCGGTGAAGAGGACTGTTGCGCTGGAGACTGGTGAGGAGTCGATGGCCTTGGCTGCCAGTTCGGAAGCACGATGAATTCCTTTGGCCATAGAATGGTCGCTTTCTTGGCTTCTCCAAGTTCAAGCACCTCCCCATCTTCACCTGCAGGGTGTTGCAGCTTCAGCTCCTCATAATCTTTCATCACTTCATCCACCGCGACAACAGCGTAGCCATTTGGAACCGGAGAGAAATGGTAAGTTGGATTAGGTCCAATTGGTACGACATAGCCGACCGCCACCTTAAGGTTAAGTTAAAAACTTTCACATGCATCTCACAAGGTGTGCTCTCCATGATATCATCCACTGGGTAGCGACGAAGTGGAGCCACTGCATCATCATTACCATCCTGGAGCTCCGTGGAAGCCACGCTGCTTTTCCGATTCGATGGGCACCGGTACCATCGCATGCAGCTTCTACCATGTGCCGTTGAGATTGGCCGCTAGTACCTTGCTGGCTAAGCACGGCAATTTGTTCCTTCTGCAGCTTTAATTCTTCTTCTATATTACGCAGCCGGTCTGCAGCAGCGCGTGCTTCCATTGCCTCCCTTTCCTTTCTCCTCTGATGGCTTCTATCAGGAAATTTCTTCCTGTGCTCGGGAATCGCAATTGTCTTGGGCTTGGAGCCAGGTACGCCTCGTAACCGTCCGTCGTGTTCCTTATTCCCAAGGGCGCGTGTGAGCTCGTCATCCTCTCTATCGGGAATGAACCGTCCCTCTTCAACATCCTTTACTGCATTTCTAATTTCTTGGATGGGTAGTAGGGGATTATCTTTGTGTCTTCTGTTATATATGCACTTCCCTTCTGCGTCCAACGTGCCCCCATGCCCGTAAAACCAATTTCTTGCCCGTTCGATCCACTTGAGTGGCTCTGGAGTGATCCCATTAGCCAGCAGGTCCGCCTCAAGTTTCTCCCACTTAGGCATGCTACCAGCGTAGCCACCAGGCCCCATAGTATGGTGGTACATCTTTAGAGCAGCATTTGCCGCATTTTTTGCAGACTTTTCCAGAGCTTCCTCTGATTTCTTGTACGCCACAAATTCTTCCCAGTAGTCCTTTATCTTCTCATACCCTTTATCGAAGTCTGGAGTCTTATTTTTCTTGACAAACAGTTTGTTCAATCTTTTCTTCCAGTTCTTGAATAGCTCGGCCATCTTCTTAAGTGCCCAGTCCTTGACTTTTTGCTCCATGATTTTCCGGGCAATCTTTTCTGCCTCATCTGGATCCTCCTCATCTGAATCCACCTCTGGCGCCGGCAGGGTGAAATTAACCATGAGCTTTCTCCAAAGTCTTTCTTTGCCCTCATCGCTGACATATAGCTGTCCTTTCTCGTTTGGCCGATGCCATTCTCGAACGGTGATCGGGATGAAGTCCCTAACAAGAACTCCGCATTGCTTTACCATTTTATTTTTAACACCAGGGGGAGCAGTCGGTGTGCCGTCTTCAGCGACTCTTTCGATCGTGTACCTTTCTTGGTCGCCCAACTTTTTGGCTGGGCCTCGTTTTGTCCTTACAGAAGATTTGCTCGATCCGGAGGGCTAAAAGAAGAAAGAGCGTTAATATATGTATATACATCAGAGACTTAATTAATACAATCTTCGGCTTCATTAATATATGTATATGCACCTCGCCGGAGTTTGCAACATTTAATGTTCCACCGGAGCCTTCGGCTTCTCCCTCGTCGGCTTCTCCCTCGCTGACTTCTCCCTCACCCCGGCCGTCGGGTTCTACCTCACCGGAGCCGTCTCTTCGGTTGAGAGACTCATCTCCCTCACCGGAGTTGTTCAAAAACTCCGTGGTGACATCGACAATATCTTCCGGCCCGCGGATTATATCCTGGAGGATATTTTCCTGATCTTCGTCTCGTTCCATAGTTTCTGCAAATTAAGAACAATGCACAAAACTTTAGTTGGGTAACTTGTTCCATATGTCAAGATACATCTACAATATCATAAACCCGTAAACTCGTATCGTAAACCCGTAAAGTAAACCCGTAAACTCGTACCGTAAACCCGTAAACTCGTAAACTCGTATCGTAAACCCGTAAACTCGTATCGTAAACCCGTAAACTCGTATCGTAAACCCGTAAACTCGTTAACTCGTATCGTAAACCCGTAAACTCGTATCGTAAACTCGTAAGGTCGGAACAAAATTGTTTCCCTAACACAAAAAATCCTAAGTGTTTGAATTTCTAAACCTAAACAAAAAATCCTTTAATTCATACATTCATACATTCATATATTCATACAATTAAAAAATAGCAATTTCTTCTTAACCCTCACCGAGAGGGGGCGGCGCGAGCGGGGGCGTGGAGGCCGGCCGGCTTCGGGCTCTTCACGTACTGCCGCACTGCAATGTCACTGCAAATTTTAAAACAAAATTGCTAAGTTTCAAAATTGCCAAGTTTCAAAATTTCATTGCAACTAAAAACAACTTTATCTAAATGACTTAGCAATATTTCTAACAAAATTGCTAATTAATAAATCTAGAATATTTCTGCTAATTAATAAATCGAGGAAGGAAAAAAAAAGTAAATGGGCCGTGGCGCCTCAGCCCACTGGGCTTGGCCCATTCTTTTTTTTCCCCGCGCCGCCGTGCTGGAGACAGGGGAGGTGGCCGGCGCGCGCGATGCTCACGTCCTAGAGGTGGCACGATGCTCACCTAGGCGGGGCGCGGCGTGGGGCGGCGCGTGGAGGTGGCGCATGGAGGAGGAGGCTCGGGAGGCTCGGGCGGCGGCGCGGCGTGGCGGCTCGGGCCGGCCGCGCGTGGAGGTGCGCACGGGCTCGCCTTCTTCCTCTCTGCAGCACGGGCGGCGCGGCGTGCGGGCGCGGCGGCGCGGGCGTCGAGGGCACCGGCGTCGAGGGAGGTTTTGGGCAGCCTGACGGCGTTAGGGCGCGGCGGCACGGGCTCCTCCTTCTTCTCCGGTCCTTAGCGTTTCTGCGAATGGATCGGGGAAGGAGAAGGCAAGCGGTTAAGTAGCTGGGGGTCTTTGGTCCCGGTTTCTGGCAAGAACCGGGACCAATGCCTCTTTGGTCCCGGTTCTTGCCAGAAACCGGGACCAAAGAGTGGGTCATTTAATGCAGATTCCGTGGCGCGATCCATGGACTCTTAGGTCCCGGTTCTTGTTAGAAACCGGGACCAATGAGTCCTTTTTCAAAATTATTTCGAACTTTTCAGTTCTGAAATTTTGTTCCCGCCTTTTTTTTTCTTATTTAGGTGTTTGGATATGAATTTCAAATGGTTTTGAATCTGAAAAGACTTTCAACATGAAAAGTTTTTAAATTTGAATAAATAATCCAAAACCATTTTCTGTTTTCTAAAATAATTATTCTAACTATACAAACTATTAACCATTTTGCCATTTTCAATTAAAAATGCATTAACTTTATTGCATATTTTGATACAAATTATTAATTCATTTATCTTAATGCATTACATAAAAGGTTTAATACATTATTACACATGATACAATGTCTCACAAGCGCTTGAAAGAAACACACCCCTGATCCAACATCACCAACATTATTCTACATAAACGGACTTGCTGGCTCGAAGGCCGTAGGATTAGGGGGAACGGCGGGAGGAGCCAGCCCCGTGGGCGGCCGCCCGGTTCTCGCGCGCACGTTTGCGGCGGAGGGCAAGATCCATGGAGGATGAGTCTTTCAGCGCCCAATCCAGATCGGAAGCCTCCTTCGCCTTGAGCTGGTAGGAAGTCTTGGCTCGCTGGACAGGGTAGTCGCGGACAGACTGGAAGGAGGCTTCCATGGCCTCCTGTATCTGCAACCCACAACCTTCTTCCCCGTCGTCGCTCCAGTCGAAGTCGTCGTCCTCCTCCTCCGCGGGAGGAGCGGCGGCGCCTGGTGGAGGTGCAGCGGCGCCAGGTGGAGGTGCGGCGGCACCTGGTGGAGCAGGAGGCCGGTAGCTGGGCATTCCTCTCCACGCCGGGCTCGTGGGCATACGGCGGGATAGACTCCCGCGGTTGCGCCCAAGCGCGCTCTGCCGAGCACGCTCGACCTCGTCCAGAAGGCGCTGCGGCGGGCGTGGCGGATCCATCTCGTGGAGACGATGCGTTCGTGGCTAGGAATGGTGGATTAGGGTTTACCCCGTCGGCGACAATATATAAAGACCTCTAGGGCAGCGCTGGGGGAGGACACGTGCCCAGGGAAGCGCTGGGGGAGGACACGTGTCGTGACCGCAAAGCCCGTCTTTAGTCCCGGTTGGTGTTACCAACCGGGACTAAAGAAGCACACAGATCGTGTGTTTCTTTCAATCGCTTGTGAGCCGTTGGATCAGGGGTGTGTTTCTTTTGAGGGATTGTGAGCTGTTGGATCAGCAGTATCACGACCACTTCGTGAGCCACATGACCCGGTTGGTGTTACCAACCGGGACTAAAGAAGCACACGGATCGTGTGTTTCTTTCAAGCGCTTGTGAGACGTTGGATCAGGGGTGTGTTTCTTTTGAGGGATTGTGAGCTGTTGGATCAGCAGTATCACGACCACTTCGTGAGCCACATGACCCGGTTGGTGTTACCAACCGGGACTAAAGAAGCACACGTACCCTATATATAGCCGCCCTCCTCAGACAAGTTACTCACTCACACAAAACATTCCAGCGTCACTCGGAGAGGCATCTTTGGGCAACCAGCGGCAAGACGTCTCTGATGACCTGCGACCGTTCCAAACGGTTGCAGATCATCAGAGACGTCTTGCCGGACGGTTGTAGATCATCAGAGACGTCTTACCGCTGCTTGGATCGAAGTGGCGCTCAAACTCACGAGCCACCGTCGGGCTGTATGCAGGGGGAACTGTGTTTGGACGGGAGGTGTGGGAGCCGACAACCACCTACCACGCGTGTTTCACCACATAAAGGTTTAATACATTACTACACATCACATAAAGGTTTAATACATTACATTGATTTACATAAAAGCCATGAACCCTTCTTCGCGTATGTCCCTGGCCTATGATCGCTTCAGCCGTAACCATGGAGCATCTTCATTATTTAACGGGATGCTTGGGTCAGTTCTCACTGTGAAGGGCGGAATTTCATCAAACTTATCATAATCTGCTGACATGTCTGTCTTGTCCTCGACTCCCACGATGTTTCTTTTCCCTGAAAGAACTACGTGACGCTTTGGCTCATCGTCTGATGTATTCGTTTGCTTGTTTTTTCTTTTTTTCGGTCTGGAGGACATGTCCTTCACATAGAAAACCTGAGCCACATCATTGGCTAGGACGAATGGTTCGTTCTTGTAACAACCAAGATTCTTGAGATCCACTGTTGTCATCCCGTACAGCTGGTCTACCTTTATCCCTTCTCCATTCATGTTGACCCAACTGCACCGAAACAAAGGGACCTTAAAAGTAGGTCCATAGTCAAGTTCCCATATCTCCTCTATGCGACCATAGTATGTGTCCTTTTGCCCATCGTCGTTTGTTGCATCAAAGCGGACACCACTGTTCTGGTTGGTGCTCTTTTTATCTTGGGCGATCGTGTAAAATGTATTCCCATTTATCTCGTACCCTTGGAAATTCAATACAGTCGAAGATGGTGACGCGGCCAACAAGTAGAGCTGATCTCCGACAGTGGTGTCATTCATGAGCTGTAATCGCAACCAACTGCCGAAGGTCTCCATGTGTTTTTCTTTAATCCAGGAGTCATCCTTCCCCGGGTTCTTGGAGCGTACATAATTCTTGTGTTCCTCGATATACGGAGCCACGAAGGTGGAACTTTGTAGAACTGTGTAGTGTGCTTGAGTTAAAGAATGCCCGTCCCTACATATCAGTGCTTTCTTTCCTAGCGTGCCTTTTCCACTCAGTCTCCCCTCATGCCGCGATTCAGGAACACCAATCGGCTTAAGGTCAGGAATAAAGTCAACACAGAACTCAATGACCTCTTCTGTTCCATAGCCCCTTGAGATGCTTCCTTCTGGCCTAGCACGGTTATGAACATATTTCTTCAAGACTCCCATGAACCTCTCGAAGGGGAACATATTGTGTAGAAATACAGGACCGAGAATGGCAATCTCGTCGCGTAGGTGAACCAGGAGATGCGTCATAATATTGAAGAATGATGGGGGGAACACCAACTCGAAGCTGACAAGACATTGGACCACAGCCTTCTGTAAACTTGGTAGAGTTACTGGATCGATGACCTTCTGAGATATTGCATTGAGGAATGCACATAGCTTCACAATGGGTACTCGAACATTTTCCGGTAGAAGCCCCCTCAATGCAACCGGAAGCAACTGCGTCATAATCACGTGGCAATCATGAGACTTCAGGTTCTGGAATTTTTTCTTTGCCATATTTATTATTCCCTTTATATTTGACGAGAAGCCAGCCGGGACCTTGATACTGCTCAGGCATTCAAAAAAGATTTCCTTCTCTGCTTTGGTAAGAGCGTATCTGCTTAAGTATTGACGCCCTTTATCCGTCTGCTTGTTGTATGGGTCTTTCATACGTTGCTGGTCTGCCCGTGCTTCCGGTGTATCTTTTGTCTTCCCATACACGCCCAGGAAGCCTAGCAGGTTCACGCAAAGATTCTTCGTCACGTGCATCACGTCGATTGAAGACCGGACCTCTAGGACTTTCCAATAGGGTAGCTCCCAGAATATAGAGCACTTCTTCCATATGGGTACGTGGTTGTCAGCGTCATTCGGAACAGATAGACTGCCAGGACCCTTTCCAAAGATTACTTCTAAATCCTTGACCATGTCATATATAACATCACCATCAGGGAGGTTAGGCTTCTTCCGGCGATCTGCCTCACCGTTGAAATGCTTGCCGGGCTTTCTTACGGCATGACCGTTCGGAAGAAATCGACGATGCCCCAGGTACACATTCTTGTTTCCCAAATGTATACTTTCAGTCTTATCTAAACAGTGCGTGCATGCATTGTATCCCTTGTTTGACTGTCCTGAAATGTTACTAAGAGCAGGCCAATCATTGATGGTTACGAACAGCAACGCTCGTAGGTCAAATTCCTGTTGTTTGTGCTCATCCCACACACGTACACCTGGTTCGGACCACAACTGCAAAAGTTCATCAACTAATGGCCGTAGGTACACATCAATGTCGTTGCCGGGTTGCTTCGGGCCTTGGATGAGCACTGGCATCATAATGAACTTCCGCTTCATGCACAACCAAGGAGGAAGGTTGTAGATACATAGAGTCACGGGCCAAGTGCTATGACTGGAGCTCTGCTCCCCAAAAGGATTAAAGCCATCTGTACTTAGACCAAATCTTAAGTTCCTTGCGTCATCTGAAAATGTCGGGAACTCTCTGTCGATTTTTCTCCACTGGGACCCATCGGCGGGGTGTCTCAACTTCCCGTCTTTCTTACGCTCTTCTTTGTGCCATCGCAACAACCTGGCATGCTCTTTGTTTCTGAACAGACGTTTCAACCGTGGTATTATAGGAGCATACCACATCACCTTAGCAGGAACCCTCTTCCGGGGGGGCTCGTCATCGCCCTCAACATCACCAGGGTCATCTTGTCTTATCTTGTACCGCAGTGCATTGCATACCGGGCATTTATCCATGTTCTCGTACTCACCGCGGTACAGGATGCAGTCATTAATGCATGCATGTATCTTCTGCACATCTAATCCTAGAGGGCAGATAGCCTTCTTTGCTTCGTATGTAGTCTCGGGCAATTCGTTATCCTTTGGAAGCTTCGGCTTCATTATTTTCAGTAACTTCTCAAATCCCTTGTCAGAACAACCAGTCTCTGCCTTCCATTTCAGCAGTTCCAGTGTGGTACCGAGCTTTGTGCTGCCATCTTCGCAGTTTGGGTACAGCAACTTTTTGTGATCCTCAAGCATGGCCTCCAACTTTAGCTTCTCCTTTTCTGTATCGCATTCTCGCTTTGCATCAGAAATGACCCCACCAAGACCATCAGCGGGCTCATCTGATGCCCGATGTTCACCTCTTTCTTCTTCAACGTCTTCCATAACAGTATCACCGCATTCCTCAGGGAACATAGGATAGTTGTCATCATCCTCCTCTTCTTCATTGTCTTCCATCGTAACCCCTCTTTCTCCGTGCTTGGTCCAACAATTATAGCTGGGCATGAAACCTTTCCGAATCACGTGGTCTTGAATGGTTCTCGGGTCAGAGTACTCCCTGACGTTCCGACACTTCTCACATGGACAAGGCATAAAATTATTCACTTTGTTTGCCTCAGCCACATCGAGAAATTTATGCAGGCCTGCAATAAACTCGGAACTGCGTCGTTCGCCGTACATCCATCGCATCCGTGCATCCATCTGCATCATATATATAATTAAGTTTATCAAATACCATTACAATAACATCTTGAATAGTGAAATGACCACCGTACATCGACACGTGCAATATTTCTGTATCAATTACAGACGAAAAGGATAAAGTTGCTAACCTCGGTGCGGGTCGGGCATTTCATCGAACACATCTTGTGCGTGGCAAAGAGAAAAAAAACTAGCACCCCCACTTCCCACCAATCCAGGAAAAAAAAACAGAGGAGAGAGGGGGGTGGGGGCAACAATATATAGGCAGGGGAGGGGTATTGGTCCCGGTTCTTGGCACGAACCGGGACCAAAGCTCCGCGGCATGCCACGTGGTCCGGCTCTGGAGCTTTGGTCCCGGTTCTTGGCATGAACCGGGACCAATGCCCCCAACCGAACCGGGACCATTGCCCCACGGGGCCCTGGCAGCTCGAACCGGGACCAGTGCCAGGCACTGGTCCCGGTTTTTGCCTGAACCGGGGCTAATGGCAAAACAGTACTCTGGACCAAAAGTCCTTTTTCTACTAGTGGGCCGATCGACGGGGTTCTCTCTCGTCGGCAAGGTATGCGTAGCTTCGGGAGTCATCGGCCATGGTGCAGAGCCTTCAGAGGATGCGTGAGTATGCAGCTGCTGCATGGGCGCCACGTACGTAGTGAAAAGCCACTCTGATCTCCTGGCTTCTGAATTAAGCTAGCAGTTGAGGGAGGGACGAATAAGTTCCCGGCTCTGACGTTGCGCGCTCTCCGATTTCTTCGATCCTTGTCCATCGCATCGCATGCACGTCGAATATCTAGAGGTACTTTTCGGCAAAAGATTGATTCCTTTGTTCTTCCGCTCTGGAAAGGCTAGTTAGCTAGCTATTGCGTCCCGTTGAAACCTTTTGGGATTTGCTTGCTTTTTGATCTGGAGACATTCATGTTCGCTTGTCAATGTCGACTTGCACGTTCGTGTGTGGGTGGCGATCGGCGATCGCGTATACCTTTGTTCTCTGGCAAAAAGTTACAAACCAAGTATCAAGTATGTTTGATATATTTTCCACAGACCACCCAACCGCATTTCCATGCTGTCTATCGACCTAGCTAGTTGGATTAAAAAACTCAGAGAATTTTGAACCACTAAGGCCCCATTTGGAACAAAGAAAAAGCATGAGAAATTTAAAGGATAGAATTCCTATACGAAAAATTACCCTGGTGCTATTTGGAACAAATGAATAGCAATCTAAGATTCCTATGAAATTTCTATGGAATAGGCTATTTCATAGGAATTTTGGAGAAAAACTAACATGAAGTCTCACCTCGTGTTTTCATCTCCTTGTGTCTACAATTTCTGTGTTTTTCCTGTGTGACATCTAAACGAAACTTCGAATTTTTTTCTAGGGTTTTGGTTCCTATAGGAATACAGGATACATGACATCTCAGTTCCTACATTTTTCATATTCCTACGTTTTGAGTTCCTGTGCTCCAAACGGGGCCTAAGTTTTATTTAGATATTTTGTCTGGAGGTAACTATTTACATGCCACTGAAAACATTGGGCACCCACTATTAATTAGTTAGAAACATTGCACACCCACTACTAATTAGTTAGAAATTAAATGCCCTATTACAAATAACGGATAAAAAAATTGCATCACGGTATCTCACACGGTTTAACTGAACTTTTTTTTAAAAAACGGGTAGCCTTTTCATTGATTAAGAAGGAGAAAACAGGCTAAGCCAGACCGACCTAAAAACTGGAACCTCATGAGAGTAACATAGAAACAAAACTACCCCGCCACGCAGGGTCCAGCCAGCCTATGGCATAAGTTGTGCGAAAGACTTCGCTCCAGCCGTCCAGCACGCTTGCCCCTCTTTTTTATTTTAGCAATCAAATCTCTCATTGACGCTTTGTTGTTGAAAACCCGGGTGTTTTGTTCCTTCCAGATCTCCCAGCAAAACAGCATAACGACCGTGTGAAGTCCTTTGTTGGGGGGGGGGGGGGGGGGGGGGGTCCCGGACTATTAGCGAATTTCACGCACATCGAAGTTTTTTTAGTATGGTGATACTCACGGACGGAGCCAGGCACCGGGTAACCCGGGGCCATGGCCCGGAGGTATTTTTTTACTATATTTTACTTAAAATATTTAATTGGCTTAGGATTTCAGAAATTCTCACTTTGTCTCCCGGGTGCATATGCTCCATTTACCAAAAAAATCACACTGAAAAATGTAAAAAAAATCCATACAAAAAATTTGCGCATACATCTCCACAATTTATGGGTGCACGCCAAGTTTCGCGAAAAAACTGAGATATTTTGTGCCTCGTGTAAAAAGACAAAAAAATGTGTCATGAAAAGCCTTATTTTAACACCGAATTTTACTTTTAACAGATGCTAAGTAATCGATTTTTCGTGAAACGACTTTGTGCACACATATAATTTGGCGTTGTACGCATGAAATTTGCGCTTTTGTGTGCACTTTTTCATCTCATTTAGTGAAAAGTGTAACTTGCACTTCTCCATCGATCTGGGTGAAAGTGCAAGTTACACTTCTCAAAATCGATCGATTGAAAAAGTACATGTTGCACTTTAACTTGCATTTTCAGGAATCGGCTGAGACTTAAAAATCTCAATGTCTTAGTGTTAGCAAAAAAAATATTTTGTAGTATAGTTAGGTGAATTTTTCCTCTTTTAGTTTGCTACCAATTCCCTTTTATATCGGCCTTATCTCTGCATTCCAACATAGTTGCTGAGAAGAAAACTACCTCGACTAGTGTTTTGTTTCTTACTAAAAAAAGCGTCTGATTTCATCGAGTGCGGACAAATGGAGCCCCAGCTACATGTAGCCCTTTATTTTAAAAAAAACATATTTGAAGTTTCAAAAATATCTGATAAAATTCAGGTAGACTATGTTATATTCTACCAACATGTAAAATTTCAACTAGAAATGTTTTGTATTTTAGGCTGCGTAAAAATGACAAAATATGATATTTGAAAATAGTGAGCAGTGCAAAGTTTCAACACTCCAAAATCTGTCAGATTTTATTATTTTTGTGTATCCCAAAATATGAATTATTTTTAGTTCAAATTTTGCATGTTGGTAGAATCTATCATTTTCTACATGATTTTTTTGTGGGCACGCCGCTCTTGCGTGCCAATTTTATAGAAAGAAAAGAGAGAGTACCGGGGGGGGGGGGGGGGGGGTGGGGTGTCAAAGAGACCCTTACATGCAGCGTACAGAAAAGCGTAAGCAAAACCGACGCGGGAACAGGTTGGAGACCTGATCGCGCCCCAGCTATCACAAACAGCTAGTTACTACTCCCTCTGTTCCATTTTTATTGACTCACATATATCTAGATATGGATGTACCTAACACTAAAACGTGTCTAGATGTATCCATATATAGATATATGTGAGTCAATTAAAATGGAACAGAGGGAGTAACAGTTAAGGCACAAGGCCAACGAACGTGGCCAGCCCAGTTGCTCCTGCCAACTTCCAGAGATGCGCCTCGCCGGCGATGGTTGAGCAGAGCGCCTGGAAGGAGGACGGCGATCCTTCGAAGACTCGCGCGTTCCGTTCGAGCCAGATTTTCCAAATGACAAGGAGGGTGAGGCTGTCAAAACCTTTCCGACGGGCAGGGCAACCGAAGACGCGCAACAGTCCACCAGTCTGTGAGGGAGTTGGAGTTTGGCGCAAGATTAGCAATGCCACATCTGCCAAGGATCGCCGTCCAGACTCCGAGGGAGAAAGGGCAGCTGAAAAGGTGTAACAGGAAAAACGCGTCCCGCTCCTCGCGTCGCTCCTCCAGTGACCGGGGGCGGAAACCTAGCCCGCCGCCGCCACTCCCCCACCCCACGCCTCCCCTCGTCGCCCCCTGAGGCTGCCGGCGGACAAATGCCGCGCGGCGCCGGTGAAGGGGGCGGCGGGGACTCGTCGCTCGGCCTCTGCTCGGCCGGCCTGGAGGGAGGCCGCCTTGGGAGACCACCGCCACCACTCGCTGTCGTCTCCTCCTCCGCCGCCCCTTCCCGCGCCTCCCCCCGCGTGTCTCGTGCGTCGCCGCGCCGCCGCTGCTGCGGATGCTGCTCGCGCCGGCTGAAGCTATCCGGGCCCGATCTGGGCCGCGGATGGGCCTGGCGGGCTGCCCCACCGCGCGGCCGTGGTGCGACTGCTGCTGGACGGCGCGGTGCTGGCCTCCGTGTCCCCTGGCGCAGCTGCGGTGGCGGCGCGCATCTAGGACCTCCTGGCCCCGATGGACTCGGTGAGATGACGTGCTCCTCTCGCCGCCGGCCGCCCGGGAGGCTACTGCTCCCGTTGGTTTTTGTGTCCTCGGAGCTCTGTGCCCCGGCTGTCCGGCCGTCGATCCCGGCCCCGGGGGCGCCGTCGGCTTTTGACGGCGCTAGGTCCTGCTCCCCGGTGGTTGCAAGGGTCGCAACCCCCTACTCTCGGTCATCTTCCTGCAGCGGGGCGCCGTTGGGGAAGGCCGGTGCCGTGGCTTCGCAGATGGCTGTCATGGCGGTGATGTGCTCCCTACGTGGGGGGGCCGTCGTGGCTGAGTGTAGAGCCACCTCTGTCTTGCCATCAGTAGTCTTGCTGGTGTGCTCCATGGTTCTGCAGATGGCGGCCATGGATGCGGTCTTCTCTCCGATGCGAGGTGAGCCGTGACAGTCGTGGTGGTTGCTTCTCCTTGTCGGTTGTTAGGCCCTCGCGTCGGATCCTTGTCGAGTCCTGTGGCGTGTAAGGCATGGGTGGTCTTCGTGCGTGCTCTAGGCTAGCCCACCCTTCGGGTAATCGAACCCAGGTGGGGTTGGGGTTGCACTCGGTGGTGCTACGCCCTGCGACTACGGCGGCGACCCCATGTGCGGTGAGGGCATCTCTGATACCCTTCAATTCAGCCGGCGGCACACAGGCGTCGTGGCATCGTCTTGCCGCGCGCGACCTTTCGGCCATGCCCCCGACACAGGTGGTGTCGGCGCACTGTGTGGCCTCGGATGCGTGTTGGTGTTCGATTACGTCGATGGTGCAGTGTCGTGGCTGGGTCACCGCTGTCATGTCATGTGGATCCTCTTTGGGATTGCAGTGTTTGGGTCGTGATGAGCTTCTCATCAATCAGTTGTCTTCGAGTTTTTCTCTCGGAGTGACCCTCTCTTGTGTTTTGTCGGTGTGCGTTCTTTTGCTTTTATTTCTCCTCTCATGTATCCCCCTGTAAACTCTGGTTCATTTGAACCTATCTTGTAGAGGCTGCAAAGACTCAAGGCAACTTTTGAAATATATTCAGGTGGGGATTAATTCCCCCCCCCCCGGTGAAAAACTCAAAAAGAAAGGGCAGCTGAGGAATAGGTGCTCGGCCGTCTCCGGAGCGCGCTCGAGCGAGCAGGCGACATGGGTGTCAATGCCATGGCGGGCGCGCCGGTCTGCCGTCCAAAGCCGGCCGTGGAGGAGCAGCCAGGCGTGTATCTTGCACTTGCCCGGGGCCCAAGCCTTCCATACAATCTTGCCACAGGCGAAAGATTCCAGCCCGAGAAACAGCACCTTATAGGCCGACGCTGCCGTGTAGGCGCCATCGCTTGTCCACTTCCAAATCAGCCGGTCCTCAACATCGGAGAGGGGTGGGAGAGCGGCGATCCTGTTATGCAGCAGGAGGAACTCTTCTTTTTTAAACTTCAAAGCGTGATTAACAAATTGTTTTAAATAAAAAGGCTCCATGAACTCAGCCTCCATTTGTACTTTCCTTGATTTCGTGTAAGTACAGGTACAGAAGAGAGTAATCAAGACAAATCAAGTGATTGTGCGACATAACGACATCTGTCTTCTCAGCAGCAGAGGGTTCCATACTTTCTTTCAGTGACTGATCTCCGCAAAATAAAAAGGTTCAATGGCGACACAGTACGCAAGTACACGCTGGAGTTTCCTGAATATGTGGCATCGACAGAAGAAAAAACACAAAAGTTTAAGTATCGCGGACTTTAGACCAAAATTTACATCACAAGTGTTTTGACATGACGAAGTCATCTTCTCAAATTATCAATCTCGTGTCCTTGTCTTCAGTCGCAGCACAGCTCCCAGAGCCAGCAGCAGCAGAGCGTAGCGATGCTGAGATCAAACAAGAGGCATCAGAAGGAACTAATAAATCAGTGACGAACAGTCGATTACTTAAGAGAAATCGATGCGCAACGCACCATCCTTCGATGAAACTCGTCTCGCCCCGTCTGGCCGTCGTAGGACGTCGTGACGATCCTTCCTTCTTCTTCTTGCCTGCACCCTGTTCCTTATCGGAATGATCAACCGCCGTAGGGTAGCCTGCAGCAGCGAAGAGAAAAAACAATGCATTAGTGGTAGCAACCGATTAGGAATTTCATGTGTGGATCGAGCTCGCGGTTCATCACCTGGCGGAGGCGGCGGGTTGTTCATGTTCCTCTCTGTTATGCAAACTCCACGTGGAAACTGACTGTTCCGGCTGCGCCTAGAGCGGGCGATTTCAAGCTGTGTGAGAGGCGGGAGCATCCATACATATACTAGGAAATTTGCCCGTACGTTGCAACGGGATGAAAAATGTACTAACAGATGAAAAATTTGCGCGACCCAAATTTTCACCTGAAAAACCGATTTCACTTTATTCATTGTCTGCACCAACATAGCACGAGTGACGGCGAAGTCAAAGAGAAGGTCAAATTGTACAATGTTATAATATCACTGGCCAATCATAGAAATTATTTCTCAAACTCAAACTATACTCGATGTTTTAAACACATCTACTCAAATAATTGGCACTGCGTAGTTAAACATGCACAGATCTACAACATTTGGGACACATCTCTCACCTTACTGACCTTATTTATGTGTATTGGTATTCTTGAAAAATGGTAAATCTGCATAGGTGTAAACATCTACTATTGGCACAGATATAGATTGCAAAATAATCAAAAGCGTAATATTAGACAATCCTAGGTGGATATAATCTCAGTAATATTAGGGTGCATTTTCACGCAGAAAATACAAAGCTATATCCAAGGAATCTTAGAGAGGAATTTTAGAGCAAATGAGTTTATGCGTGGCCTGTTTGCATAGCAAGGTGGAACAAAGCTTTTTATTTGCTATACTCCCTCAGGTACAATAAAATTGACGTGAGTGGAGAAGAGGAAGTAGCATATGTATGTACATGTCTCGCGTCAATTAAAAAGAATCAGAGGTAGTACAATCCTATGGTCAGTACAAATTAGCTAGCTCTGCTCCATCTCGATTTTAACCTGTTCGCATTAGCACGGTACTTAGGCTGTAGCCTAGAATGAACTCGGCATGCGCTAGCTCCACCGTGTGCGCCGTGGCCGGCCGCGAGCCTTCCTGCGCGTCGCCGCCAGTCCCTGAACCCCGTTCTGCAGCCGCCGGAAGACCCCCGATCTCCCCTTCCTCCTTCCTTCTTACCAACCGGCGCGCCCCTACGAGGTGCTTGGTCAGCAGCGCGCGAGCAGGGCCGGGCAGACGGGCGCGAGCAGGGGCGAGCGGGCAGGCGACGCTGGCAGAGCACGAGCTGGGGCGCCCGACCAGGGGCGACTGACGGCGCGAGAGCAGGGGAGGGTGCCGGCGCGCGAGCTGGGAGCGGTCGATGCGCTCGACCTCCCGCCAGGAGCAGGGCGTTCGTGGCCGCCACGAGGAGGAATAGGGCGGCGAGGCGTAGCGCGGACAGGGAGGCCGGAGGCGGCGGAGCTCGGCCACGGCAGGGGCGGCTGTAGGCATCTCCTATCTCCGTCGTCGCGTATGTTAATTCCGCCTCGCTGATTAAACCATGCTGCCCGAAGGAATCATCCCGAATCACACCCAATCGCCGGCATCTTAGCACGCCTCACAAGCACGCCTTACATCCATTGAGAGCCCCAGGCCTTGATTTCTTCTGCCCGCGCGAGACCCTGAGTACGTATCTGCTGCGGCCGCCGTCCAGGACCAGGCCGACACTGCGCGAGCCCCCGCGATTTCAGCTGCCGCCGCCGCCCAGATTCGGGCCGCCTCCGCGAGAGGCCCTCGATTTCGCCCCCGCCGCCCAACCGGCGCTGGATCGAACGGGGCTGTAGCAGGGATTTTTGGGCGGCTATGGGGACGGGGGGCACTGTAGTCTCGGTCGGAGCCGGGCCATGCCTCGGCGGAGGTCGGGATCTAATGCGTCTGGGCGCCCGTTCGGGGGAGGAAGGAGATTTTGGGGTGACGATCTAATTTTCTAAACCGAAACGTTATGTTTCACTTGGCGGTGGCAGTCTAGCGTATTGGTGGTAATATGTGATTTAGTGGAAGGGCAAATTCGGAAACAAAAATGACGTACCAACCATCACCTGTAGACATATTATATAGTAGAGATTTATAGTCTAGACTCTAGACTAGATCTCCACGCCGGCGCTCGGGCACACAGCTAGCTAGATCGGATTCTTGGAACGCTTTCCTGACGTCCTCAAGGTGGTTATAGCAGTCAGGGAATAAATGAGAACTAATGTAATTTAACAACGGATTTATACCATAATATAATTAAGATGTTTTAGCTATTCTAGTATGGAGTACATATGGAGCAAAAATAAGTGAATATAGACACTAAAATATGTCTATATACATTCGTATGTAGTCCGTGTTGAAATAACTGAAACATCTTATATTTTGGTACGGAGGAAGTAGTTTAGAAAGTTTTACGTGGCCAATAGCTTAGCTCCACCTTTTCTTCTTATTTATTTTTACAACATGCGATTTTCGTTGAGTTTTGACAAATACTAGTGTCAAATAAGATACACTTTAGTCAATACAAAAAATGCCTTTTAGTGAAGGATATGACACATCTAGTTCTCCAATTCTGACCGTTGTTTCGTGTCTTTCACCCTTTTCCAATGGGCGGTGTGGCATGGCGGCAGCTGCCCAGATCAGATGCCGGCGGCAGGAGATAAGCAACAAGGGTGGCGACGGCGACTCAAATTCATCGAGCTGACCGTGGTAGTGTAGACGACGCGGTGGCCGGGTCTTGAGATGGTGATGGCCTTCCGCTCCGCATATCTTCCGGGATCGACGGCGGTATGGGAAGCCCCCTCCTTGGACCGTGGAGCTTCTGAAGCCAGCAGCAGTATGGGATGTCGCCTCCTGCTCCAGATCGGGTTCGATCTGTCTCATCAGATGTCTCATGCGTAGTCGTCATGCTAAAACTATTGTTCGCATCAATGGGAAGACATCTCTTTGTCGCCATAGGAAGTGGGTCGATGGTGGTGGGGTAAGCTTTTTTGCTTTCAGCATATCCTCTAGGGGTATCCGACTAGCGAGATGTTGTATGTCGGTAGATGGGTTGATACCAGTGATGGTTTCGACAACAAGTATGCGCATACTCTGGCAGGCAATGTCGACGTGTTTGCATTCGGGGCGGATCTGCATGTACTTAATGAAGGGGATCGTGTGCAGAAAACAAAAAAATTCCTAACAACGATAACCGAAATAGCCAGGATCTATTACTATGCAGATATAAAGTAACGGAGGGTACGGTATACATACCCTTGTAGACCGTAAGCGTCGACGATCAAACGATCTGTTTCGATGACGACGCGTGATGAGGACAGGCGGCGAAGACGACGGCGACGCCGACCTCAAGGTCGCGTAGAGGAAGAAGACGGACTTCCAGTGCCACACGTGTAGCACCTCACAGAGCTTACACACGTACGGAGAAGATGACGACCTCCGGGCTCCGATCCAGCCGGGCAGCGGAAGTAGAACACTTGGACCGGAGAGAACCAGCAGCACGGCGGTGTGCGTATGGTGGAGAAAACCTCAACCCGTGTGTAGCCCCAATTGTGGAGCCACGTCTAAACCGGGAGAGAGAGAGAGAATTGTGTATTTTCAAAGGCATGGGGCACCTCTATATAAAGGGGAGGGGAGGGTGCAACTCCCCTTGGCTTAGCCATGTGGGACTAAACCCCACATGGTGCGCCGCACCAAGGGGAGCCGCCGGCCCTAGGTGGGCCCCATTCGTCCCACCTAGGGTTGCCCCCTCCCAACTCGCATCAAAAGGGGGGAGTTCCCCCATGGGCCTCCTAGGCCCATTTAAATATGCAGCCCTTTAAAAATTCGAAATTAATTAAATAAAAATATATTTAACTATTAATTACACTAATTAATATCAAATACATTTTATCTAATTTATTCCGGCTCCGAAAAACATTTCTTCGGCCCCCGAACTCCGTCGGATATCACCCAGAACACTTCCGGTGTGTCCGGAACACTTTCGGTGTTCTTTTCTCTATTTTCTTCTCTACGTCCAATCTAAATAAACGTCACCTAGCCTTAAGTGTGTCACCCTAGCGGTTCGGGAACACTCTAGACATGATCGAGACACGTTCTCCGATCAATGACTACCAGCGGCGACTGGATAGCTGTGACAGTCCATGTGCATCCACGAATTTCTTTTAATCGTTTGAACCTTAGACGTCCAGTTTCAACCTTTTGCCTAGCGATAATTAGATTGTCCGAGACTCGTTCTCTGGTATCACGATTACCGAGCTTGATCTCGTCACTTAACAATTCTATCTTTACTCGTCTGTGATATTACATCTCCGTGACCTAGTCACATGCTTGCAAGCTCATTGATGTAATCTCACCGAGTGGGCCGAAAGTATCTATCCTGCTATGTGGATTGGCAAATCCCGCTCTTGATCACTCGTCTCTCCCACTTCCTTCAGATACCCGAAAGGGACACCTTTATTGTCACGCTAAATAAGACATGACGTTTGATACAATCAAAGTACCTTCCAGAAGCAGCGATTAGATATGATCTCATGGTCAAAGGTATGAACACTATGTTTCTATATATCTTGGGTGTGTGTCCATCACATCATTCACCTAATGACATGACTCCATTGTCAATTGACATAAATGTCCATGAGCAGGAAACCTTGATCATCGGTTGCCCAATGGACTAGTTAAGAGGCTACTAGGGACTTGGTTGTTTAAATACCACACGTGCATTAATGTTTCCTCTTAATACAGTTATAGTATGGTACAAAACTTATTACGAACAATTGAGATATGACAAATAAAATATCTTTATTAATTGCCTCTAGGGCACATCTCTTTCACTTAAGGGAGTGCACGGGACACCGGGCAGGAAAAGATTTCTTGGTGAAATAGCATTTTTCACCATATATGCACCCGAAAAAGATGTTTTCTCTCTCTTGCTACACCGGTAGGCACCCTGGTGCTATATGCTCTAGTTACGACACTGATTGCATCGTGCCCTTCCTAAAGGTGATGGCTTGAAGCTCGGTTCCAAGGATGAAATGTTGAGATCGACACATGTTTGGATTTGGCATCATCGACGCAGGTGCGACGAACCCTTATTAAATGTTGTGGCTAGGAGTTGTGTAATTTTGGTTTATTTCGGTCACTTGGTAGGCTGGTGGAGTTTACTCATCGCAAGGCAAAAGTATTACTATCTAAACTTAACTTTAGCATGCTCCCACATACTTTTGTTTTGCAAAATTTTGAACATTTAACCACATTCAAATTATGAATAGGTTTAGGCCATTTTTGGAATTTCTCTTTTATTTGAATACCATTTTTTCTCAAATTCAAATTACATGTAATGCTCATGATGCGCATTTGAATCTTGCAAGTTACACGTACGACGACGAGACAACCTACATCTCATTCATGAATCGTAATAGTTGGACAGCATCTGGTTCTCCTTTTGATAACCAATTTTAGCGTGTTTCCTTCTCACAAGTGTGCACGTGCAGAGGGAATCGCGGTTGGTCTCCCATTGCTGATGCCTCCAGCTTACCCAATGTGGCTTGTTCCATCTTCTTTTTTTCATTTCCATCGGTTGCACTCCGAAAAAGTGAAACCGACTCCGCACCATCTGGACTTACTGCGCATGCTTTGAACTTTGAAGATCTGCCTGTCTGCTAGCCGGCTCAACAAGATAAGATGAGAATATGAGATAAGTAAATATTGTCGACCGGGCGGTAGAATCTACCACCTTCATGTAGTAAGATCGCGCCGGTCGTGCTCTAGACACAGACATGGCATGACAAAAGGTGTGAAAAGTAAGGAAAGATCTGAGCCAATTTCTGCTGCGTCGCCATTGCATTTCACAAAGCAGATTCGTGCTGCTATAGCTTGATATATGGCCACCGACGACTTTTGCCGATTCCCCAGCTTGTTTCCGCTGCTTTTAGTATCCCCAACTTTCACCAGCAATTTTTTTCTTTTTTTGGAAACGAGGATAATCCCCGCCATAAAGTTAAAGGTCACCGCCATAGCCACTCTAAGAAGAGCTAGCATCAGCAAGATGGTTTGGCCAGATTGAAGAGATTTACCATACCTCTGGACACAATCCAAGCGTGGGTTGTACGCCTGTACATGTTAAACCATGCACACGTACTGGATCCAAAACAGAGTGAGAACAAATAACGAAGAACTATGCCTCATCATTCACTGCGTAACTGTAGCTCAAGATTTGTCAAAACCCCTAAACTAAATTAGTTTACAAAGTTAGCAAATTACATGACGATCTAGAACAGTCTTTGGTAAAACTACACAAAAAATAAGTGTTATATTACCCTTAAAAGTGTTATATTGCCCCTTTACACCTACCGATTCAGCCTTCTGAGAATGAAAAAAAAGCTGGCAAATACCACAAGCATTAGGACAGGAGCCTGAAGGAACTCCCAGTCATGTCTTCTGCTTTTCAGTAATGCAGTAGTCTCAGCTACAAAGAGTTGGTGATGAAATGTTGTGTAGCATCTTGAAACTTCTGTACACCCGAAAGTATTCCTTATGTTGTGTCAGCAAGATGAGGGATGGGGAGCGATAGGATATAAGGTAAAATCTTCAGGCACAAGCACTTCTCAAATGATGGCCCAGAATTTCTTCCTGCAAATCAAAACCTGCTCCTGCACGTTTTCCTCATTTTCTAACGTGCGAGTGGTGACATCCCATAGGAACTTTGGCACGAGAGCAATGATTCTTGAGAGAATGGTATCCTCATCTCTGATAATGATAAAACCCTGAATGTCCAAAATTGTTCCAAGAAAGGATGGGTTATAATCAATGAACATAATTTATAACACTCTACTACGTATTATCATATTTGATCTCTGGCCCTTGGGAAACACAAAACATAATGCCACACACAAAAAATTCTGAATGGCGAATAAGTTAGCATGCATTTTATACTGCATTTAGCTACAACTGGCAACATGTTAAGTTGAGAAACAGGCTGATTACACCGCATACTGTCGTATTTCCCTGGAGAAATCATTTATTCTACATGACCATTTATGATATTTCAACCAGTGTGCCCTTGCAAAAAACCGTCTTAAGGCAAGTTCCATCATTTGGATGGAAATTTAAAATCAAATAGAAAAATATTTCTTAATAGGTCTACAAAAGTTATTAAACAAAAACCGCGCTGATAGCATGTCCAAAAATTTAAGGAGCTGTTTTCACTAGAAAAATGGTGAGCTTCTTTAGTAAAATAAATACAATGAAAGGACATTTCTATTTTACTTAGCTATGAAGGTACACCAAATAGCTATACCAAACTATTAGAAGATTAAAGCTACTAGACTATGCTTAGGGGTCTATTGTGACATGAACATGTAATAAAACTTCATGCTTCCAAAAAATTAAAACCCTTGGTTCTGGCAAAAACCACTGATCTTACAAACACTGGCAATCTAGATATGATATGCACTGAATTAAAAATTATTAAATCAAATAGCATATACATCGATATTTACCTGCGGACGAATAATGCGATCTATTTCTAGCAGGGTATCTTCCAATGAGCAACCTTCTACACGGCCTTGATAGTGAGAAAAGAGGTGGAAAGCATGTAGCAGATCGTATGACCTAGGATATGTTGAGAATGGCTGACACCTGCAGCATGAATGGTTTTAGATTCAGCTAAACAAGGGAATAGTATGTTTACTTTTTCAGAGGAAAATACCAACCAGTCATGATAAGAACCAATTAACCCCCGATCATAGATAACAGGCAGTGAGTCGATTGTTGTATGGGGTACTATATTCATAATCCAGACAGGGTCAGTGCTTAGTGCCATAGCAAATCCACCATAATTAGCATTCATGTCCATGACATTCCGTATGCTAGTTTTTTCAACACCAAGAAATGACCAGTACTTGTGAACCTGGTCCCGCCAGTACTGATTATTATTCTCAAACTTCTCTGGAGTTACTCCTAGAAAACATATTCCAGAAAATAGGTTATATTTATATATGTGTGCTACAAGATCGAGCCAAATATCAAATTAGATTTACCTAAAGATTATTGTAAAATTTTGGGGGGAAAATGGCATATATTGGTCATTTAAAGAACTTCAGTATTGACTATCATAATACATATATGTCTGGTTTGTATGCTTCACAAAGTAGCATGCCATAGTTGTGAAATGCGCACTCAGAAACTATTTTTCTATCACTCAAAATTATTGCCCTGCTCTTTATAGCCTCAAGTAAGCAGTAATATTAATAAATGTCAAATAACACTTTGCCACCAGAAGAATGACTAACACTAAAGTACAAGAGAAAAGATCAACCCAGTAGTTTTTCTGTGAAACAGGTCAATTTTGTGCTCCAAACTCGGGTAATAATCTCTTTAAAAAAAAATATTTGAAGGGGCCAAAAGAGACCCTGAACTACAGGCCTATGCTCAGAAGAACTCTAATGGTCCACTGAGACCTAGTTGCAGGTGTCACATCTCACATGCCAATAACACTAGACAATAAGCATAATGGATTATTTTCGATTTTCAAACATATGTTGAGCATTGAGGATTTTTGGCCTTTAAAAGTTTGAGACCCAGTATGGAACATGGCCTGAATATGTAGAATCAAAACTGGCCCGTTCTTCCTTTTTGTAGGCAATGAAATTGGACTGACCTATTTTCTCCAAACTCCTCGAATAAAATAACAGGCGATCAGGTCTGGAAGGCAGTTTCTGCATTTTTGATTGGTCCGTGTTCAACTGAACACAGTTCATTAATGGGGCTTTCCATGATGGGGAAGAACTGTGACCCGAGTCGCAGATATTCAGGAGCTTCATATCAGCATTTTTCTGTCGGCAGGATTCATCTTCAGGTTTGACCCATATAGCAGTCTGAACGTGCTTAGCAATAAGCTTCCAACACATAGCTGTTGTGATATTAATTAGCTTCTCCCAGATAATCGGAAAATCTTTATCTTTTCTATAAGCTGGTGGAGCAGAGTATACAAAATATCCATCAGGTCGCAAAAGACGATCGACCTCTTTGAGCAATATTCCATCTGGAAAAAAAATTAAGAGCTATTATTTGAATGGTGTGTTTCAAAAATAGAATGTATACACAAAGGATCCTCATCAGAAGGACCTTTTTTATAAACAAAAACAACAACGACAAAAGAGCGCACATATGCACGCCAAATCAACTTACTCTTAAGAAAGACATGTTACAGTAAACTGCGCACATATGAGAACAGAATATATAACTAACTAGATGTTCCAACATAAACGCTGTCCAATAAAAAACATCATAAATTCATAAATGTGCTCAGTAGCTTAGCATGAACATTGAACAGTGTAAATCTTACCATTTTCATGCCAGTCAACACGGCATCGCGAGCAATGTACCATTTCAAATGAATTTCCAGGATAGGGTAATTGTTTCGTGGCCAACACAGAGATCATTGCGCCAATCCCACGTTCTAATGCAAACTGGATTTGATTCTCATGGCCATCTTTTGGGGCAAATGACATAGTATGAATGCCGAGGGGAAGAAGATAGGCAGAAAAGCTGGCAACACCACATCCAACATCTAAAACTTGAACTACTCTGCCGAACTGAGATCACCAGTACTATTTGTCGTCATATTTCCAAGCCTGCATTGATCCATTACAAAAAGGACAAAAATTACCTCACGGGGAAATCTTTCTTACAAAGATAAAAGAGGGCGGACAAAAAATACTTCTTTCTGAAGAATATGAATATAAGATCAAAGTTGATAATGCTTAGCATTTTGCTACTAGGCATCACACTCAACTATTACTCTACACGATATTACAAGCATTCTGCCACCTAAGTATGAAATTTTCAGATCTAGGCAAGCAATTAAAGGTTACCTCTCTATGTATTCTGATGCACCATGCTTGAAGTGAGTACCGCCTCCAGGAAACCACCAAAGCTTGCCACTCTCATGCACCCAATTCTGTCCTCCTTTTACCTCAGAAAGGTGTGAATGGTTCACATTACTATGCCATACATAGTCCCGACTTGTTGGCCATCTTATCGGTATCTTGTAGTCAACTGGTGGGGGCACCAAACAGAACAAGCGCTTCTCTCGTGGAGGACAGATATCTTCAAGGTCCTCATGCCTAGATCTATCCAGGTTCTTTAAGCTGCTTACATAGGCTGCATCATGACAGGGAACATACTCGTTGTACTCCAAAGGGCACACGTCAAGCCCGTAATGTGGAACTGAGACAGGCGTTGTTCGGTAACAGCAACTCTGTTTGTGAACTCTGCAGCATCTGCCATTGGAAATCAAACAGGTTTAACTTCTCTGGCATGGAGGCGTTTGCATGGAACACTAGGAGTTCAGGATATATGCAGCAAATGGTACATGTACTGATCTACAGCGTGAGTTGCAACTTGCAACACAGAGAAATAGAAGTAAAACAAATCCAGAACCAGGACGAACCGTCAAGGCCAGGCTGATACAGTTTTGCGTATGAACTGAAACAAACTACGCCAAGCCCCAGCAAATTTACATCAGGCCGCGAACAAGTGCATCAATTTCGGAGAGGGAATTTCTCAAGCATAGCATATGCACTAACAATGTAGGAACATCTGAGACATCCTGAATTACGAAGCTTAAAGCCGCCGCACGAATTGGACAGGACTGAACTTATACTCCGCAGATGAGAGCGATCCAGCAGTGGATCGGCAAGGGAGCGGTGCTCTGCGGCCCGTGAGTAGGGAGTAGACAGGTGGTACCTTGGGGGTTGGAGGAATCTGGCGACCGGGAGCCGGAAGGGGGCAATATGAGCGCGGGGAGGCGGGGGACTGGAAGAGGGTGCCGGCGTAGAAGGAGGCGGCGACGAGGGCGAGGCCCAGCAGGAGCAGCTGCACCGACCGCGGCTCCGGCGACCACCACCGCCCCATTATTCTGCTTCTCACTCACACTCCCCCCTTCCCCAACGTCAAAGGCGATCTCTTGCTTGGAGAATGGAGACGTCTTCCGTCACGTCTTCCGAGGGGCTTTCACAATTTTCTGTCCATTGAATCCATGTGCTCAGTTGGTTTGAGCGAGGAATCAAAGTAATCTATCATTATGTGCAAATAAAACGAAGGATAAATGGAGTTTGCTTGAGTGAGTATGTACGATTTCCATATGAAGTCTGGAGAATTTCGCACTGGGAGAGATTTTTTCCTTGCTGGATCGTCGAATCGAGATTCTCAAATTTTATTCAATGCATGTTACTGCGGTATGCATCACTTTTCTGCATAGCTTAATTTGGAAATGAACAGCTTTAAATATCACAGAACAGCTGGACATGTACAATTCCATATGCCAGCTTGGAGAAGTTCGCTAGAAAGTAAGAAATAAATAATTACAACATGCATTTCGTCGTTCAGAACCCTGGCTTAATTTGGAAAATAACAACTATAAATATCATAACACAGCTATATTTCTCTCTTAAAACTACAAAGCTGGATGAGGTTGCAGGTTCGGTTCCCATATATGTCCTCGTTGTTGTCCAGTGATGTACAATGACCAAACATATCAGAATTCAGAAACATGACAGTAGATAATCCGTACTTTCAACATTTTTGTGTATGAAAAGAAATACAATTCTCATGAGTATAAATTCTATGCAACCGATCCCTCAACGAGCCAAGTCTCAACCGATCTCACAACAAATCAATGCCTACAGGATGGTGATACAAATATACGATGTGCAGCTGCATTGAACACATGTCATGGTGCTGCCTGTGACAATGCAGATCCTATCTGGCACATCAGAGGGTACACTGGACTGAACTCCTTGTCGCCACGGGACCTGACCTTCATCTCGTAGTCGTCCAGGGTTGCTTTCACACCCTTCCAGATCTGATCCTCGCCTTGTGAATCAAGCCACAGAGAGTACTGCAGGGGCGTCAGCTTGTTTCGCTGTAAAGGCGAGTGTAGCTCATCAGGTCCTCGAGAGTATAGGTGGTGGAGGATCACACTGGGTGGCAAGTCCTGAAGGAGTGGAGAGTTCTCAAGCTGAGATGTCTCCAGGAATAGGACGGGGCGGAATGCACGCAATGCCCGGTATGGCGGGCCCAGCTGCTCCACTGGAAACAGATTCTGACCAACAGCCAGCTCCAGCTCGGCCATGTCCCTGGCCATTCTCAACTTCCCTGCTTCAGAGAGTGGCCTAACAAGAGAAGCATGTCTTATGAAGAATATGAGGATCCTCGAGGCCATCCTTCTAACCATTATGGTACATATGGTCTCCAAACGGGAGGCTGATGATGGCAGAAGCTTTGACAAGAACTCGCTGCGGAAGTGGACAGCACACTTCTGAAGCTCCTCCATGTAAGCCGATGCATTATTATCCATCGCTCCATCCATTCCATGAGCTCCAAAGTCTTGCTCGTGCATTTGAAGAATGCATGATTCGAGACGACTGAGCATTGCTTGAAATAGGGAGGCCACCGAATCACAAGCAACACTGTATATGACCCCAAGAGATGGGGAAAGGACTTCAGAAGCAACATTTGGGAGTGTTGACAATATGCTTGAAATGCGTGTGTGAACCTCATGGAGGTGAAGACACAGAGCAAAGTTTTTTAATTGAGCTGGAGTCACTGTACCAGTAACTTGACGGGCTTCAGGGCCAGTCGATATCTACATATGAAGCAAAATATATGTCAACAAATGCACCCAACAATTGAAGCGATGCCAAGACAACAACATATAATAGATGTGCACTGCACAAGAATGTGAAAACATACAAGCAAGCACATAAGATGGAAGGAGAAAAGTTATTATCAACTGCATATAAAATAGACACATAGTAAGGCTATAAATGAGAAAATTGAAAATAAAGACTGTCGTGTGACAGCGCCAACAGATATAAGCATCACAATTATTGGCTTAGGTAGGTAATGCATGCCCATTTTACTTCCCTGGGAAGGCATAATGATCCAGCCTTTCTGTAGGAAAAGATTGTAGGGCAGCTGAAACTACTGAACAGGAATGCACATGAAGACAGGAATACATGCAGCCGAATGCTACAAGACAGTATTTTATCATGATTTCTCTTGTTTGCCGTACTAAATTTACCTCTATTACTTGCAAGATCAAATACGCATGTAATAGAACAAAATCTTAGTTAACCAAACCAACATGAAAGCACTACTTTCCTGGATGCGACTAACTGCTGCAAGCCCTACCACAACCCCAGGAATGACAAATTTACTCAGCTGTCCCCAACAATCACAGATCTGACCTAAACCTGCATATTTATTTGCCTCAATGGGTAAGCTTGATTTTTCGGACTAGGTTTTGAAATCCAGAAGACGAGAAGAATACAAGCAATTCCAATTTTAATGAACACAATGAGCAGTGTCTATTAATAATGGTCAGGATGAAAGGTGACTGATTAGGTTCAGGCTCAAGTGAGAAGAGTGAAGAATCAATCCAGTCAAGACAAGGAGCTAGCAGATAAAACTATAACCAAAAACAAGCATAGACAAGTTTTAATCACATTATCGGAAGCTTATAATTAATACCACCTACCATGAGGAACATTTGCTAAAATTTTATGGATAAACTGAGAAACCAGAAACAACCCAGAAAGTTGTAACAAATTACTTAGTCGAAAATAGTGAGTACCTGATATTCAGCTCTTTGCGCCAAAAGAAGCAAGGTCTTCCCAATTTCACGTAGAACAAGAAGCAGCAAATGCCCGTGAGTCCTCACAACTTCAATTTCCTCTTGGATGCGAGATATTAGCCTTGATATTTGATCTTTTGAAGGTATGCTTCCCCGGTTTGACATAGGAAATATGCTATTGATATAATCAGACAGGCGACTCTGGCTGAGAGCCAAGAAAGCGTTCTGGAATATCTCAATGGCTGCAACCATGTGATCTTTTCCTTCGGGAGTAAGCGCGGGAAGGGTACCCTTTACATCAGTATCTCTTGAAATCCTCTCAAGAAGGTTCTCAATCATGGAGAAGAGCCTCGGATATCCAAGAGTAAATATTTCCTTGACAAAGCTTGATGCTGTAAAGAGAGATCAGCTGGCTTGCAAAGGCCTTAACAATTGCTTCCCATACTCTTTCTGTCAACAGAGGCTCACCCTCCTGCAAAAGGAACTTTTTAGTAAAGATTCAAGCAAATAGAATAAATAATTAATCAAGAAAGAGCAGGACAGGATCAAGACACAGGATGTGCACGTTAACGCCATACTTTGGAAAGAAGACCAACATAGTAAATGGCTCAAACTATCATTGTGGGTTCAATAATTTTAGAAAATGTAAGAGCAATGAGATGGAGAAGTTGAGAATCTCATTGCAGATAAAAACATGGAACATTCCACTTCACTTCTGAAGGACAGAGAGCCATGATTAAGGAAGGCAGAAGATACTATGCATGTACCAGTGAAATTTCAACGCTGGGCATCATGAATAGATGGTTCATTTTAACCGTCTAACTGACATCTTAAACCTGATCCGAGGATAAACTAGCTTAGTTCTAGTGGAACCTACTTGAGAACAATAATATCATCAGTTTCGATCAACATTTCAATATACGGAGTACCATATAATCCCCACCCATAAAAATAAAGTCTAATTAACATAAAAATAATCAATAAAACCTATAAAAATACTCATATTCAGGTTTTGTATATATCTGTCCTTCTGTATCTGTACGACTGCCCCTATATCGCATAATTTGGATATGACGATTATACTGCCAAAAATATGATCAGTGATCAACGCTGGACATCATGAATAGATGGTTCATTTTAACCGTCTAGCTGACATGTTATTCCTCATCCGAGGATACACCGATACACTAGATTAGCTCTAGTGGAAACTACTAGAGAACAGTAATATCATCAGTTTCGATCAACGTAGCACCATATAATCCTTACCCATAAAAATAAAGTCTAATTAACATTAAAAAAATATAATCAGCAAAACCTATAAAAATACTCATATATTCAGATTTTGTATATATGTGTTTCCTTCTGTATCTCTACGACTGCCCCTATATTTCATAATTTGGATATGACGATTATACTGCCAAAAATATGATCAGTGATCAACGCTGGACATCATGAATAGATGGTTAATTTTAACCGTCTAGCTAACATCTTATACCTCATCCGAGGATATACTAGCTTAGCTCTAGTGGAAACTACTAGAGAACAGTAATACCATCAGTTTTGATCAACGTAGCACCATATAATCCTCACCCATAAAAATAAAGTCTAATTAACAATAAAAAAAATATAATCAACAAAACCTATAAAAATACTCATATATTCAGATTTTGTATATATATGTGTGCTTCTGTATCTCTACGACTGCCCCTATATCTCATAATTTGGATATGCCGATCATACTGAAAATAAAAATATGAATCTACGGAATGTTCTAGGTTTGAATCAACTTCAACACATCTTAACTCTTACGTTCTAGATTATCATTTGCCTTAATTCAAAGATCATGATGCCTCACCTGCCAAACCTCCTCAAGGAAGAGCATTTGTGTGAAGGGCACACGCTTCTTTGTGAGCACAGTCTGCAGCTGCCATGCAGCGGTGACTGCCCGATGTAGCTCCTCCATGCACTGTCTCATCCTTTCCCAGAGTGCATCCGCTGCCCTCTTGCTGCCACCAAGCTGTGGCGTGCCACTCCTCTGCACGCCTCCAGGGCCACCTCCACCAGCAGCCATTGATATGGCCTTCATGTCCAGTGCCACAGCAACGCTCTTGGCCCCTGCTGCCTTGCATTTCCCCACGAGCCCCTCAACCGCTGGCTTGAGTTCCCCGAGATTGTAGTACACCTGCAGCCCGCACCAGACGTCGTTCTGGTTGGACTCGGCGATACCACGGTCGATCACGGCACTGGCCTCTGATCGGAGCTTGGAGGCGGCAGCATCAACCTTGCGCATCTCCTCGTCAACGGCATTGATGCCGGAGAGGTTCTTCTCCTCGTAGAGGAGGCGGATCTCGCGGTGGAGCTCGGCCTGGCGGGCGAGGTCGGGGGCAGGGGAGGAGGCGAGGAGGCGCGAGGAGAGGCGGACGAGGCGGTGGGAGTGGAGGAGGAGGTCGGCGGTGGCGAGGAGGCTGGAGAGGGAAGAGGAGGAGAGCGCGAGGTGGGAGCGCGGCGCGGAGAGGTGGGAAGAGAGCAGGGAGAGGTGGGAGAAGAGGAGGCGGAGGTTGGAGGGGAGAGTGGAGAGGGAAGCGGAGGCGGAGCGGAGGGAGAGGAGGTGGGAGAGGAGGAGCGGGTGGCGGCGCAGCACCTCGGCGCGGAGGTGGCGGCGGAGGAGGCGGATGGCTTCCTGGAGCTGCTCGGCGCGGGAGGCGGCGAGGCCGGAGGAGAGCGCGGCGGAGGAGAAGTCGGATGGGGAGAAGGACGGGGAGAGGAAGGCGGAGAGGACGGGATCGGAAGCGAAGGCGTCTAGGGGGGAGGCCGGGTCGGGGGAGGAGGAGGCGGTGGGGGAGGAAGGCGAGGCGAAGGAGCTGCCGGTGAGGAGGTCCCTGGAGGTCGGCGAGAGGAGGAGGCGAGGTGTGGCTGGGGCGGCCATGGCGGTGGCCGGCGCCGAGGCGGGTGATGGATCTGGGGATGGGAACAGATCCGGAGGACCTCACTACTCAGTAGGCGCCATTTTGTCGTTAGAAGATCGAGAAAAATAGACAATTTCATTAAAAAAAAACCTTTCCATCAATTTTTTTTTTTTTTTTGAAAGGATCCGATTACAAGATAAGGTAGCTCAGAACATTTTACAGAAAGGTCCAAAAGGAAGCGAAAATTACACAGAGGACCAAGAAAAGGCAAAGAGCACCCAAAGCTACCGAGAAGAACCACAATCAGATCCTGAAGCTGCGCGCCCGAGCTCCTAGGCCTCGCCGGAGACGCCGTACCGCTCGCCGTCGGGGAAGAAGAAGCGCCTCCACCTTGTAGAAGACCGCATGAGCTGTCCGCCGCCAGCGACGGAACCGAAGCCGCTTAACGCGCACGGCCACAGCGCCAGCTCCCCCACACCACCCTGCTTCCCGCCGTCTCGGCTCCACCCAGAACCACCATCGCCTGCACCCTGCAACTTCCAGAAGCTCGCTCTCCCCACCACCGCGGCGAAGCAGAGCAGAAGCACCGAAGAAGACCACCACCCGAACCACCACCAAAACCGGATCGCCAACCTCCACCGCCACCTCCCCTCGCCACCACGGCCGGCCGGAGACAGAAAGAAGGAGGGACGCACCGGACGAACCACCTCCACGACCTCCCCGGCGTCGCCGCCGGAACGGGGAAAGGAGGGGGAGGACAGAAGCTCGAACACCGCCGCCATCGCCACCGCCTCGATGCCGGCAAGAGCTACACAACAACGCACACCTACACCTATACTATACACGCACAGCAGCCTCCGGAGCTCCCCCCTGGCTCGCAGCGCCAGAACGGCGGCCGGAGGCAGAGGGGAGCGGCGGACTCGCCGGCGAGAGCAGGAGCTACGGGATCGCCTCTGGAGTCGCCTCTCTCGACTGTAGCGAGGCTTATCCGGAGGGTATGTACCATGTGAGCGAAATGAAGGACTGGTCCCATCAAATTTTTCATGTAGACACTGATTGATTTTTAGCATAAATTCGAGCAATGTTATTTCTCTGTAACACTGTGTTGACAGTGGTTTCTGCTTAATATAATTTTCGGAAAATCTAATCAGTAGGCGCCTGCTGATTAGCAAAAATCGACGCGGCTCCGCGAGCCGTTGGATCGCGTACAAACGGACGCGATTCGTTCAGAACGAGAAGTTGCACGTCGCGCTCACGTCATTTGGATAGGGTCCTCTTCCTCACGAGCCCGTCGCCACCCATCGCGTCTCCCACGCGCGACAAGTGCGCCCCGCCTCCGCCTCGCCCGCTCCGGCCTCCTTCCCCGCCTCTCCGCGCGCCGCAGCTCGCCTCTCCACCCGCCGCCGCCCGCTCCGGCCTCCTCCCCCGTCTCTCCACGCGCCGCCAGCGCCTGCTCGACCTCGCCCCGCCACCAGTGCCATGCTCGACCTCGCCCCGCCGCCTCAACATCTCCCAGACGCCCAGCGCCGCCGGCCTACGCCGGCCTCAACCTCACCGCGCCCTCCGCCGGCCGCCGCTCCGCCATCTGCCGGACGTCGCTCTACCTCCGCTCCGCCCTCTGCCGACGCGTGGAGGAGAAGTAACCGACGCTCCGACCTCCGATACACCCTCCGCCGTATTTACGGGAGCTCTCCCTGGCAGTGGCGCGTGGAGGAGGAGAGGTGCTCCGGCCAGCTACTCCGGTCAGCGCGTGGAGAAATGAAGGACCTAATTGCTTTTTCTTTTTTCTCTTCAAGGGCTTATTTGTAAAACTTTGGACCTTTTTGTAATTTCGCATTCATACACCTGCCCCTACTCATACGTGCTACCAAACAACATCTCTCTTCATCATTTATCCTCGTACTAGCTACCAAACCCGCAACATAATCTCGACACGGCTTGTATAAGTGAACCGGTGAACCGCGAATCAAGACAGATCTTGCTTCATGGACGTTGTTGGCCGATCCGCCGTCTCGGTTAACCCCTCCATGTCACCTACTCTAGGCGTTGTACAGAACGTACCGAATATGTTGTTTGTCGAGATCTTGCACGACGACCCTAGTACAACTACTTCGACTACGTCCACGACAACGACAAGATGATGATGTTGCGGTTTCACGTCGACTACTTCCACGACATCGACAAGATGGCGATGAGACAACCGGAGAACACCCACCTAGTACTGATAAAGTCACCAACCAATTTACTAATGAAATTACCCACCCAGTATTGATAAAGTTACCAACCTAATACTTCTAAAGTTACCCACCCAGTACTGATGTAGTTGCCCATCCAGTACTGATTTAATTACCCCTTCAGTAGTTGCCCATCCAGTACTGATTTAATTACCCCTTCAGTACTGATTTAGTTACCCACCCAATACTAATGAAGTTACCTACCCAGTACTTATGAAGTTACCCACCCTGTAGTGATAAAGTTACCACCCAGTACTGATGAAGTTACCAACCTAGTACTGATGAAGTTATCAACCTAGTACTGATAAAGTTTCCCACCCAGTACTCTCGTCGTGGGGGCACGACACTGGCTGTGGTTGTACCGCGTGACGGCAGGAGTGCATTGGACTCCGCAACCGCCGTGGAAGGCGGGGATGCACTTACTGAACTGGATCATCGTGCTAATGTGGCCCTAGCTCTGCTTCCTCCACGTATGCTCTGACGACCCCGCTTGTCTCGATGCTGTAGAAGCCTCTCCCCCGAGCTGAACCAACCGGAGCACACCCACCTATTGCTGATAAAGTTACCAACCCATTTACTGATGGAGGTATCCACCATGCACTGATGGAGTTACCCACCATGTACTAATGGATTTCACGATGTGTTCATGATATAGTTATACACAACAAAATCGATGTAGTTACCCTACTCTATAATTTCGGCGAGGAATTGGGTGGGGAATTCTTCGTCACGGTTCCACGGACGGGGTGGAGTGATGTAGTTATCCACCACGAAATCCATATGGTTATCATACTCCATCGGTAATATTTACCCAGCATATACTGATAAAGTTACCCATGTGCTCATGATATAGTTATTCATCAGGAAATCGATATAATTACCCAACTCTGTTGATAATAGTTACCCATCAAGTACTGATAAAATTACCAACCTATTACTGATAAAGTTACCCACCTATTATGGATGGAGTTACCCACCCAGTCTCATGAAGTTACCCACCTAATACTGATAAATTTGCCTATGTGTTTATGATATAGTTACCTACCCAGTACTGATATAGTTATCCACCATGTACTGATGTAGTTACCATGTCCTCTAAATTATAGTTATGATCCCAATGTCCATTTTTTATGGTATAGTTGTCATTACAAAATCGACAATTATCATCCTAATACTTATGAAGTTGTATGGTGTTTTAGTGTATAGTTACCAACTTGTGCATGATACATTGGCCATCCAAAAGCGATATTCACTAATGAAAAACTTCAAAACTCGAAAAAATCGAAAAGAACAGCGAAAAATGGTTTTATTTCAACCCGAAAACTAATCGTTAATATGGTGGGTAACTTACATACAATAGTCCAGATAGCTTATGTGTTAAAGGTGGGTAACTTTTGGGCCCAAAAAAAAGTTCTCGGAATATGTCAACATGGGATCTAGTTTCGAAGATCTCGTCGCGACTAGCTCAGCGGTGAAAACGGATTCTAAATCGGATAAACGGTTTGGGCTACAAAACATTTTAAATTTTCAAATTTTGCAATTAATGCGTGATGACATCAGCATTTTTGGTTTTTTCTTCATATATGCAAAGGAGTGCTGTTTGCTCGACTGCGCGCTGTGAGTATTAATTTAGGATGACGTCAGCAACTTTGGTGTTTAGTGCATGCATGCATGCAATAGAAGGCAATTTCTTCTCACACGGGACGGACGGGTGTGTGAAGTTTCGCTAACCAGCAGGCGCCTGCTGGTTAGTCTCTTTCGCAAGTCTGGTTAAGAGAATTTGACTAGTAGCCCCTTTGATTTTTTATGAACACGCTAAAAATCAAACGTAGATTCTCACATACACGCAAATATGCTCACACAGCACACACAACTTGACGTGAAACGACTTAAGGACACATCCGCCGCAACACATACAAATTCCCAAGTGGACACGTAACTCGATCACAAGTCAAGGCCCTCCTAGATAAGTTGTTTTTGTTTTGCGAAACACAGTACAACACAGACGCTCACATACACGCGCACACACTCACCCCTATGAACGTACGCACGCAAACTTTATCCCTATGAGCACCTCCGAAAGACTGAGCCGGCGGGTCGAGTCTTGAGATTGACGAAGTCATCACAGGCGCCTCGCTGTCGACGGGAACGTCGCCTCCCACCGAAGAATATTCCGCCTTAAATGAGAAACACCAGCGTCAAACCTGGGGTTTAAACTCTGGTGGGTTGGGGTATAACCACCCTCCTAACCATCCTACCACAGACAGGTTCTCCCCAGATAAGTTGATTTAAGGTTCCTATACGAATCCATGTAACATCCCAATTTTCTCGAATTTTAAAAGTTTCAAAAATAAAAAACTTCTCTCAGAAAATTGTTCTGTTACATGAATTAAATAAGTTAATATGATATTTTCATAATTTTAAATAAATATTTTTTTCTTAATTTAGGGGTGAAGCAATAGAAATATCTCTCCTGATTTTATTTACCGAGAAAATAATACTTCCTCAAGTTCAGTTTTTTCAAAAATGAAAAACCTATTATTCCTAAGTCGAATGGGCCAAATGTCAAGCCCATCTCATTTTCTCTCCCCCTTTTCCTTTTTCTTCTTATTTTTCCCTCCGCTTAATGGGTCTTAGCACATACCCATATTTCTTTTCTTCTCCATTTTCTATCCCAATCCCTATATGCCACTCGTTGTGGCATGATTCTTCCGCCACGCATCCTAGTCGCCGCTCTAGGCCTGGCCCATTTGTAGGCATTGCCAAATCCGATTTCTAGCAGGTTTTTACTGCTCTTTTTTGTTTGTTCAATCATGCTTTTCTGGTTAGGTTTTTTCTTTCGTTTTTCCATATTTTATTTTGAAGGTTTCTGTTTTACTTTTATTTCTTTTTTACCTTTTCTTTTTTGTTCATTCTTTTTTGTTTGGACTTTTTGCTTCTTTCTTTCTTAAGTATTTCCCTTTTTCATTTTACTTTTTCCAACGCCTTCTTATGGATACAGGATACATGACAGTTATTTCGACATACCTGAGCATATAAACCATGTCTGCAAATCTCGCAAAACATGTTCATGATTTATAACCAAATATTCATGATTTCTTAAGAAAAGTACATACACCATTTAAAAAACACTTCTCTGGATCCAAAAAAATGTTAAAGGGTTCAAAAATAAGTATGTTCATGGATTCAACAAAATGTTCACTAGAGTTCGAGAAAAAGTACGCTCTTGGATACAAAAAATGTTCATGGGAGATTAAAATATGTTCATGGTTCAAAAAAATGTTCATGTGGCTCAAAAATAGTACGCATAGGAGTTCAGAAAAAATCACCTCAGTTCAAAAAATATATATGTTCACGGGTTGAAATAGGTGTTCACGTCAGTTCGAAAAAATGCTCAAGAGTTCAAAAAGTACACATGGGAGTTCGAAAATATATACGTTCACAAGTTGTAAAAGGAGTGAAAAAATGTTTGGGACTTCTGAAAGGATCGTATGACACCTAGAGGGGGGTGAAAAGGTGCTACCCAATTTTTAGTTCTTTTTCAGTTTAGAATTGACACAAAGGTAAATTCTCTAGATATGCAACCAAGATGAATTTACCTATATGACAAGTTAAATCTAAGCAGGCTACGAGATACAAGTAAGGGCAAGGTAAAGAGGTAACTGAAAGTGAAGCACATGGAGACAAGGATGTAATACCGAGTTTATCCTTTTTAGGGGAGTACGTCTCATTGGAAGGGTGTGAGCTCACCACCACAGGCTTGCTCAACGCCACAACAGGCTCACCCTATTCTCCGATGAACCTCACCACAAAGGATTGGTTCACCTTCCACTATCGGAATCCTTCAAGGCAGAACCGGAGCCTTTACAAAGACAATCCGGGGCACACCCACACCCACAACTGAATTGGGGGCTCCCGAGCAGCTACAATCTGTCACAATAGACAAGAAGTAAGATCAACAAGATGCCTAGGTTTTCCCAATGGAAACCCTAGGCTCGAATCTCTCAAGTGAATGAGGGGGAAATGTAAATCTGCTTGGTGAAGATGTAGATCTCGGCCTTCTCCTTCAATCCTCCGAAGATCAGCGAGTTTGGATGGAGGTATTGGGAGATCAGCGAGTTTGGATGGAGGTATTGCTAGAAATGTGACCATTGGCGAGACAAGGGAGTCGGATATTCCGAGCCAAGTCATGACCGGATATTCCGACCAACCGGATTATCCGATGCCTTCTGTAAATATACGACAGGAATATCCGACTACCATTCGAGAGCTGCAGCAACTGCGCGTTCTGGTCCTTAGCCGAAATTCCTCGATGCACATTCTGGATCGGATATTCCGATACTTCCAGAATATCCGATAGCAAATATCCGACTACCATCACAGAGTTGCAAAACAGGGATGCTAAAAGTCCTTAGCCATATTCTCAAGCAACCCTTGAGTATCGGATATTCCGAGTCACCCTTGGACCGGAATATCCGATTCCCTTCTCTGAGCAAGTTGAACTAGCTCTTTTCATCTTCCTTTTTGGTTTTGATGCAATGTTGTTTTAATCACCTAAAACCTGCATCACTTAACATCATATTAAATCATCACTAGTGTTGTTGCCTAACACACAAAACACAAGGGATTATGAAATGTTCTTTCAGCTTCCTAAAAGTACGCACAAGGGTTCAAAATAATGTTCACAGTTTCAAAAAATATTCATAGATCGAAAAATGTTTACTCGTTCAAGAAATGTATGTGGTTCGCTGATAACCCCCAAGAGCAGGGGATCACTATAGCACCTCTCAATGTGGAAGTAGGGTATCGATCCGCAGGAGCAAGAAGGTAAAGTTATCTATCCCTACAACTAAAGTGTCACAAGTTTTAGTTGATTATATGCACTAAACAAGTTTAAGGAACAAGATGGTTGATTTAATGGATGGAGTTTAATGTAACAAAACAAGAATGTAAAAGTGTCCCAATCCTCTTCAATGCAAGAGGACAAGACAAAGGTTTTCTCTTATAGGAACAATGGACATGGGTTCATGGGTTCACTTAATCCTCTCTCTCTCATCTACGGTGATTATCATGTTATAGATAAAGTACACACAATTGTCATGTTTTAATGGTAGCTTTTATGACGGCTATATGTCCTAAAACACATAGTTGAAAGAAGTACTCATTTGTGTTGCTATGTCACCCTCGTAAGGCTAGCGTGGTTGCTGTCACTCCCACATCATACTCTTCCTTTTTACCCCCAGATAAAGGATGTTGGGCTGTATTTCACATGTCACTCAATACATATGCCGTGTCACATCGGCCATCCCGTACCTACATACATCATACTTCATAATGGACAATATTCTAAACACTAGTGCAATGATTCATAATTCGTGTGCATGACCACATCTCTCTCATCTATCCACACTTGGTGTGTCAATCACCTCATGACAAGGATAAACAAGGCATTATGCATAAATCAAACCATCACATGCATCATAGAATATCTCCAAAGTATGACAAATCATAAAAGCTCCAACACAACGGTAAATGCATAACAAATCATCTCATACCACAATATCCACCACAAGGAATTACATAGATGACCGTAATCATGTTCAGCAGCTCATACGGTACTAATTAGTGAAGCTCAAGAGAGAGAGATACATAAGTTACCCACAAACCCAAGTCCAGGGGGTGGACTACTCCCCTTCATCATGGAGACGGTGGAGAAGTCGTTGGAGAAGATGGAGACCACCCCGGCAGCGCCCCGCCGGAGTTTTCCCCCTCCAATCTGCAGCTCCAGGTCTCTGTTTCGTGGTTTCTGTGTTTCGGCGGCGCTCCCTTTCGCGAAAGCCCTGGGGGGGTCTATATATAGTCGTTTTTAGGTCAAGACGAAGCTTCGGGAAGAAGGATCGACGGCAGCGGAGGCCCGAGGGCCATTTGGTGGGTCCCACGCGGTCAGGGAATCTGGCCGCGTGGGCCCACCTCTTTCGGCCTTCTGGTCTCCGTTTCTTCGTTTCCTTTGCGCCTACGTTTCGTTCCTTCCAAAAAAGTGATCCCGTAAAATCTCAGGTCATTATGACGTGATTTGGTCGCCTGAAACGTAAAAATATAGAAAAAGGGTTTTCTGACAGTGCAGGGTTAATTCCAGAAAAATGGGGAAATTGTTAATTATCCCCAAAACTCAATATAAATCATGAATATAACCCTTATATGATGCAAATAACATGGAATAACATGTAATAAAATGTAAAGTTCATGTATGCATTTTACATGCATCAACATCCCCAAGCTTAACCCATGCTCGTCCCGAGTATGAAGGTGATAAAACTAACATGGACTTTGCATTTTAATACTATCAATGGATATCAAAGGTGATTACTATTGCTACATAAGTCAAATGATTCATTCTTCAAAGGAATAACAATATGCAAGATAAATTATGAAGTGATATCAAATACTCAATGTAAAGATGTTCAATGATAAATTCACAAAGTGTAACATAGAAGAAAGTACTATGGACCAAATGTATGCATAATGAAAAGTAAAAACATCCTATGGTGGTCATAGAGTACTTCTTATGAAAACTGAATATAAAAGGTGGACACTTTGGATAGATAAATAAGTAGAGGTAAAGCATGAATAAGTTTCATCTAACTTCCAAACACTTCTACTTAAGTTAATGCTTGCAATGTGGTAGTCATTGGTGTGGAGCTCTCATTACCCCTATCATAGCATCTTGAATGATTAATGTTTAAAGTGAAAGCAAATATGAGTGGTGTGCTTGACAATGTATTGGTTGAATGTCTCATGTCCCTTGAATACAAGTACCTACACCATGTGTTACTCACTTTGGTCCACAAAGTAAATTCAAATAAAGGTCATTGCAAGTAATAATAGTATCATCAAGAACTGCACTGGGGTACCTCTTGTCCCATGACATGAACAAGCCCATGTCAAAACAACAAGACAAACAGACAATGAACAATCTCAGCACTCTTTTATTTACTATGGGTATAGCTTTTTATTATGAGGTGCATCACTGAATGAACATTATGGTTATGCTGTAAATTTCCACCATGAATGATGCATGGCTTAGATTAGCGGCCCAGGCATTTCTCTAACCATTTATACAAACTCTTTGAACTTACTAAGTATCCACATTCATTTCACCCATGATAGGCATCCATAAACAAAAGTACATGACATCAACTAAATATAAATAAGTGCAATGTTGAAAGCTTGCCATGTGACAGCACATATGGGCTAACTCTCAACCAAAACTATTGTCAAGCCCACAACTTCATAATTTTAATCACAATGGTTCATGCTTATTAAATGCAATAAAAGTAAATTGTGCATCAAGTTCGTGAGAGCTTTTAACCAATTTTTCCCATGACAATCAATAACATAAGCATTTAAATTCAGAAATGTAGATAACACAATATAACATGATAAACATACTTGGAATAGCATAAAGCTAATAGGTAGATATGGTGGACTCACTGGAAAAACTTTGGTTGAAGGTGTTGGGAAACAAGCTTTTTACTTGTTGTAATTTTTGGGCTAGCAATAGGGAGAAAGTTGACCATCTAAATGCATGCATAAGTGTCCATAGAACTAATCAATCCATGTTAAACCAAGTAAAGTTAAAATTCAACATCTAAACATGGTAAAAGATAGCTCTTGACAACACACTTGCAAATTAACATTCATTCAAAGCACATGAATTATGCAACTATATGTATCTTTTAAAATCAACTCAAACATCCCTATCCCAATATATTTAATAGCATCCAACATAATTCAACCCAAACTTCCAGTAGCTCTCTCATATATAAATGATAGTGGTGGTCTTACAAAATAAAAATCAAACAAAACAAAAAAAAAGACGCTCCAAGTTTATACGATAAAGTGTTTGATCGAAAAACAGAAGTTAGACGTGTGCAAACCGAGAGTGTGTGGTCCAGTGGGGTTGTCTTGACATCCCCAAGCTTATGGTCTTCACCATCCTTGGATAGCTCTTGGTGCATCTCCTCTAATCCCTGTGAAAAAACTTCAAAACACCGTTTCTCCCATTTCTTTTCTGTGGGTGATATTAGTAGTGATAAACAAATAGTTCTTGCTGCATAAATCCTTAGCAAAAATTCATATGAATGTCCAGAGAGTATATAATGTTGTATGCCTACTCATAAACTCAATTGATCAAAAAGATTCATGTTAAAAGTTCTAAGCATGCATCAAACAAAATGGGACAGAATCTGTCCAGAAAACAGCAGCAGCAAAACGTATTTTTCTACCCTACTTAACTTTGTAGAAAATTCCAAAAAATCATGCATACAGAGGATGAAAAGTTGCCACTACAGTTTAAATATGAGCTCATTCGGAGTTACAGAATAAGAATTAAAAATCATACCGTGCACAGATTCGTGCAGGAATAAAATCTCCGAACGCTATAAGCAACTTTTCAACCAAAATGAGTAAAACTTGGCACTTTATTAAAAATTCCAGAAACTAAACTAAACACTAAGTCTCTTGTTACAGCAAGAGGACACAAAGAAAATCACAAATAAAAACAACCGGGTTGCCTCCCGTAAAGCGCTTTCTTTATAGCCATATAGCTAGGCTTGATAGTTTTAATGATGCTCACATAGAGAAAAATATGAAACACATTTAAGTCTAACCCACTTCCTATGCATTGGGATCTTGTAAGAAAATAAATCAATAAAGCACAAAGTGACTAGCATAGGAAGGCAAAGCAAGTGCAACTTCAAGATTTTCAACAAAGAGAGAGGAGACTTAATATTATTGTGGTATATGAAGTCATGTCTCCCTCTCTCATAAAAACTTTCAGTAGCATCATTGATAAAATCTACAATATAACCATCACATGAAACATTCTTACCATGATCCATATGCATAAAAGTATCAATATTTTCCACATAAGCAAAGTTCTTATTATTAATAGCAATGGAAGTAGGATCATTGTAAAGAACTCGAACATGATAGACAAGTTGTATATTAATTGGATGGTTTTGGGTGATCCTTCCATAACTATGACAAGTTTTATGAGGATGATTGTAATTATTAGCATCATCATTTTCAGAATTAGTACCAAAGAGATTTTCAATATCAAAAGTACTATGCTTTTCCCAATCATGATCACTACTATAAGTAACAGGCATAGGATCATCATCGAAATCAGACTCATCAGCAACAACTATAATAGGAGCAACATGCTTAGGGGAAGATACCGTTTCCTCTTTTTCATTAATAAGAGTAAAACAAACATTAGTCCTTTCATATTTTGGTAAAGTAGTTCCATCTTTTATAATATTTTGTATGTAAGTGTTGGCATGGCAATTATTAACACAATAGAGATAACATCCATGTAACACGCTATTCATATCAAAAGCACTCATATCTAACGAAGAAGTTTTTCTTGATAACTCTTCACACCCCAAAAATAATGTAAGTTCATCATGTTGATTAGGAGTGATCATGTTATCACAAAAGTCTCCCGCAATATCCTTATTAGAACCTGAGCATTGAAATTCGAAATGACCCTCTTTATAGCAAAGTTCACAAATAAAAGGATAGCGGGCACACACTTTTTCAGCCAAATCACTTAGAGCTCTGTACCATGTTGTAGTTTTTTCATTCCTATGATGAATACAATATTCCTCTTCGATTTTATTCTTTTCACAAGGTCTAAGTGCTCCACAAAAATTAACATGCTTATAAGAAATAGTATTTTCAGAAGTTTGAGCATGTTTATTGCAATCATTAGTAACAATTTCGGTTTCCAAGCAAGTGTCTTTAAAAGGTTCATGATACATGTCCCAATTCTCTTTAGGAATATTAATATGAGAAGCAAAGGTTTTACAGCAATCAACAATAATTTGAGAATCAAGACCAAATTTAGCACTAAGCCCATGAAAACTAGCAGTTTCAGCGAAAGACTTAATGCAATCATACTCAAAGTTTATACCTGATTCTTTACCTTTGTCGTTCTCCCAATCTTCAGTATTGCGTTGAATTGTTTCAAGAAGATCCCATTTAGCTTCAACCTTCTTACTTGTGAAAGAACCACCTGAAGAAGCATCTAGATAATCCTTGTAATGACCTGAAAGCCTTGCATAAAAATTAGTAACAATTATTTCCTTAGGAAGCTCATGGTTAGGACATTTGAGTATTAATGTTTTCAGTCTTCCCCAAGCTTGAGCAATGCTTTCTCTATCATGAGGATAAAAATTGAAAATGTAACTCCTAGCTAGATGCACTTCATGAAGAGGATAAAATTTAGAGTAAAAGAGAGATTCAAGCTGTTTCCAATTCGAAGGACGATCATCCAGCATCCTATACCACTTCTTTGCTTTGTCCTTAAGTGAAAATGGAAATAATTTCCTCATGACATCTTCTCTTGATAAACCTGCAACCTCAAACAACTCACAAAGTTCTGTAAGTTTCAACAAGTGATCATGTGGATGGACTGTTCCATCCCCTGCATAACGTTCATTCATAACCATTTCAACAATTTCCATAGGTATTTCAAAAGGAATACTTTCAGTAAGTGGATTTAGAATATCACAAGTATCATTAGAATTATCACATATAGGAGACAAAGTATTATCAAAGCAAATTTTCTCCTCCAAAGCTGGGGAACTACAAGGATCATTTTTATAAAAACTAGCTTCCCCAAGCTTAGACTTTTCCATAGCATTAGCAATAGTGTGCAAAGAATTTATAGTAATAACATTGCTACCATCATGCAAATGATTTTCCATAGATTTTTTAATTTTCTGCTCAAACTCATCATGTCCTAACTCAAGATAAATTTCATAAAGCTCTCTAATTTTTTTTTGTTTTCCATTTTCTAATTTTTATGGGTTTTTGATATATATAAAACTAATGAGAAACTCACAACCAAACAAGTTTAAAGGAACCTCCCCAAGCTTAGATGATTGCAAGATATAAAATCTAGTGCACACAAGAATAGAAACTTAAGCGCTACGCTCCCCGGCAACGGCGCCAGAAAAGTACTTGATAACCCCCAAGAGCAGGGGATCACTGTAGCACCTCTCAATGTGGAAGTAAGGTATCGATCCGCAGGAGCAAGAAGGAAAAGTTATCTATTCCCTACAACTAAAGTGTCACAAGTTTTAGTTGATTATGCACTAAACAAGTTTAAGAACAAGATGGTTGATTTAATGGATGGAAGTTTAATGTAACAAAACAAGAATGTAAAAGTGTCCCAATCCTCTTCAATGCAAGAGGACAAGACAAAGGTTTTCTCTTATAGGAACAATGGACATGGGTTCATGGGTTCACTTAATCCTCTCTCTCTCATCTACGGTGATTATCATGTTATAGATAAAGTACACACAATTGTCATGTTTTAATGGTAGCTTTTATGACGGCTATATGTCCTAAAACACATAGTTGAAAGAAGTACTCATTTGTGTTGCTATGTCACCCTCGTAAGGCTAGCGTGGTTGCTGTCACTCCCACATCATACTCTTCCTTTTTACCCCCAGATAAAGGATGTTGGGCTGTATTTCACATGTCACTCAATACATATGCCGTGTCACATCGGCCATCCCGTACCTACATACATCATACTTCATAATGGACAATATTCTAAACACTAGTGCAATGATTCATAATTCGTGTGCATGACCACATCTCTCTCATCTATCCACACTTGGTGTGTCAATCACCTCATGACAAGGATAAACAAGGCATTATGCATAAATCAAACCATCACATGCATCATAGAATATCTCCAAAGTATGACAAATCATAAAAGCTCCAACACAACGGTAAATGCATAACAAATCATCTCATACCACAATATCCACCAAAGGAATTACATAGATGACCGTAATCATGTTCAGCAGCTCATACGGTACTAATTAGTGAAGCTCAAGAGAGAGAGATACATAAGTTACCCACAAACCCAAGTCCAGGGGGTGGACTACTCCCCCTTCATCATGGAGACGGTGGAGAAGTCGTTGGAGAAGATGGAGACCACCCCGGCAGCGCCCCGCCGGAGTTTTCCCCCTCCAATCTACAGCTCTAGGTCTCTGTTTCGTGGTTTCTGTGTTTCGGCGGCGCTCCCTTTCGCGAAAGCCCTGGGGGGTCTATATATAGTCGTTTTTAGGTCAAGACGAAGCTTCGGGAAGAAGGATCGACGGCAGCGGAGGCCCGAGGGCCATTTTGGTGGGTCCCACGCGGTCAGGGAATCTGGCCGCGTGGGCCCACCTCTTTCGGCCTTCTGGTCTCCGTTTCTTCGTTTCCTTTGCGCCTACGTTTCGTTCCTTCCAAAAAAAGTGATCCCCGTAAAATCTCAGGTCATTATGACGTGATTTGGTCGCCTGAAACGTAAAAATATAGAAAAAGGGGTTTTCTGACAGTGCAGGGTTAATTCCAGAAAAATGGGGAAATTGTTAATTATCCCAAAACTCAATATAAATCATGAATATAACCCTTATATGATGCAAATAACATGGAATAACATGTAATAAAATGTAAAGTTCATGTATGCATTTTACATGCATCATTCGCTAAAATGTTAATGATTCAAAAAATGTCCACTCGTATATTTAAAAAATACACGGGCCCAAAATAAAGTTCACAGGCGTTGAAAAAAATGTTCACAAGTTTAGAAAATTTCATGGTTAGAGAAAATGTTTGCAGTTTGACACGTATGCATTTTTTTTCCGCTCGGCGAAGTTCTTCAGGTGGAGCCGGTATCATCGACATTTCGTCCGACTCCGACTACGACAAGGCGCCGCGTACGGTTAGGTGGCGGAGGGTTTATTCTAGATTTAAGTTGCATTCCAAATATTATAAAATATCAACAAATTTGAATAAAATTGAACTATTTTGCTTTACATTCAATGCCAAAAAAATTGCTTGGTGGGGCGGTGGTGGGGGAAGCACCTCCATGGTGCCGGACATGTGTCCGGCATCCCTTTTTCGGGGGTGCATGTCCGACATCCCTTTTTCGGGGGTGCCGACACAATTTGGGGGGCGGAGTGACGATACTCTAATCTATACCGCCCAAACAGAAGTGGCTATATCTGGCTATATCGCCCCATTCAAAGAGCAACGCTATCATGTTCCGGAATTTCAAGGAGCACCTCCATGAAACATGATGGAGAGATTCAACCATCTGCATTCATGTCTACAAAATGCTATTGAAAAAGCATTTGGTGTTCTGAAAATGAAGTGGCCCATTCTACTTGCAATACCACATTTTTCACGACCCTCTGACGCAAACGAAGATCATCACTGCTTGTATGTGTCTGCACAACTTCATTCGTGATAGTAATCTATACGATGACCACTTCGACAGGTTTGAGCGGGGCGCATATATACAGAGGATAGCGCATCTTATACTGGTGGAGCCGCTCCCTCTTCATCTGATAGTGTCATGGCTGCACTATGACAGAGCATCGCGCAAGGAATAGTAGCTTGAGCAGTTCTTCTTATTGTAATTCGAACCATTATGACATTGCTTTTATTTTGGCATGTACTGAATTATTCATGTTTACCTTTAAAACACAATGTTTTTTCTTCATATTAGTTTAATTCTAATTTTTGCTCATTTCTCGGACTCAACATAACAAGTAAGCTGAAATATCACTTTATTAAGTACACACATCAAATTTAGGGCATTCTAGACATCTCACAGCTAAACACAACAAATAACTCAAATCTTGAGAAGCTTAAAAGAAGTCTTTTCTAGTAGCTCTACCCACCACAGTTTCTCCCCACCAAAATTCATAAGCAGTAGGCTTCTGCTTAGAAATGTCCATATATCGGTTAAAGATACCCCGTGCCTAGAAGAGCGAACGAGTATGGTTAGGGAAAAACGCCACACTTGGGGCGGCCTCGTATTAGCATTATATAGAGGTTACAAGCCTTGGCTAGCAAGGAAGATCAGACAAGATCAACAACCGAATCATATCTACAGATATTCGGTTGGGCTAGACCTAGGTATTCTATACATGATACGGCGCATACATGGTATACTCTAACATCCCCCCTCAGTTTGTGCGTCTGACGGAAGAATGCACAAACTGGACCGAAAATCAGTGCACAACTGCACCGGCAAGCCTTTAGTCATGATGTCCGCGAACTGTCGAGAAGAAGGTACATGGAGAACTCGAACCTGACCAAGTGAGACCTTCTCCCGAACGAAATGTATGTCGATCTCGATGTGCTTGGTGCGATGGTGCTGGACCGGGTTCGAAGACATGTATATAGCGCTGACATTGTCACAGAAGACAACGGTGGCAGTCGAGAGGGGGTGATGCAACTCTCCAAGGAGCTGACGGATCCAGCAGCATTCAGCAACAACATGGGCTACGGCCCTGTACTCCGCTTCAGCACTGGAACAAGACACTGTGGTTTGCCGCTTAGAAGACCACAAAATCAAATTGTCGCCGAGAAAAACGCAGTAACCTGAGGTTGAACGCCGTGTGTCGGGGCAGCCGGCCCAATCAGCATCGGAGTAAGCAGTGAGAGCGGTCGAGGAAGAGCTCGAGAGATGCATGCTGAGGTCCAGAGTTCCCTTGATGTATCGAAGAATCTGTTTCACCAAGTTCAGATGGGGCTCACGCGGAGCGTGCATGTATAGACATGCTTGCTGGACTGCATAGGCGAGGTCAGGACGAGTGAGCGTGAGGTACTGCATCGCCCTGGCATAACTCCTGTACTCCGTAGGATCAGCAAGCAGGGCACCATCGGAGGCTGTCAGTTTGCACTTGGTGTCAATGGGAGTAGAGCAAGGGTTGCAGTCGATCATACCAGCTCGCTGCAACAGATCAAGAGCATATTGTCGCTGTGAAAGAACCATGTCGGCCTTGGTCCGCGTGACAGAGATCCCGAGGAAGAACGAGAGGTCACCAAGGTCTGTCATAGCGAACTCGGAGTGCAGCGACCGGGTAATGCGCTGGAGTAGATCAGCACTAGAGGCGGTGAGGACGATGTCGTCCACATAGAGCAAGATGTAGGCGAGCTCGGCGTCATGGCTGTAGACGAAGATCGACACATCCGACTTCGAGGCAACGAAGCCGAGTCGATGTGTGTAGTGAGCGAAGCGCTGGTACCATGCCCGGGGAGCCTGCTTGAGGCCGTACAACGACTTGTGAAGCCGACACACATGGTCGGGGTAGCGGGCGTCGATGAAGCCGGGGGGTTGCTGGCAGTAGACCTCCTCGTCGAGATTGCCATGAAGAAAGACATTCTTGACGTCGAGCTGGTGGATCGGCCAAGATCGCGTCACAGCGATACTCAGAACGACACGGATCGTGGCGGGCTTGATGACGGGGCTAAAGGTCTCGTCAAAGTCGATGCCGGGTTGTTGACAGAAGCCCCGCACCACCCACCGAGCCTTGTAGCGCGCAAGGCGACCGTCCGAGTGAAATTTATGCTTGAAGATCCATTTGCCTGAAACAATATTAGCACGAGCGGGTCGAGGCACAAGAGACCACGTATGGTTTTGTAGCAGAGCCTGATATTCGTCGTGCATGGCTCGCTGCCAGTTCGGCTCATGTAGAGCACCCGGTACGACTTCGGAATTGGAGTGATAGAGGAGTGGAGGACCGAGAGGTTGAGGCGCTCGCGGGGCTGAAATAAGCCGCGCTTAGCACGAGTGGTCATTTGGTGCGTGTTGGAAGGGGATGGTGGCCGGTGGACAACGACAGGCGGAGATGGCGCATCGCAATCGGGAGAGACAGGTGAGGACAGCGAAGAGGACGATGAGCCAGAGCTCGGCCCGTGCGGAGAGTCGGGAGACGATGGGCCAGAGTTTGGTGGGCTGAAAGAGGGCCCAGGAGAGTGAGGCGAGGGCCGGGAGCGAGGCCCAGGCGAAGGCGCGGGTGCGTTGGGTTGCCGGGCAGCATGCACAGTGGGTGGCGGGACGCCATGCATAGCGGGTGCGGGCGGCGGTGCAGCGTGCTGTGTAGATGCGAGATCTAGGAGAAAATCGAGCGAGGCAGCAGTGTAGCTTGGCCGATCGGGTGCGTACATGAACGGGAAGACAGTTTCATCGAACACGACGTGGCGCGAGACGATGACCCAACGAGATGCGAGATCTAGGCAACGGTAGCCTTTGTGGTTTGAGGGATATCCGAGAAATACGCAAGCGACCGAACGGGGAGAGAGTTTGTGCTGTGCCGTGGCGGATTGGTTGGGATAGCACAGGCAGCCGAACACCCGCAAAGCGTGATAGTCCGGGGAAGAGTTGTGGAGACGTTGGTAGGGTGTGGCAAAGTCTATGGGTTGGGAGGGTCGTATGTTAACTAGGTGTGTTGCGGTGTCTAGGGCTTCAGCCCAATATTCAGGTGGCATGTTGGATTGGAATAGGAGAGTCCGCGTGACGTTGTTGACGGTGCGGATGGCTCGCTCAGCCTTGCCGTTTTGTGGGGAGGTATACGGGCATGAGAGGCGTAGACGCGTGCCGTGGCGAGTTAGAAAGGAGGTGACGGTGGAGTTAAGAAACTCCGTCCCGTTGTCGGCTTGCATAGCAACTAGGGGTCGAGAAAATTGTGTGCGAGCATAGGCGACAAAGTTAATAAGGGTGTCAGCGGTATCCGATTTTTGGCGAAGTGGAAAAGTCCACATAAAGTGGGAAAAATCATCCACAATAATGAGAAAGTACTTATAACCAGATATGCTGAGCACGGGAGAGGTCCAAAGATCACAATGTATTAATTGAAAAGGTGCAACACTTATCGAAGTAGACCTAGTGAAAGGCAAGCGCACGTGTTTGCCAAGCTGACAAGTGTGACAAATTGGCGAGGCTGCTTTATTACATGGTATTTTAGAAAGCTTAAAAATATGCGACGAAGCGTCACGCCCTGGATGACCTAATCGACGATGCCATAGCTCAGTGGAGGTGGAGGCGGCGACGAGCCCGTAGATGGAGCGGTTGGGGGTGGCGGTTGGTGTTGTGAAGAGGTAGAGGTCGCCGCGGCTATTGCATCGCATGATCACGCCTTTAGTGAGAAGGACCTTTACAGAAAAACCAAAGGGGTCAAATTCGACGGAACAGAAATTATCAATGGTAAATTGTCTAGTAGAAACGAGATTCTTAACGAGATTAGGAACTACCAGAATATTTCTAAGAGAGAGGGTGTGTGCGGAAGCAGGAATAGTTGCATGGCCGGTGTGGGAGATCGGCATGGTGGAACCATTACCGACAGTGATAGAAGAAAAAGGAGAGGGATGAGGATTTTGAAGCATACCGGGGTCGGAAGCCATATGTGCGGTGGCTCCCGAGTCCATGACCCACTCGTCGCCGGCGGTGGAAGGCGTAGCGGCGTTGTTGAGCGCGGCCATCAGGGCGGAGGTGTCCTAGCTCGTAGTCGGTGCGTTGACGTAGCCGGGGATGGGCGGCGGGTTGGTGCCGAACGCCTGTCCGTGCAGCGGCGCGAGGGAGGTGAAGGCCTGCGCCGGCGGGAGAGCAGCGGGTCGTGGCCCAGTACCGAGGATGCTCGGCCCATGATGTGAGCCGCCTGTGGGACGCCAGGAGGGGGCCTGCATCTGTTGGGCCTGGCCCGTGTGCGGGTTGAAGTAAGCCCATGGGCCGACAGGAGGCGCGCCGTGCGACGCGTTCTGGTTACCGCCTCCATGCGGTTCCAGTTCTTCTTCTTCTTGCCGTAGAAGTTGCCACCTCCGTTGCGGTTCCCGCCGTTCCCGCCGGAGTTGCCGCTGTTCCCGCCTGAGTTGCCGCTGCCGTAGTTGCCCTGGCCATGGTGGCTGAAGGAGGAGCCAGCGCCGTTGGGGTGGGCGCCGGAGGACGAGCCAGCGCCGTATAGGGTGGTCTGGGCCCCGACCTGGGAGGTGTTGGCGAGCTGGGTCTCGCGCAAGGTGAGGAGCGAGCGGGTCTGGGCGAAGCTGGGCAGTGGGGACTGCATGGTGACGATGGTGGTGATGTCGGCGAAGCGCGGGCTGAGGCCGCGGATACAGTTGAGGACGAGCGTCTGGTCGGAGACGGGCGTGCCGACGTCGCGCAGAGCATCGGAGAGGGCCTTGAGGCGGTGGCAGTACACGGTGATGGAGAGATCTCCTTGCACGAGGCCGCGGAACTCGGCCTCCAGGTACACAGCCCGCGTCATCTGGTTGTCGAGAAACAAGTTGGAGATGAGAGCCCACACCTCCTGCGCGGTCTGGTCCTCGGCCATGATGATGTCAAGGATCTCATCGGAGATGGACCCGTAGAGCCAGGAGCGGACGACGTAGTCGTCGCGAGTCCACTCGACGGTGCGTGCATCGGGGGCGGCGATGGAGTTGACGTGGTGCAGGAGGTCGTACTTGCCGAGAAGGACGCGGATCAGCATCCTCCACTTGGTGAAGTTGGACGTCTTCAGATCGAGGGTGACGGGCACGTGCGTGCGGACGCTGGCCACGTTCACAGCTGACGAGGAGGAGGCAGGCATCGAGGCGGAGGAGAGGGCTGGCATGGTGGAGGCGGCGAGGGTGCCGTTGGTGCTGTTGGCGAGGGAAGGGGAGGTGCCGGACATGGCTGGGATTGGATCGTGGGGAAGCTAGGGTTGGGCTGAGATTGGATCGTTGCTCTGATACCAAGCGAACGAGTATGGTTAGGGAAAAACGCCACACTTGGGGCGACCTTGTATTAGCATTATATAGAGGTTACAAGCCTTGGCTAGCAAGGAAGATCAGACAAGATCAACAACCGAATCATATCTACATATATTCGGTTGGGCTAGACCTAGGTATTCTATACATGATACGGTGCATGCATGGTATACTCTAACAAGAAGCATGGGATTACCCGTGGATCGTCGAAGATGTTTCAACGAGGGATAGCCCTGAATTTTCGAACATGTTTCAAGGCGTGGGACCTTTTCTGGTCTAGACGAAGAAACTCAAGGAACATACGCTGCATGCCTACTTATTGCTGCTCATGGCACCCTAACAACTTGGCCACTTTCAGGTCAAGGTGGTAAACTCGGAAGGCAACCCAATGTTGACAGCCACCAACTCGGCGCTGATTCTCCCTCGGCACGAGCCAAACTCAACTGACCGGCTGCCGGTCGCCTGGCTGGCACCGACGTCTTTCTTAACGATCTCTGAAATCTTCAGTTCGGTTAGCTGATCTGAGGCGTCCGCCGAATGACTTTGCCAAAACAAGGAGAAGCCTCCCCAGCTAAGCAGCGAGGCAAACGAATGTATGAGAAGTTGCCTGGACATTTCCTTGGGCACAAGGCTGTCCTGTCACTGCTTCTTTTGAGTAAGATACCCACTCTTCTTCAGATCTTTCAGGCTCAGAGCATCTCCAGTCGGGGCGCCCAAACGGCCGCCCAAAGGCATTTGGGGCATGCCGGACACAAAATCGCGCCCACTCGCGGCGCCCAAACGCGAATTCGGTCCGGCGCGGCCCAGTTTTGTGTCCGGCACGCCCAGCCCACGCCCTCAACTTGGGGAGGCTTGGGGCGGCCCCGGACGGAAGGAAACGCAACGCCACGTCGTCTCCCGACGCGCGGGCCACGCCTGGCAGTGAGACACGGACTATGTCTCGTCGTTTTGTCGCCTGATTTTATCCCCGTCATTCATCGTCGCCCCAATTTGCCTCGTCGCCCCAGTCGCCCCCGCCGGCTCCGCTCCACCCAAACCTGGACGCCGGCGCCGCCGTTTGCTTCCTCTCCTCGACGGCCTTCGGTTCCGGGCACCGGCGATCTCTCCGCCGCTGTATTCGATACAACCGTCCCCGGCGGTCTCTCCGCGACCCGCCGTGCCTGCAAGGTGTTCGGCGGAAGGTTCGCCTGATTTTATCCCCGTCTTTCATCGTCGCCCCAATAGCCGGCGACCGGTCGTTGATCAGTGGCCGCGTTGTATTGCAGATGGATAGCGACGACGAGATGATGGCCGCGATGCTGTTGGAAGAAGAAGACGCCATCGCCGCGGAGGAAGATGAGAATATAGCAATTCTCGTTTGTCTTCTCCAACTTCAAGCCGACGAGGAAGCCAATGCCGCCCCAAAACGGGGAGGCTCGTCGTTCGGAAGGAAGAAGAGCAAGCCGAGGCAGAGAATGGAAGGCCATTGCATGTTAGTCTCGGACTACTTTGCCGAAGTTCCTGTCGCCACCGCCAAGGATTTCCGTCGACGCTTTCGGATGAACCGTGGATTGTTCAACCAGATCGTGCAAGCTGTGAGGGCGTATGATCAATGGTTCAAGTTGAAGAAGGACGCCGTGGGAACTGTTGGTTTCTCGTCAATCCAGAAGTGCACTGCAGCCATGAGAATGTTTGCATATGGAGCACCTGCTGATTCTGTAGATGCCTAACTACGGATGTCAGAGTCCACAATCATCAAGTCGATGTACAGATTCTGCAGGGCGGTGATTGGTGTGTTTGGCCCAAACTATTTGAGAGGACCAAATGAAGAAGAAATAGCTCGGATCCTGGAACAGAATGCAGCTAGAGGATTTCCTGGGATGCTTGGAAGCATAGACTGCATGCATTGGAGCTGGAAGAACTGTCCATTTGGTTGGCAAGGATTGTACAAAGGAGGCCACAAAGGATATTGCAGTGTGGTTCTTGAAGCTGTGGCCGATCATGAACTATGGATTTGGCACGCATTTTTCGGCATGGCAGGATCATACAACGACATCAATGTGTTGCAGCGCTCTCCTGTGTTCGCGAAGCTAGTTGAAGGCCATGCCCCACCTGTCAACTATGTGGTCAATGGCCACGAGTACAACAAATGGTACTACCTAGCCGATGGCATCTATCCAAAGTGGGCAACATTTGTGAAGAGCGTCCCCAACCCTCGCGAGAACAAAGCTTGTCATTTTGCCGCTGAACAAGAGAGCGCCAGGAAGGATGTCGAGCGGGCATTTGGAGTGTTGCAGCAAAGGTTTGCTATCGTTCGGTATCCTGCTCTGACATGGTCGAATGAGCAAATGTGGGAGGTGATGAATTGTTATGTCATCCTGCACAACATGATCATCGAGAGTGAGCGCTATAATCCAGTGCATGATCATATGCCATATGACTTTGAGGGTCCTCATGCACAGGTTGATCACAACGTGCCGGCAGATTTCGCAGATTATATCTCAATGCATTTGGAAATTCGTGATGAAAATACTCATAATGCACTCCAAACTGATCTAGCGGAGCATTTGTGGGCACGCCGGGGCATGGCAGCGGCAGAGGAGGAAGAGGAAGACGTTTGAACTTTATTTTATATATTTGAACTATTAAATATTGTATTTGAACTATTACATATTTATATATGTTTGCTTTTTTCCTTTCACAAAATATTAAAATTCATGTAAAAAAACCTTTTGGGGCGACCCTTTGGGCGTCGCGAGTGGGGAACGCGGGCGCCCAAATGGCGCACATTGTCCGGACAACGCCCAAATGGCACGTCTGGACGGTCTTTGAGCGCCCATTTGGGCGGCTGGAGATGCTCTCGGACTGCCAAAAACGAGAAGAAGGGAAAACTCGATCTCCTCCGTGTTCTGGGTAGGAAACTTACTCCATTATGGGGCCTGAGTTTTGAAAGACTGAAGGTACATACCAGCTTGATTGACGGACTCTCCTTGCAAGCTTTTGTAAACTTCCGGCCTACCGCCGAGGGACACCCACCAAACATGGAGACCGAGAAGTCGTGCCTAGAACAACTACACTACTCCAGTGAAACAGGTAAGGTAGTCCTATCGTTTTAAATGTCATGTAAACTTCGCCGGCAGTTCCGTCCAATCTTCTGGTGAACTTCCCGGCACGATCTTCGTGTCCCCCACAGTTCGCTGACGACCCTGCCGGAACCATATCGAGTAGCACGATCTGTCATGTTGTAGCCAGCGACCACTTGCTAAAATGTTCTTTACACGACAATCGTTAGCAGGCGATCTTGTTCTCGGGGGAAATTTTCTCAAGGCATGTTCTAATTATCAGCTGGATCTTAACTAGCTGAAGATAAGGAGCTAGCTAGCTCGTGGGGTTATCTGGCCGCGTGATCTCAGTGAAGATGGGTAGGTCGTGGGTGCATCTCTAGTGGCTCGTGGATACGGGCGTGCAAACCAAATATACACGACCACGACCGAAAAACTGCCTCTAGCGGATCGTGGATAAGGTCGTGCATCGTTTCCACGCCTACCCACGACGGTACGAGGCGTCGATACTTCCACGACGCATCCACCTCCAGAAAAGCAAGGCGCGAAGGAACTCCTCTCTGCACCTGGTTCCCGCGCCCGTCCGAGCTCGCGCCGCCGCCTCCAAGCTCGCCTCCAAGGTCGCCGCCGCCGCATCCGAGCTCGCCGTCGCCGCCCCCTCCGGCACAGGTACGTTTCCGCATCCGAGCTCGCCGTCCCCGGATCGAACCAGAGAAGAGAGGGGCGGCGGCCGCCACGCCGTGCGGCCAGATGTGCCGGCTGGGCCGCGAGCAGGGAGGAGAGGAGGGGCTGGGCTAGCAGAATCGAGCAGGGGATGGGGAAGATGAGATGGGGATGGGGAAGATGAGAAACTCCCGAGCCTGGGCGGCGCGCCATCGTCGGCCGGCGCGTGCGCGTCGCCTTCCGCAGCAGCCGGAGGAGGCGGTCGCTCATGGTCTTCTCGGGCTGGAGGGCGATGGGGATGGGGAAGGAGAGAGCAGGGAGCGTTCGGGCTGGCTGGCTGGCTGGAGATCGATGGGGATGCTGGCTGGAGATCGATGGGGAATTGGGGATGGAGATGGCTGGAGCAGGGAAGGAGAGAGCGATGGGATGCTGGCTGGCTAGAGATCGAGCAGGGAAATCACCATTTGTACTCGATGGGGAGGATGTGATGCGGTACTAATTCCCATTTGTGTATGTACATTGCACATGGAGGAAAACCAGAGCTTTCTAGAGCAGGTTGGGTTCGGTGTCTCACAATTGCCGGAAGTTTCTCAAGTGGTAGAGGAAGTGACGCCGCCGACACAACAACCTTCCGCGCCTGTGAAAGGAAAATCCCACAAAGGGAAAAATTGGTCTAGTCTTGAGGACAAAGTTTTGATAGGAGCATGGGCAAACACTAGTTTGGATGCCGTGGTCGGTAGCGATCAAAATTCAACAGCTTATTGGGCAAGAATTGCAGATTACTACGACAACCGCAAAGAATCGACATGGCCGGAGCGGAATGCTAATGCAATTAATTGTCGTTACACCGCTATTTCCAGTTTGACGAGCAGGTTTTGTGCATGTGTTCAACAGATTTTAAATAGGAATGAGAGTGGAAGGACAATAAAGGAAAAGGTATGCACTTATCTTGTAATTTGCTTGTAGTGCTCTAGATGTGTTGTGTGCATGTGTTAACAATACATATATTTGTGCAGACAGATGATGCACACATTTTGTTCAAGGAAATGGATCCAAAGAAAGATAGCTGTTCGAAATATGACTGTTAGAAAGATAGCCGTTGGAAATATAGTCGTTTGAAATTTGACCGTTGTAAATATAGCCGTTGTAAATATACACGTCCTAATATACACGTTCCACTGAAAAAACAGGACGTGTAAAATTTGAGAAGATGTATATGGACGTGTATATGGAAATATACACGTCCAAATTTCCACGTTCCACTAGAGATGCTCTAACGCGTCGTCTGATAGCATCCTCAGCTAGTCCCATGCATCTGCGTGTTGTCCAGACTGGGATCATGGTACTGAGTAAGTGAGTATTGTACTCCCTCCGTTCCAATATATAAGACGTTTTATCTTTTCAACGTGTTGTTTAGGTGCATACTATAATGAGTGTGCATACACACTAAAATATGTTTACATATATCTACATATATGTGAATGTGAACATATGCTAAAACATCTTATATTTAGAAACGGAGGGAATACTATTGTTGGTATCCATCAATTTGTTGTTGATGTATCGGCCTCAACCCATACGTACCTTGGACCCACCGTTAAACCAAGGTAGTTTTGGTCAATTGAGCCATGAATTGTGCAGCAAGTGTTGGTCGAACCCTGTTGGTTGACCAATGTAAGTCTGTCCTCTGTGTCGCCACCAGCCACATCACCCTGTATAGTGTATACGATACGCCTGCCATACTCCGGTACCGACCGGAATAGCCTTTTTTTTTTGAACTTAGTATACTGCATGTATTCATCCAAATACATCAAGGAATACACCACACAGTACACGGCAAGTGGGTCCCAAGCCCCAGCACAACAGCAGAAAAGTCCACAGAGAAAAGAAAATTACAGAACGGTCCCCAGGAACCTCTGCTGAACCCGCCGCCGGTCTGCCACCTCTGCTCCATCGCCGAAGACGCCGGAGAAGAAGCCGACCACCGCCGAACCTGGTACGAGGCGTAGCTCCACTCATGTAGGCGGCCGCAAAATCCACCCGAAGCAGAGCGACGAGATCTAGCTCATTGAAGGAGCACGGCCAAACCACCACCTCAACCAAACCTCCACACAAACTCCGGCAACCCTGCACCGGAGGCCTGCAAACACCACCGCAATCTCCAACACATACCTCACGATCCCACGTCGCCGCAGGAGAAGACGACGACGCAATGGCAGCAGGAACGGAGGGCAGGAACCCCACCAGAAGCACTCGTCGGCGCCGCCGCGGCGAGCACAAAGGGGGACAGAACTCCACGACCTCCCCAGCGAGAGCCTCGCCGGGCCGGAGAAGGGAGGGGGAGACCTTATTTTCCACCACCGCCGCCACCGCCTCCAGCTCGATGACGCCGATATTGTGGACGAAAGCTAGAAAACCTAGTACTATACTACTCGCACGGACGAGATCTACAGCTTCCCTCCGTCTCACGACGCCACGCCGGCGCCGGAGACGGAGGGAAGCGGCGGATTCGCCGGCGAAACTCGGTCGCCTCTTTTTCTCCTCTCTCAGTACTGTAGCAAGCACTTATCCCTTCGGGCCGAACTCGACTCGCAGATGGTACTCAAAAAACCGGAATAGCCATTTTAGAAGGTGAGGTTTTTGGAAAACCATTTGCTCGGCAAAAAGTTCGTATTCTTCAATATATTTCCAGACTTCTTCACCGGTCAATTGTACTACTCCCTCCAATCCATACAAAATGTCGAAGCCAAACAACTGATCACGTACAATTAAATAGCACAATCGGCGACCTTTTTTTTTTTTGGGATCCGGGGGAGTAGTAAACTCCACGTGTCAGAGTAATACGCGCGATTTTGTGCTGCCAATCTATACTAGCTACACCGAATTTTGGTTGCACTGGTGGTGTGTCATTGTCCTCAGAATCAATACTGAGCAAATTTTCGGTTTGATAGCGAGACAATTACACTGTCGTGGTATAAAAATGAAAGCAACATAAGTACCTAAGAAGGAAGAGAAGAGACAGTCACTCCTTGTGCTCAACTGATTTTTGGTAGAGAGTTTCTGCTTCAAATTGTTCCGCATGTCTCCCCCACAAGGTTACTGTTGTGATTCTACCACTTGATGGAAAAGATAAATGTCAGTAGTATGATTGTCATTCCAATGACATATGCAGTTCAATCTGAAAGAGGTTTAGCATTGTATGCCAAAACCTGCCGAGTACTCCGGCAAGCCGGCCTTCGTCGCCCCGCGTGCGCAGCAGCTTTGATTGGATCCTAGGGAGTGTTTACAGCTGTGTTTGTCATAGAAGATTACCATGGTACGACGCTGAAGCTCGAGGGAGCAGCGTAGGAGCCAGAGCGGCGTGAAGGTCCTCCATGGCATCCGTGAGCAGATGCACCCAGGGAGAGGGAGAGGAGGCCGGCCAAGGGGATCAGTGGAGGAGATCGATAATAGTTGTAGAGAGCAGCTAAGGAGGTGGCAGTGACAGCGATGAGTTACCATGGCAACGGACGCAAGGTCGCGCCGGTAGGCGTTGGCGCACGGAGGAGCCAGGTTTAAAAAGTCGGCCCACCGCTTCGTTCCTATCCCCTGCTACAGGAGAAAGGAGGCGACTCCCAGGCGACCACCGCGCCCTGCGTTTCCTCCGGCCAGATTCGCGTCTCCCTCCTCTCCGGACGGCTCTGCCGTCGACGGGAGTGGAGGAGACGTTGATCTGGCCGGGTGGATTTGTGTACAGTAGTTAGGATTAGCTTGCTGTTAGGTTTCCCGCCGTCCTCTGTTCGTCCTTGGTGGAAATGGTGGCGGCGGCGAATAAAAGTGCTCCTGATCTGCAGCTGGTGGCTTGCTTGGCGGCGGCCGGTGGTGGATCAGTGAGCTTTGTGTTCTTCATGGCGGTCGGTTCGGCGGCGACCTCCATGGCGTGGATTTTGTGCTTGGTCCTCGCCGGCACGGCGACGTGCTCTCCGGCGTCGTCGCGAGGACATGGAGCTTGTACAGGAGAAGCTTTTCCAGGATCTCGGAGGTCTTCGCTGCTCTTTGGCGCGGTGGTCAGGTTCCTCCTGCTAGCCATGGTGGCGTGGGGAGGTGCTCTTCTGGCTCTGTGCTCTGCTTCAACATGTTGGTCTCCTCCATCTCCGGCCGGCCGTGGTGGCGAGGGGAGAAGGTGCGAGCAAGGCGTGCTCTTGGCGTGGTCTCCGGCAAGCCGTCTCCGTGCTCAGTGCAGGTTTGTTTGGTTCGAGGGGTGGTTCCGGGGAGGTGGCGCCATGGCCGTGTGCTTTCAACGAGCTTCGGTTCCGTCGCTTGCGGCGGGCGGCTTTTGCGGTCTCTACATGAGTGGGGTGCTCTTTCTCCGGCGTCGGCGGCGGCCTGGCGCCTTCCTCTCCGGCGTTGCGGCGACGGAGCTTGGCGTCAAGCATGGCGGCGGTTCAGCGGGCTGGTTTCTTTGCACTGCTGTTGTGCTGAGCTTCGGTGGTTTGTTCTTCTGCGTGTACTGCTTTTTCCTTTGTAATCTCTGATGTACTCGCAGTGTGGATCCTTTCAAAAAAAAAAAAAGTTTGGGATACAAACCCGGAGGGTTTCTTGTCTACTCCACTCGCGCTGAGTGGTTGTTTTCACGAAAACAACTAGTCAGTCATTGTCAAAGCGTCACGGCTCCGGTTCGCATCGGTTGAAAAGCACACATGAAACTTACTCCGCTCTTAATCACCAAAAGGTAAATACGCCGGCCGGGTGTTAAAATTAGACGTAGAACCGTAAAAGGTACATTAACAAGTAGATCGACTTGCATAAGATTGTACTAGAGTCATTTTGTCATTAATTGTGCAAAGGCCTCTCATGTGAGTACACTGGAAAGTGGAAACATTGTTGCCAAATCGGCAGTTAAACGTAAAAGTCGGAGCTGAAGATTCTTTCAGAGTCTCGAGAACCAACAATTCCGATGTATACAACGAAAGCAATCCCACACCGACAATGTTCGTGTGATTTATGCAACTATAGCTAGTATTCCGCGGTAGTATTTACAATGCCGACCGACCGATCACGTACGAAAGAACGAATGAACAGGAGAACTAAAATGAATCAGCGTGGATCGCGCCCCATTCAGGCGCGGACGTTACAGCCGAACCCGCCGCCGGCGGCCATCATGATCTTGAACTCGTCGAAGGAGACGAGCCCATCCCCGTTCCGGTCCACGCCGTCGATCATGCGGCGGCACTGCGCGACGGTGGCGGCCTCGCCCAGCCCCCGGAGCACCCGCGCCAGCTCGGCGGGGGAGATGACGCCATCGGAGTCGGCGTCGAAGACCCCGAAGGCGTGGCGCAGGTCCTCCTCGACGACGGCGGCGTCGCCGGGGGCCGTGGCGTTGATGGCGGCGAACTCGGCGAGGCTGATGAACCCGTCGCCGTCGGCGTCCGCCTCCTCCATCATGCGGGTGACCTCGTCGTCGGTCGCCGCGTGGCCGACGGACTCGAAGAGGGCGGAGAGCTCGGCGCGGGAGATCTGGCCGTCGCCGTTCGCGTCGAACTTGCGGAAGACGCGCTCCATCTCGTCCTCCGGGCGGAGTGCGGCGGCCGTGGGTGTCCTGGCCGGGGAGGAGGAGGTCGCGCCGCCGTGGGTGGATGGGGGTGGGGAGGACTTGGAGGAGGAGGAGCGGCGGCCGCTGCCGCTGCGGGAGAAGAGGGAGCGCATCTTGCCCATGGATCGAGGATCGGGTGCTGTTGGTGTTGTCTCTGCTCGATGAACGGGAGAAAGCTACTGTAGCTCTGGATTGGATGATGAAATTCCGAGGTGAATCAACTTGGGTGAGGATATTGGATTGAGGCGCACCCTTATATAGGCGGGCGGGGGAGGGAAAACGCGTTTGCCGTTGGGGATTGGGCGGGGAGTGGTTGCGCGTGGCCGCCCTCTATGACAGGTGGGCCATCTCGTCTGGAGCCTTCCTGGCGCCGCCGAACTTCTCGGAGCACACGGTTTTGCGCGTCTCCGACGGCAGCTCACAAGGTCGGCATGGCGTGTGGCCTCTGCGATCCGGATAGGGCTGCCATGCAGAGGAGATGCGGCCCTGGTTTTGCGGCGGGAGAGAGCGCGTCCTCGATTTAAAAAAAAAACAGTTCGTGGCTGTACCTATCGGTTGGGACTCCCTTTTTTTTGGTACAGTAGTATTTTTTAGAGGATTTAACGTTTTTAGTCCCACATCTTGCACGGTTTGAACTTTTTAGTCCCACATCTTGCAAATTGAACATTGTTAGTACCACAACTTGTTTAGAGTGGACTTTTTAGTCCCTGGCCGCTCAGATCACGACACGTGGACACGCCACGCTGGCAGTTAATTTTGCAGAAAACCCCTCAGCATCTGCGGAAATTACATTTTAGTCCACCCGACGATTTAGTAGTTAGGATCCGCGGTTTCCGTACTGCCTTCCTTACGAGGCTGTCGAAGCAGAGTCCTTGTGGGGCGACGGCGAGGTCGGTGACGGCGGCCCGTTTCCGCCCTGATTTCTTCTCGGGATGAGGCTCTGTGAGTACAGCGATGATCCTCCGTGGTACCGTAAGTTCAATTTCTCTCCTGTGTCCTTGTGTCGCGCGCCATTGTGGTCGTCGGCGGCCGTGGAGGACCGAAGGTCGTCCATGGCGGAGGGGCTGCGTTGCAATGGAAGGAGGGGAGAAGACGACCCGGCCGCCGCCGAGGTTGGAGCGCACGGCGTCCATGTAGGTGTAGTTGCGCTTCCCCGTGGCCGGGTCCCCCGTGCGGTAGCACTCGGCGAGCAGCGTGGAGGTGTAGTAGATGACGGCGGCGAAGAAGAGCATGACGGCCGGAACGTGCCGGAGCGGTGCGGGCGCCCGTCGTCGTCCAGCCAAACATGGACGAGATAGTCATGTACCTCGCCTGGAGTGTTCGATCCCGTAGCCCTATAGCTTTCTGTGGGTTTCTGTAGGAGTTTAGTCCCCGGCTTATGGAGATTGAATTAGGGATATTTAGTGGTAAAAATTGATTGGAATCATGTAATGAGTGCATTACTATTGTTTCCCAGGCGTAAATTAGATTATTTATCGGTTATTTATGCCCAGATTACAAGTGTTGTTCGCATGTCAAGTCTGGTCATTTCTGGAAAATTCAGTGTTTGCTACAGTAACTGAATTTTGCAATTTCTAGTACATGTCCGAACTGCTTTAATGTCAGACTTGAATTGTTCTTGTGCAGTCCGAATTTGTGCATGAACTGCAGTAGGAACTAATTGTTGTGTTGCATCTGTTTGTAGGCCGAAAAGCTGTAGTTTTGATGAACTGTAGTGTATTATGTTCACTGAATCTAGTGCAGTCTGTATTCGATATGCACTGAAGTTTCAACAAATATTTGATATGAACTGCAGTGAATTATGTTAACTGAACCTAGTGTAGTCTTTACTTGAGGCATGTTTTCATTCTACAAACACCAATTCAGTTGTTTCTTCTCAGTTTTAGGTAATGCAGGAGGAGAAACATGCATGTTCACGGTGGAAGTTGCGTACAATGGAATTTTTTGCGGTTCGGGTGATAGTTTTGAGTATGTGAGCCGTACAACTGCACATTTTGATAATTGTACTGCTGATACTTGGTCTCTTTTCTGGATTGATGAAATATTGAGAAATCTTGGAGAGAAGAGAGATGGAACACTTCAGGTGTATTGGTGTTTGCCGGACAAGGATATTTCAGATGGCTTAGTCCTGGTGGAAAACCAATCGCAAATTTATCAAATGATCAAAGCCAGCAAGAAAGAAAAAACACTTGTCCTATTTGTGGATCACACTGACTATCTTAGGCGAGTTAGACCTGAAGTTCCGGTCAGCATACCTTCTGTGCTAAATGACAGGACAGCTGCAAAGAATTGTGAATTCAGCTCAACTAGTGTAGTGGTACCACAAAACAGGAAGGTCAAAGAGTAGAAAGAAGGCACCTGAAGAGAAAATAAAGAAGGGAGTCAAGGTACTTACAAAGGCAGGGGTTTCAATTCACTGTTCAGTATGTGGGGTAGCTGGTCACAATAGCAAAGGTCATGAAAAATATTTTGCAAGCCTGCAACAACAGAGTCATATTATTGGGGAGGATGACGAAATAGATATTCCTGAGCTGGTTCAGGTACTAATTGATGTTGAACAATTTTATTCACATTTATATCAGTTAGCACTAATTCACTAATTTGCTCTAATGTGTGTTCAGCATGTTATACCACATACTCCTGACCCTAGGCTTGATCCTACACTTATAGTTGACAGCATGGTCCATATATTGCAAGAACAGGTATGAAATATTAGTAATTGCAGCTACCAAATAATTGTTTCTCACTGAAATTGTATCTCACATTAATTTCTATAACTTGGCAGCAAAAAGAAAATGTGCCCATGGAGAGAGTGCTTGGCCCTCTGCCTGAAAATGCATTTGTGGTTGCAGCTAGAGATAGTATTCCACAGCCTAAAATCAGAGTAACAACTGCATCATCTAGAGGAAATTTGATACGAAGAGGTAGAGGAAGGTCCAGCGCACCAAGGGAACCAGCGAGATCGAATGCAGGAGCTGAGCAAGGTTCAAGCAGTAGAGGAAGGAAAAAAGGCAGCAAGACAACAGAATTTCGTGCACCAACACAGACATCGAGAACACAACCTGCAACTGCCATCCCAGAACTGAATGCTGCATTTAGTGTACAAGAAGATGCACAAGAAGTTCCTGTGAGTCAGAGTGCACCAGCTCAAGCTGAAGACATGTAGAGATGTTTTTTTGCTCCAAATGTTATTTTCAGATGTTATTTTCATTTCTTGCTACTCAAACACTACTTCCTGCTTTCATTTCCTGCTTATTCTGTGATACATATACCAGTTTCCCAGAACTGAATGTTGCATTATGTGATAAATACCAGTGGATTTGAGACAATGATGTTGTTTGGGATATTCACATTTGTTTTAATATGTTAGTTTCATTTCCTGCTTCAGAAACACTATGTGAATGGTTCAGTTTTGGTCCACATTTTCATATTGATACTGTACATGATACAAAGGACATTATTGTTCATCATCACCAACACATTATTCAGTACAAGCACTACAGCCACTACATTATTCAGTACACAACAGGTTCATATTGAAGCAACAGATTGTCCAGCACACATTTCATATTGATACTGTACATGATACAAAGGAAGGCACCACACTTCATGATAGTACCTACAGCTAGATCAGCTAGATAAGCTGCTACTGCAACTTATGAAACTCTAATTCAGATACTTCTTCGATTCACAGCTTATGATAGAACCTACAGCTAGATTAGCTACATAAGTTGCTATGAAAACAAACTGCAGCTACAGCTAGAACCAACACGAACACACTACTCCAATTGCATCTTCTTCTTCATGTAGCTGTAGGTTCAACACAGAGGATGTGGTTCGGATGGCATCGAGCCGAGCCTGGCCTGTACAGCAAAAGGGGTTTCAGGCATCGAGCCGAGCCTGCAGGGCGCCTCCAATGCCGCCTCCAAGTCCGTCATCTTGGCTGCCTGACGCGGGGCCGCCGTCTCCACCGCAGAACGGCCAGGCGGGGGCAGCGGCTCGCGGGGAAGGAGACGAGCGCCGGGACCGGGAGCAGCTCGGATACTGGGACGGGGTCGCCGCCGGCGAGCGGGCAGTGGGCGAGGCGGAGGAGGGGCTGCGGCGAGAGCGACATCGCGCCGGCGAGCGGGCAGTGGGCGAGGCAGAGGAGCGGCAGTGGGCGAGGCGGAGGAGGGTCTGCGGCGAGAGCGACATGGCGGCGAGAGCGACATCGCGCCGGCGAGCGGGCAGTGGGCGAGGCGGAGGAGGGGCTGTGGCGAGGCGGAGGTGGGGCTGTGGGCGAGGCGGAGGAGGGGCTGTGGGAGCTCCGCCGCCGGCGTGGAGGATTTGGGTATCGGCTTTGGACTGGAGGATGCAGTGACCATTTGGTCCAACCCGCCGCCGCCGCTGTCTATTTTTTTTCTTTTCAGTGGTCGTTTCTGTCAGGATTAATAGTTCGAGGGGTTTTCTGCAAAATTAACTGCCAGCGTGGCGTGTCCACGTGTCGTGATCTGAGCGGCCAGGGACTAAAAAGTCCACTCTAAACAAGTTGTGGTACTAACAACGTTCAATTTGCAAGATGTGGGACTAAAAAGTCCAAACCGTGCAAGATGTGGGACTAAAAACGTTAAATCCTCTATTTTTTACCACGACCACGCGTGTAGTAGCTTGCAAGTCAAGCGTTGTTTGTTTGTCACACGGCGGCGCCGCTACGACTTTTACAAAGAGGTGAAAACCAGCAGCTAGCGCTGCCTAGCAGAGAGAGCAGGGTCCTCTCTGTTGCGTTCTGCCGCGTCGCGGTCCGGCGCGAGCGACGTGGAGCTCTTCGGTGCGGCAGGAAGGATTCAGGCATTCAGGACGGAATTGTTGGATCGCTCGAACGACCATTTCAGTGCGTCGCGTCGGTGCTGGGTGCGTGGGACGACGGGAAGGAGGTGGTTCCCCGTCCTGTCGCGCCGCGGTGCTGTCCTCGTCATACTTGATGAATCGGTTGGGAGGTGACCGGACCGGCGAGCTTATCGATCTGCTGGCCAAAACGTCACGAGTGGCGACGGGCGTGATCGATCTCCTACAGCAGTAGCTAGCCCAACATGTGTCGTCGACGATTCGGGAAGGAACTGGGGTCCGTTACGTATGCGCACGACTAGATTCTTTCCTTTCAGCGTGAGGTGAGAATAGCGGTTTGGCTCTTTGCGGAAAAAAAAATATCTCCGCCGTGGCGCCGTCGATGGGTGCTCAAGGTCAAGTGGCCGTGCACCGCAATTTGACAAGCGGGGATGGATGGAGACGCGAATGACGTCACGTACTCATCCACCATGCTATTAATTCTAGAACCCGGGAAGCTGCTCGGAAGCTTCGCTGCCTCATGTCGTGGGTGGCAGATAGTATTAGGTAGAATACCGACTCATGTATTGTATCCGTGTTGTATACGTGTTCTACACGTTTTGTTCATATAAATACAAGAGCCAGCCGTGGGGCTAACCACGGCAAACCAATCTCGTTAACTTGGTATCAGAGCCTTCGCTCTAGGGTTCCTTTCCGCTGCGCCTTCCGCCGCGATGGCGTTGACAACCTCCTCCGCGCAAGCGTCCTCCGCCGTCAGCTCCCTTCCGACCGGCGAGTCTTCGACTATCACGGTCCGTCTGGATCGGAGCAATTTCCTGCTGTGGAAGACGCAGGTCATCCCCAACCTCACCGGATCGGGACGCCTTGGATACATCGATGGCACCCTGCCCGCACCGCCGAAGACGATCACCACCGGCACCGGCGCGGACGCAAAGACCGATGTCAACCCCGACTACCTCGCATGGCACCGCATGGATCAGCGCGTCTTGAGCGTGCTGCTCGGGTCCATGTCTGAAGAGATCCTCGCCCAGATGATCGGGCGCAATACCTCCGCCGCCGTGTGGAGCTGCCTCTGCTCCATGTTCTCCGCCCATGGACGGGCGAGCATGCGCGCCTTCCGCCGCAAGCTGGCGACGACAAGGCGGAACGACATGGGGGCGGCCGACTATTTCCACCTCATGAAGGGCTTTGCCGACGCCATGGCAACCGTCGGAGCTCCGCTTCCCGATGATGAGCTGATCGACTATATACTCGCCGGGCTGGGCAGCGCCTTCGCCCCGCTCCAGGCGTCGCTCAACGTCTTCTCCAACACCAACCCCAACGCCACCCTCCACCTCGCCGATTTTTACTCCATGTTGATTTCCCATGAGGCTATGCAGGATCAGCCCGGGAACGACTTCGACTTCTCCTCGTCCGCCAATGCAGCACGGCGTGGCGACTACGGCCGCAACAATGGTGGCGGCGCCTACGGCCAGAACGGCGGCCGTGGAGGTACTCAGCAAGGTGGCGGCTACGGTGGTGGTCGCCAAGGAGGCGGTGGCCAGCCGGGTGGTGGCTACCAAGGACAAGGAGGCGGTGGTGGCTACAACAATGGTGGTGGCTATCATGGTCCAGGCGGTGGCCAGCAAGGCTACCAAGGTGGTGGCCATGACGGTGGTGGCTTCTACGGCCAGAACAGTGGTCGTGGTGGCGGCCAGAACGGGGGCCGTGGAGGTGGAGGTGGTCGTGGAGGGCGTCGCTTTCGCCCGCGCTGCCAATTCTATGGCATATGGGGGCATGAGGCACCCTCCTGTCGCAAGTTTCAGAACGGAGAAGCTCCTCGCTCCGGCAACGCAGCCTCCACTAGCCAGAACCACCCCGAGTACCAACCTCATTGGTTGATGGACACCGGCGCCACCGACCACCTCACGCATGACATGGAGAGGCTTCACGTCCATGAACCATACCATGGGCGAGATCAAGTTCAAGTCGCCAACGGTGCAGGTCTGTCTATTTCGCATATTGGTCACTCTCGTTTAGCTGGTTCTATGCATTCTCTTGATCTTAGAAACATCCTTCATGTCCCTCATATTAGCAAGAATCTGCTTCCTGTTCATCGCATCGTTAGTGATAACAATGTCTTTATCGAATTTCACCGTGATTTTTTCTGTGTTAAGGACAAGGCCACGAAGAAAGTCGTTCTTCAAGGTAGAAGTCAGGGGAGTTAACGAGATTGGTTTGCCGTGGTTAGACCCACGGCTGGCTCTTGTATTTATATGAACAAAACGTGTAGAACACGTATACAACACGGATACAATACATGAGTCGGTATTCTACCTAATACACCCCCTCAATCTAAACCGTCGTGTACAAGGTTAAAATTAGAAATAAACCTACTAAGCAACTGCCGAGAAACGGGCTTAGTGAAGATATCAGCCAATTGATCTCCTGAGGCAATGAACCGTACGTCGAGAGCACCCATAGATAACTTCTCGCGCACAAAATGAAAATCAACCTCGATATGCTTGGTGCGAGCGTGAAACACCGGATTGGCTGACAAATAGGTAGCACCCAAATTATCACACCATAAAACAGGAGACTTGGGCGAAGGAACTCCAAGTTCCTTGAGAACAGACTGAATCCATGTTGCTTCAGCTGTACCATTAGCAAGAGCCTTGTACTCCGCTTCTGTACTAGAGCGGGACACCGTGGGTTGTTTGCGAGAGCTCCAAGAAACAAGATTAGGACCAAGGAAAATAGCAAAACCTCCAGTAGAGCGACGATCATCAGGACAACCCGCCCAATCAGCGTCAGTGTAGATATTCAGAAGAGTAGAGGGAGACTTCTGAATCAACAAGCCAGTAGACACGGTACCCTTGACATACCTAAGGATCCGTTTGACAGCTTCATAGTGAACCGAAGTAGGCTGCGCAAGAAATTGACAGACTTTGTTGACCGCAAATGAAATATCAGGACGAGTGAGCGTCAAATACTGGAGACCACCAACCAGGCTGCGATAGCGGAATGAATCATCATCAGACAGTCGAGTACCTTGGTCATGAAAGAGCTTATCAGAAGTAGACATCGGAGTTGGTTGGGGATGGCAATCCTCCATATGTGCACGATGAAGCAAATCCAACGCATACTTATGCTGTGTCAACCTCATGCCCGCAGGAGTATAGGAGGCCTGGATACCCAAGAAATACTCAAGGCGCCCAAGATCCTTGATAGGAAACACTTGTGCCAAGACTTGCACAAGTTGATCAACTGCAGCTGAGGAGGAGCCCGCACTCACAATATCATCAACATAAACTAGCATGTAGATAGTAATGGCATCATGCTGAAAGATAAATAACGACGTGTCGGCCTGACTGGAGATAAAACCTAGCTCATGAAGCTTATCACTGAGCCGAGCATGCCACGCCCGAGGAGACTGCTTCAGACCATAGAGAGCACGCTGAAGCTTGCACACATGCTGCGGATAACGAGAATCCTCAAAACCAGGAGGCTGCTGCATATACACATCTTCTTCAAGAAAGCCATGAAGGAAAGCATTACTGACATCAATCTGTCGCAAACTCCAGCCTCGAGACACCGCAAGCGAAAGAACCAGACGAATGGTAACAGGTTTAACAACCGGACTGAAAGTATCATGATAATCAATACCTTGCTGTTGAGTGAAGCCACGAGCAACGAGGCGAGCCTTGTGCTTGTCGACAGAACCATCCGGTCGAAACTTGGTTTTGAAAATCCACTTGCTCCCCACAATATTAGTGCCAGGGGGACGAGGAACAAGGCGCCATGTCTGATTGCGCTGCAACACATCAAACTCATCTTCCATGGCAGCACGCCAGGCCGGTTCAGAAAGAGCAGTACGGGGAGACGAAGGAACTGCCAGAAAAGCACCACGCCGGCGATAAGGATTATACCGAACAGTGCCGTCAGTTTTGATCTTAGGGCGATGAATATTATTCTGACTACGAGTGACAGCCCTCGAGGACGCCGCAGGCGCCGTGGAGACAGGCGCGACGAGAGGCACTGCTGGAGCTGACTCAGCAGAGCGTGCGGGCGACGGAGAAGCCTGTTCTTCTGCATCGCGTGCAGGCGACGGGGCAGACTTGTCTTGGGCCGAAGCTGGGCTGGCCGGCCCAGGCGGCGAAGCAGGACGCGATCCAGGAGGCGTCGCCTGGATGGCCGAAGACGCAGGCGCGCTCGACGAGGCGTGCATGGGCGCATGCACGTCGGAGGCTGCATGCGGCTCAGGTACGTCGATCACTGGCGCAATGGAGAAGTCCTGCACAGGGCGATCACAGGAACTACCAGGAAAATCAAATGGCAACAGAGTCACGTCATATGTACGCATAATAGGACCCTGAATAGCTGGTTCTTGTGCAGGAAATGACACGGGATGCAACTGAGTATAATCAATAACAACACCCGGTGTAGCAAAAGGGAAAACATTTTCATCAAAGATAACATCGCGAGAGATGTAAATACGACCTGTAGTGCGATCAAGGCACTTGTTGTCCTTGTGCATAGGACTATAACCAAGGAAGACACACATCTTGGAACGAAATTCTAATTTGCGCGAGTTATACTTGCGAAGACTAGGCCAACACGCACATCCAAAAGTGCGGAGAAACGAATAATCAGGGGACTGGCGAAGTAACCGAGTAATGGGAGGCTGATTATCAAGAACAGGGGAGGGCATCCGATTAATGAGGTAGCAGGCGGTGAGAAACGCTTCATCCCAATAACGTAAAGGGAGAGAAGAGTGAGCAAGGAGCGCTAATCCTGTCTCGACAAGGTGTCGGTGTTTGCGCTCAACAATGCCATTTTGCTGGGAGGTATGCGGGCATGACACATGATGGAGTATGCCCGTGCGACGAAAATAAGCGTGAAGGCGATGGTACTCACCACCCCAATCGGACTGCACAGCACGAATTTTAGTGTTAAGGAAGCGCTCAACATGAGTTTGAAATTGGTAAAAGATGGCCTCAACATCAGATTTGTGCTTAAGTAAATAAATCCAGCAATGACGACTATAATCATCAACAAAACTAACATAATATTTATATCCGCCAGACGAGGGCAAAGCAGGGCCCCAAACATCTGTATGAACAAGTTCAAGAGGTGCAGTGGAAACACGATGAGAATGACTATAAGGTAACTGATGATTCTTAGCACGTTGACGAGCATCACACACTGATGAATCAAAATCTGAGGAACACGACATAGAGTTATGCTTAACAATACTTTGAACTACACTATTCGTGGCCTTGTCCTTAACACAGAAAAAATCACGGTGAAACGAAGTCAATTCTGCAATTCTGATCAGGCGTCGCTCAACGTCTTCTCCAACACCAACCCCAACGCCACCCTCCACCTCGCCGATTTTTACTCCATGTTGATTTCCCATGAGGCTATGCAGGATCAGCCCGGGAACGACTTCGACTTCTCCTCGTCCGCCAATGCAGCATGGCGTGGCGACTACGGCCGCAACAATTATTAGGGATTCTACAATTTTTCACATGGTATCAGAGCGGTTAGTCTCATGACGCCGATCTTAGGTTCTAAACACTTCCGCATCGCGCGCCGTCCCCGAGGAGATCGATATCTTCTCCTCGAGGGCGCGGCACCCGTTTTGATCATAGATCGGATCGGTTCCTTAGTTTAGATTAGATTCAATTTCGAAGTTTCAATCTCGTCAATTAGATTCGTTTAGCCACAAATAAATCCCTATATTCTCAGAACCCACGATACTACGATCCTTTAGCTGAAAATCGGTGCAAGATCGATCGTGACTCCGACAACCTCCATCGACGCCACACACACCTTGTTGCAGAGCCAGGCAATAGGCGCGGATGCTGCTGCCCAGTCGACGGGCGATCGATGGCCACGCGCGCTAGACCGAGGCCATGCGCGCGCTGGTGGAGATCGCAACCCCAGATCGCAGCATCTCCAATTCTCCACCATGCAGCCTCATCCGCTACGTGCATGCACACATGGCATCAAATCCAAGGACTACAAAAAACCACTGATTTGGCTTGAACTCTTTCCCTTATCCTCTCCAGCTACAGAAGGAAGAGGCGAAAGGGAGAGGTCCTCGTTTCCCCGTTCCGTCGCCGGCCAGGTCAGGGGCTCCTCCCCTCTTCGTCTGTCGCCTCGGCGACGGGAGAGGGCGGGAGCCCCGGATCTGCGAGTCCGGTGTGTAGATAGTAGGGTTCTAGGTCCTTCTGGCGCGGGCATGGAGGAGGTCGCCGCGCCGGTGAAGAATAATGGTTCTGGTAGCTCTTCCTCTTCCCGGCGTGGCCTCGGCTGGCGTCGGAGAGTTGCTGGAGGTGGGTGCTCTCGGATCCGTCGATCCGGTGAGTTTTGGGGCTCTTGGCTTGGTCGTCGAGGCGAGGACGGCGACGGCTTCTGGAGTTTTTGTCCTCTGGTCTTTTCTTCGTCGCGGGCGGGTGTGCTCTGGCCTGTCCGTGGAGGATCTGGAGGTGGTGGTGGTGGTGGTGGTGCGGCTTGTTCCCGGCGGTGGTCGTCGGTGGTCGTCTTCACCTGAAGAGGAGCGTGCGGGGGTCGTGGTGCTTCTTTCCCCTGGCCGGCCGTGGCGGCGAGGAGGGGAAACGGCGCTGGCCCTGTGCTCCACGCGCGGGCGTGTGTGGAGCTTTCTTGCAGCTGTTCTGGTTGGGTTTCTTGCAGGTCTGCGTGCTGGTTTTCGCCGGAGTTCGCGGCCTGACCGCCGGATTGATTCGGGGCGTCGCCCCCGCCGATATGGCTTGCTTCGTCTTCAGATCCCGCCGTCCGCGACGGGTGGATACTGCGGCGACATCAACGAGGATCTCTCCTCTAAAGTTTCATTCCGGCGACTTAGCTGCTGTTCCCCTCGTCGTTGTTTGCTCTGGTGGAGCGTCGGCGACGACGATGGTGCGTGCGGTGGCGGATTTGGCATCACAGAGAAGGTCCCAGGGGCTTGTTTGTATTTTCCTTGTTTGCAGGGTCCTTTCTGTAAGTTGTAGAACAGCTGGGCTGTTTCTGGATATTCCTTGTAATTCTGTGTTTCCTGAGTAATATATCCAGAAATTGTATAAAAAAAAAAATCCAAGGACTACAAGACAAGGTATGAAACAGAAGGTCTAATACGTACATGGATGCAGCCCCGTCCGCGAGTACGCCGCCAAGATCAAACACACGACCTGGAAAAACTCCGACACGATCCGGACAATCCAGGTCCTCGTCAACATCGCCAAGGTCTACACCAACGTGGTCTTCATCCACATCCTCGTCAACACGCCGCCGTCGTCGCCACAAAACATACAAACCAGCCGCCGCCGCCGCCACAAAACTACAAACTAGCCGCCGCCGCTTCTGCAGTCTCCTACCGTCGCCGCCGCGCTGCACAATGACACAAAAACCCGCCGCCTGCCTGCCGCTGCTCCCAAGCGATCGCTGCCGCACGCCGCCAAAAACCAAAACCCCGCCGCCGCCGCAGAAACCCTGCCGCCGCCGCCCAAAAACTTCGCCGGCGCTCTGCTAGGGCGATCGCACGATCGCCTCGCCCGCATGGTAAAAACCCCGCCGCCGCCGCAGAAAACCTGCCGCCGCCGCCCAAAAACCCGCCGCCGCCGCAGAAACCCTGCCGTCGCCGCTTCAAAACCCAAAACCGCGCAATTTTTTTGCGCCTTCGGCTCTATCGGCTACACCGACCGCGACAACCTCGACCACGGCTACATCACGCTCGGCTACCTCGACATCAACATCATACACACGTCTACAGCAACTCAAGAGCTCCAGTCGACAGCATCCGCGTCTCCCTTGCGTCCATGACACTCCCGCTGTGACTGCGGAAGGGAAGAGAAGGAACCAGAAGGGGACGACGATGATGACAAGGTGGAGGAGGCGACGGACGCACAGGACTTCTCCAGTCGCAATCGTCCGCTTCACTCCCGCTACGACTGAGGGGGGATGTTAGAGTATATGTACGGTTAGGATTGATTAGGGTTAGATCATCGTGTACTCCAAGTCTCCTACCCTTGTACTCCTATATAAACCCCTACTAGGGTCCAGATCAATACAACAGAAATTAGGGATTCTAAAACTTCCACAAAGAGAAGGAACCAGAAGGGGACGGCGATGATGACAAGGTGGAGGAGGCGACGGACGCACAGGACTCTTCAGTCGTAGCGGGAGTGACTGAAGAGTCCTGCGCGTCCGTCGCCTCCTCCACCTTGTCATCATCGCCATCCCCTTATGGTTCCTTCTCTTTCTCTAATTTCTGTTGTATTGATCTGAACCCTGGTGGGGGGTTTATATAGGAGTACAAGGGGGTAGGAGACTTGGAGTACAAGATGATCTAACCCTAATCAATCCTAGCCGTATATATACTCTAACATCCCCCCTCAGTCGTAGCGGGAGTGAAGCGGACGATTTCGACTGAAGAGTTCTGAAGAGTCCTGTGCGTCCGTCGCCTCCTCCACCTTGTCATCATCGCAGTCCCCTTCTGGTTCTTTCTCTTCCCTCCCGCAGTCACAGCGGGAGTGTCATGGACGCAAGGGATGACGCGGACGCTGTCGACTGGAGCTCTTAAGTTGTTGTAGACGTGTGTATGATGTTGATGTCGAGATAGCCAAGCGTGATGTAGCCGTGGTCGAGGTTGTCGCGGTCGGTGTAGCCGATAGAGCCGAAAGCGCAAAAAAATTTGCGCGGTTTTGGGTTTTGAGGCGGCGGCGGCAGGGTTTCTGCGGCGGCGGCGGGTTTTAGGGCAGCGGCGGCAGGTTTTATGTGGCGGCGGCGGGGTTTTTACAGGCGGGCGAGGCGATCGTGCGATCGCCCTAGCAGAGCGCCGGCGAAGTTTTTGGGCGGCGGCGGCATGATTTCTACGGCGGCGGGGTTTTGGTTTTTGGCGGCGTGAGGCAGCGACTCGCTTGGGAGCGGCGGCAGGCAGGCGGCGGGTTTTTTGTGTCATTGTGCGGTGGCGGCGGGTTTTTGGGTCATTGGGCGGCGGCGGCAAAAGACCACGTGGATGTAGACCTTGGCGATGATTATGTTGGCGATGTAGAACTCGACGAAGATCTTGTTGATATAGTCGTACAGCTCGATGTGGAGATTCGGCTCGGTGTAGTCCGGTCGTGTGCAGTGCAGTCTGTTGTCGGAACTGCACGACAAAGTCGGCGAAGACGGTGCTGCAGTCCCTGGCGAGGCAAATCGATCTTGATGGCGTAGCGTCCGTTGAGTTTATCCATACCTGTCTTGTAGTGCTTGGAGTTAGTACTTTGGAAGAATCCCACGTCCATGCATGTACCATGTAGTGGATGAGGCTGCATGAGCTTGGCGACGTTGGGATTTGAGTCGCTCCAGAACGCGCTGGTGACACCCGCGCCTGCAATTGGTCATGCTCCTGGACAGCACGCGCGCGGGCGCTTAACGATGCTGTGCGTCCGCAGGCAGGGCTGAGGGAGCGGATCTTGTTCGTCGGGCGCCGCCGTACGCAGTGATCTTGCACTGATACACGCCGGAAATTTCAAGGGTTTGGAGATGTAGGGATTTATTGCTAATTGGATCTGATCTACAGGATTGGGAATTTTGGAAATCTAGTCTAATCTATGAACTTGAAATTGAATCTAAGAACTGATCCGATCGTTGATCGAAATCGGGTGCCGCGCCTCCGAGGAGAAGAGATTAATCTCCCTGGGGGCGGCGCGTTGCGGAAGTGGTGGAGAAACCTAGGATCGCGTCGTGAGACTAACCTCTCTGATACCATGTGGAAAATTGTTCACATGGTATCAGAGCGGTTAGTCTCACGACGCTGATCTTAGGGTTCTAAACACTTCGATCTCCTCGGGGGCGCGGCACCCAGTTTTGATCATAGATCGGATCGGTTCCTTAGTTTAGATTAGATTCAATTTCGAAGTTTCAATCTCGTCAAGTAGATTTGTTTAGCCACAAATAATCCCTATATTCTCAGAACCCACGATACTACGATCCTTCCGCTGAAAATCGGTGCAAGATCGATCGGTGACTCCGACAACCTCCATCGACGCCACGCACACCTTGCTGCAGACCCAGGCAATAGGCGCGGATGCTGCTGCCCAGTCGACGGGCGATCGATGGCCACGCGCGCGCTGGTGGAGATCGCAACCCCAGATCGCAGCATCTCCAATTCTCCACCCATGCAGCCTCATCCGCTACGTGCATGCACACATGGCATCAAATCCAAGGACTACAAGACAAGGTATGAAACAGAAGGTCTAATACGTACATGGATGCAGCCCCGTCCGCGAGTACGCCGCCAAGATCAAACACGCGACCTGAAAAAACTCCGACACGATCCGGACAGTCCAGGTCCTCTACACCGACCAATCTGCACTACATCGAGCCGGACTACACCGAGCCGAAAATCAACATCAAGCTGTACGACTACGCCGACATTAATCGCCAAGGTCTATACCAACATGGTCTTCATCCACATCCTCTTCAACACGTCGCTGCCGCCGCCACAAAACATACAAACCAGCCGCCGCCGCTGTAGCTTTCTACCGCCGCCGCCGCCGCCACAAAACTACAAACTAGCCGCCGCCGCTGCACAATGACACAAAAACCCGCCACCTGCCTGCCGCCGCTCCCAAGCGAGTCGCTGCCGCACGCCGCCAAAAACCAAAACCCCCCCGCCGCCGCAGAAACCCTGCCGCCGCCGCCCAAAAACTTCGCCGGCGCTCTGCTAGGGCGATCGCACGATCGACTCGCCCGCCTGGTAAAAAACCCAGCCGCCGCCGCAGAAAACCTGCCGACGCCGCCCAAAAACCCGCTGCCGCCGCGCAGAAACCCTGCCGCCGCCGCCTCAAAACCCAAAACCGCGCAATTTTTTTTGCGCCTTCGGCTTTATCGGCTACACCAACCGCGACAACCTCGACCACGGCTACATCACGCTCGGCTACCTCGACATCAACATCATACACACGTCTACAGCAACTCAAGAGCTCCAGTCGACAGCATCCGCGTCATCCCTTGCGTCCATGACACTCCTGCTGTGACTGCGGGAGGGAAGAGAAGGAACCAGAAGGGGACGGCGATGATGACAAGGTGGAGGAGGGGATGGACGCATAGGACTTCTCCAGTCGCAATCGTCTGCTTCACTTCCGCTATGACTAAGGGGGGATGTTAGAGTATATGTACGGTTAGAATTGATTAGGGTTAGATCATCTTGTACTCCAAGTCTCCTACCCCTTGTACTCTTATATAAACCCCCCACCAGGGTCCAGATGAATACACAACAGAAATTAGGGATTCTAAAACTAGTGCGGATTCCACAATCCTCGCCCGTACGCCACTACTGGCATTCATGTCGACGATATCGTGCGACAGTGCAGAAGAGCGAGATGGACTTTTGGTCCAGGAACGTACAGTACGTACGTACGTCTTCGGCATCCGGATGTACGAAAGCACGACCCTGCACTTTGGTCTGCGCACGACATTAGAGCATCTCCATCGGGGGTCCAGCGGAGGTTTGGACGGAAAAATCGTTCACCAGCAGCACCCCCAAAGGGTCGCCCCGAGCAAATTCGTGTTCGGCAGTTTGGAGGCCCTCTCGAGGGTGCCGGACATGGGGCGGACATGGCTTCCGACAGGGGTGGCCCGCCCATCATACGGACAGCGCGCCGCACCCAATTCCCTTCCTCTACATTGCCGCCCCCGGCGCCAAAATTCTCAATCTTCCCTCCATTTCCCAAACCCTTGCGCTGCCGCCGCGAGCTCCTCGCCTTCCGCCACCATCCCGCCAAAGCCCATCGGCCTCTCGAAATCCAAGGGGGTCGCAAGCCGCCGGCGTCGTCGTCGCCGCCGAAGAAGAAGGCGATGAAGCGGGAGCCGCAGGAGCTTTCGGTGCGGGTGGCCAAGGCGCCGCTGAGTCAGTCCGAGCTGCGCAAAGCCGCTTCCCACCTTCGGCAAGTCAGGCGACTGAAGGCGAAGGACAAGGCGGCTGATACCGCCGAGATGTTGATCTCCATGAGCCAAAGCAGCTCTAGCCCAGGGGCGCCGGCGTCTTTTGCGGGTCACCGCCTGCCCCGGCCTTCTTTGAGGATATAGTGACCCAGCACACCACTTCATGTTGTAGTGTACAAGTCGTTGATGTAACACTGATACGCCTCAAACGTATCCATAATTTCTGTTGTTCCATGCTTATATTATACCATTTGCTACATGTTTTATATACACTTCATATCACTTTTATGCATTTTCTGGGACTAACCTATTAACAAGATGCCACAGTGCCAGTTCCCTGTTTTCTGCTGTTTTTGGTTTCAGAAAGTTACTTCTGGAAATATTCTCGGAATTGCACGAAACAAAAGGCCAAGTCCCTATTTTTCCAACACGTACACGGAGTCCGAAGGAGAGACGAAGAGCCACGAGGTGGCCAAACCACAGGCGCGCGGCAGGGGCCCACCGCGCCGCCTGGTGGTTTGGGCCCCTCGGGGGTCCGCCGACATCGCCCCTTCGCCTATTTATTCCCCGAGACGTGAAAACCCTAAAACACCGAGCCTTTCATCCAGAACATATTCGCTGCCGCCGCCGTCGTCAACCCTAACTCGGGGGGTTCTGAAGCTCTTCCCGGCACCCTGCCGGAGAGGGGAATCATCACCGGAGGGCTCTACATCGCCATGCCCGCCTCCGGAGTGATGCGTGAGTAGTTCATCCTTGGACTATGGGTCCATAGCAGTAGCTAGATGGTTGTCTTCTCCACTTGTGCCATCATGTTTAGATCTTGTGAGCTGCCTATCATGATCAAGATCATCTTATTGTAATGCTACATGTTGTGTTTGCTGGGATCTGACTTATATTGATACCTATGTGGAGCTGAATATTATATTATCATGTCTATGTCATTTGTGATCTTGCATGCTCTCCGTTACTTGTTGAAGCCTTGGCCAAGTGAATACTTGTGACTCCAAGAGGGGGTATTTATGCATGATAGTTGGGTTCAACCTCTATTTAACCTGGGATAGTGACAGCAAGTTCTAAGGTTGTAGATGTGTTGTTGCCACTAGGGGTAAAACAGCAATGCTTTATTCAAGGATGAATGTATTGTTTACATTACGCACATTACTTAATGCAATTGTCTGTTGCTTGCAACTTAATACTGGAAGGGGTACGGATGTTAACCGGAAAGTGGACTATTTAGGCATAGATGCATGCTGGATAGCGGTCTATGTACTTTGTCGTAATGCCCAAATGAATCTCATAGTAGACACCACAACTCACACATGCATGTTATATGCACTTATCAATTGTCAATTGCCCAGCTGTAATTTGTTTACCCAGCATGTTAGTTATCTTATTGGAGAGACACCACTAGTGAACTGTGGACCCCGGTCCATTCTTTTACATCTGAAATACAATCTACTGCAATCATTGTTCTCTACTGTTTTATGCAAACAAACATCATCTTCCATACGATACGTTTAACCCTTTGTTTTCAGCAAGCCGGTGAGATTGACAACCTCACTGTTAAGTTGGGGCAAAGTAATTTGATTGTGTTGTGCAGGTTCCACGTTGGCACCGGAATCCCTGGTGTTGCGCCGCACTACACTCCTTCACCAACACCTTCGAAGCAACCTCGTTTTCCTACTGGTTCGATAAACCTTGGTTTCATACTGAGGGAAAACTTGCTGCTGCACTCATCATACCTTCCTCTTGGGGTTCCCAACTGACGTGTGACGTACAAGCATTGTTTCTGGCTGTTGCCGGGGAGATATTCCCTCGTCAACTTAGCGCTAGCAACGTTTTCTGGCGCCGTTGCCGGGGAAAACCGAATTGCTTCTGCAAGGGGAGTCTCTCACACCCAATCTCTTTACTTTGTTATTTGTCTTGCTTAGTTTATTTTTATTTAGTCTTGTTTGCTCTCTTTATCAAAAACACAAAAAAATTAGTTACTTGTTTAATTTTTGATTTTGTTTTTCAAAATGAGTACTCCTGAGAACACTAAGTTGTGTGACTTCACTAGCACAAACAACAATGATTTCATATGCACTCCTATTGCTCCACCTGCTTCTAAAGCAGAATTTTATGAAATTAAACCTGCTCTATTAAATCTTGTTATGAAAGAGCAATTTTCTGGTGTTAGTACTGATGATGCTGCTGCCCATCTTAATAACTTTGTTGAACTTTGTGAAATGCAAAAGTATAAGGATATGGATGGGGATATTATAAAACTGAAACTTTTTCCTTTCTCCTTGAGAGGAAGAGCTAAAGAATGGTTGCTTTCTTTGCCTAGAAATAGTATTGATTCTTGGACAAAATGCAAAGATGCTTTCATGGGAAATATTATCCTCCTGCTAAGATTATATCCTTGAGAAGTAGCATTATGAATTTTAAACAACTTGATAATGAACATGTTGCTCAAGCTTGGGAAAGAATGAAATCTTTGGTGAAGAATTGTCCCACTCATGGACTGACTACTTGGATGATCATCCAAACCTTTTATGCAGGATTAAATTTTTCCTCAAGGAACTTATTGGATTCGGCCTCTGGAGGAACCTTTATGTCCATCACTTTAGGTGCAGCAACAAAGCTACTTGATGATATGATGATCAACTATTCCGAATGGCACACCGAAAGAGCTCCTCAAGGTAAGAAGGTAAATTCTGTTGAAGAAACCTCCTCTTTGAGTGATAAGATTGATGCTATTATGTCTATGCTTGTGAATGGTAGATCTCATGTTGATCCTAATAATGTTCCTTTAGCTTCATTGGTTGCTCAAGAAGAGCATGTTGATGTAAACTTCATTAAAAACAACAACTTCAACAACAATGCTTATAGGAATAATTTTGGTAGCAACAACTATAAGCCTTATCCTTCAAATGGTTATGGCAATTCTTATGGTAATTCCTACAGCAACAATAGAAGTGTGTCCTCTGATCTTGAAGCTATGCTTAAAGAATTTATTAGCACACAAAAAGCTTTCAATAAAACTGTTGAGGAAAAGTTTGAAAAAATTGATGTTCTTGCTTCTAAAGTTGATAGTCTTGCTCATGATGTTGAAATTCTAAAACTGAAAGTTATGCCTAATGAAGTTAAAGATACTAAGTCATTTGCTACAGCAAATGCCATCCAAGTTCGAATTGATAATAATATTAGGATGTTGGCTGAATTGCATGCTAGGTGGGAAAAAGAGGAAGAACTTGAAAAAGAGAATAGTATAGTTAGAGTTTGTACTATCACCACCACTAGTAATGCTAATGTTTTACATGCTAGTAAGCCTCCTACTATTGATGTAATGTTATTGGTGTTGGTAATGTCTCTACTACTTCTGCAAAGCGTTTGAAATTGCCTAAAACTGCTGAAACTTTTTCTGATAAAAGTGCTGAAATTTTTCAAACTATTGGAGACAATGGTTCCACCACCATTGACAATAATGATTTTGATTTTGATGATTGTAACATCTCTGAAGTTATTATGTTCTTGCAAAAATTAGCTAGAAGTCCCAATGCTAGCACTATTAATTTGGCTTTTACAAAGCATATTACAAATGCTCTTTTGCAAGCTAGGGAGGAGAAGTTGAAACTTAAAGCTTCTATTCCTAGGAAATTAGAAGATGGTTGGGAACCCATCATTAAGGTAAAGGTGAATGATTTTGATTGCAATGCCTTGTGTGATCTTGGTGCAAGTATTTCGGTTTTGCCCAAGAAGCTTTATGATATTCTTGATTTGCCACCTTTGGAACATTGTTATTTGGATGTTTTTCTCGCTGATAATGCTATGAAGAAACCTTTGGGGCGAGTTAATGATGTTTTTATTACAGTAAACAATAACCTTGTCCCTGTTGATTTTATTGTTATGGATATTGAATGCAATGCATCTTGTCCTATTGTTTTGGGAAGACCTTTTCTTCGAACTGTTGGTGCCATCATTGATATGAAAGAAGGTAATATAAGGTACCAATTTCCTCTCAAGAAAGGTATGGAACACTTCCCTAGGAAGAGAATGAAGTTACCTTTTGACTCTATTGTTAGAGCAAGTTATGATGTTGATGCTTCTTCTCTTGATAACACTTGATTTTCACTTTCTGCGCCTAGCTGAAAGGCGTTAAAGAAAAGCGCTTATGGGAGACAACCCATCGTTTTTATTTGCTGTTATTTTTGTTTTCTTTGAGTCAAGGAGTTTTGTTACTTCTGTAGCAACTCCTTTGTATCTTTATTTTATCGCAATGTTGTGCCAAGTAAAGTTCTATATTGAAAGTTGATGCAAGATTTGGATTTCTGCGCAGTGACAGATTTTTAGCTGTCACGGATTTGAGCTTATCTCCCTGTAGAAAATTCAAAAAATTCTGAAAAAATCACGCATATTCCTGAGATATGTACGCAACTTTCATTATTTTAGGCCAGATCCATCTGAGCAACTTAAGTGCCTCGAAAAAATTCGTCATTCCAGACTGTTCTGTTTTTGACAGATTCTGCCTTTTGTTTTGCATTCGCTCTTTTACTGTGTTTGTGTGGATTTCTTTGCTCCACAAAGCATTGGTGGCTGTAGCTAATGTCCAGAAGCTTTGGGATTGATTGTATCATTACAGAATATGAGAATTTTTGATTATGCACTAACCCTCTAATGAGAACTGTCTTGAGTTTGGTGTGAAGGAAGTTTTCAAGGATCAAGCGAGAAGGGTGATATTATGTGATCAAGAAGAGTGAAAAGCCTAAGCTTGGGGATGCCCCCGTGGTTCATCCCAACCATATTCAGAGAGACTCAAGCGTCTAAGCTTGGGGATGCCCAAGGCATCCCCTTCTTCATCAACAAACTTATCAGGTCATCTCTAGTGAAACTATATTTTAATTCTTTCACATCTTATGCGCTTTACTTGGAGCGTCTGTGTGTTTTTATTTTTGTTTTGTTTGAATAAATTCGGATCCTAGCAATCCTTGTGTGGGAGAGAGACACGCTCCGCTTTTTCATGTGAATACTCATGTTCTTCACTTATATTTGTTGAGTATTCTTAACTAGCTACTGCAGTGCTTTTAGCTCCTGTTTTTCATGCATCTCTTCGAGCTGTTAGCACTTGTTTATAAATACTCTCTTGCTGCATTATATTATCATTTGGAGAGTTTATGTTTAAATAAATTGATTGGTGTTTGTTTGGAAGAAAGAAAATGCTACATGTAGTAGTTGGTATTGGAAAAGACATATGCATTCTTGTAGATCATTGTCTTGTTTCGATTTGATACTTTGCAATTGTTTTGAGCTCTCAAGTAGATCATGTTTAAGCTCTTGCATCATGTAGTTAAAGCCTAGTAGTGGAGAACTACCGTAGAGCTTGTTGAGACTTGGGATGCATATTTGTTCTCTCTAAGGTCTAGATATTTTCTGGTAAAATGTTTGAGCAACAAGGAAGACAGTGTAGAGTCTTATAATACTTGCAATATGTTTTTATGTGATTCTTGCTGTACCGGTTTATACTTGTGTTTGCTTCAAACAACCTTGCTAGCCTAAACTCTGTACTGAGAGGGAATGCTTCTCGTGCATCCAAAACTTGAGCCAAAACCCATGCCATTTGTGTCCACCATACCTACCTACTATGTGGTATTTCCTGCCATTCCAAGTAAATATTTCATGTGCTACCTTTAAACTATTCAAAACTTTATTACTCCTTATTTGTGTCAATGTTTTATAGCTCATGAGGAAGTATGTGGTGTTTTATCTTTCAATCTTGTCATTTACTTCAGACTTTCAACCAATGGACTAGTGGCATATACATCCGCTTATCCAATAATTTGCAAAAAGAGCTGGCAACGGGGTGCCCAGCCCCAATTAATTACAACTTTCATTAATAATTCTCTTCACATGTTTTGCCCTGATTTATCAGTAAGCAACTTAATTTGCAAATAGACACTCCTCCATGGTATGTGATACGTCTCAAACGTATCTATAATTTTTGATGTTCCATGCTGTTATTATATCAATTGCTACATGTTTTGGCTATACTTTATATCATTTTTATGCATTTTCTGGGACTAACCTATTAACAAGATGCCACAGTGCCAGTTCCCTGTTTTCTGCTGTTTTTTGTTTCAGAAAATCTATTAAGGAAATATTCTCGGAATTGGACGAAACAAAAGACATCGTCAATAATATCACGAGGAGATCACGGAGTCCAAAGGGGAGTCGGAGCAGACCCACCAGGGGGCCACGCCACACTAGGGCGCGGCCCAGGGTGGGCCCGCGCCCCCCTATGGCGTGGTGGCCCCCCTCGGCCACCGACGCCGCCTCTTCGCCTATATATTCTCCGCGACGCGAAAACCCTATTACGGTCGTTCATATTCCACGAAAAGTTCCATCGCGGCCGTCATCGTCAATCTCAGATCGGAGGAGTTCTGAAGCTCTTCCCGGCACCCTGCCGGAGGGGAGATCATCACCGGAGGGCTCTACATCACCATGCCTGCCTCCGGAGTGATGCGTGAGTAGTCCACCCCTGGACTACGGGTCCATAGCAGTAGCTAGATGGTTGTCTCTCTACCTTGTGCCTCCATGTTTAGATCTTGTGAGCCTAACATGATCAAGATCATCTTATTGTAATGCTAGATGTTGTGTTTGCTGGGATCCGATGAATATTGATACCATGTTTATTCAAGTTGTTTATCTATGTGCTCTTGATCTTGCATGCTCTCCGTTGCTAGTAGATGCTTTGGCCAAGTAGATGCTTGTGACTCCAAGAGGGGGTATTTATGCTCGATAGTGGGTTCAGTCTCTAGATATCTGGATCAGTGACAGAAAGGTCTAAGATGGTAGATGTGCTGTTGCTACTAGGGATAAAACATTGGTGCAGTGTCCAAGGGCACTTGTATTGATTACATTACACACTTTACTTCATGCAATAATCTGTTGTTAGCAACTTAATACTGAACAGGATGCGGATGCTGCCTTGAAGGTGGATTATTTAGGCATAGATGCTGTTGGAATAACGGTCTATGTACTTTGTTGTAATGCCCAACTAGATTTCATAGTAGACATCTTGGCATGTATTGCATTGTTATGCCCTCTCTATTTGTCAATTGCCCAGCTGTAATTTGTTTACCCAACATGCTAGTTATCTGTTCTGAGAGAGACACCACTAGTGAACTGTGGACCCTGGTCCAATTTCCTCATACTGTTTACACAACCTGCTGCAATCATCTGTTTCCTGTTACTTGCTGTTTTTCCTGCTGTTTTCCACACCATACGTTTAACTCTTTGTTTCTGCAAGACCGGAGAGATTGACAACCTCTCTGTTTCGTGTTGGGCAAAGTTCTGGTTTGTGTCTGTGCAGATTCCACGTTGGTGCAAGCTCCCTAGCGCCAGGGGGAGTCAACATCAACAACCTTCCGATAGATCGTCAAGTCCTACTGGATTGATAACCTTGGGTAGATTTCTCAAGGGAAAACTTCTGCTGTCTACATCATAACCTTCCTCTTGGGGTTCACCAACACGTAGCCATCAAGCTGTTTTCTGGCGCCGTTGCCGGGGACTTGGAGGCTATTGGAAAGGGGAGTCTCTCAGTTCCAATCTCTTTACTTTGTTTTTTGTCTTGTTTTAGTTTTGTTTTGCTTGCTGTTAAAAATCAAAAACCCAAAAAAAAAATTCCTGCATCTAGTTTACTATTTCGGTTGTTACTTGCTTGTTACCATGTCTAGCTCCAGTCCTTTCATTACTGTTTCCCCTTTAGGAGAAATTATTGGGTTTGGACAGGAGAGTGGAGAAACTTTTAAAGGAGCTTGGGAAAGGATGTTAGAACTGCATAGGAAGATGCAACTTAAAATGGACTTAGACATTCTTATTAAACGTTTCTACTTTGGCTTGCTACCTTTATACCAAAATGCTCTAGATACTATGGTGGGGGAGACTTTCTATGAACATGATACAGAAAAAGCCTATAAAATTTTGAATGGACTTGCTCAATTTCCTCAAGAGGATAAGACAGGTGTGCTTACTAGGCTTGATAAAATAGAAGAGTCACTCAAGGACTTAACCTTAGACCACCACATTAAGGAACCACCTCATGTTGAGTTAAAAAATGATTGGGAACCCTTTATTGAAATAAGCATTGGTAGTGAGAAATTTCGTGCCTATTGTGATCTTGGTTCCACAATGTCCATCATGCCTAAGATAGTGTTTGACTTGTTAAAAATTGATGGTATGGTTGATTATCCTGTTTTTCATTTTCATGCTGATGGCACTATTATAAAAAGTGTAGGGATCATTAATGTTGAGATTACTATGCAAAATAAAAATATACCTACAACTTTTATGATCCTTACAAAATCTCCTAGTAATATAGTTTTGGGAAGATCTTTTTTGAAGAGTAATGGGGGATTTATCAATGCAAAATATGGGTTCATGAAGTTTGTTGCACCTATCAACCGAAAGTTTTTCTTCCCAATTAAGAAAGAGGATCCCACCGAAAGAGTGGAGGATTTCAACATTTTTGGCAATATTTGATGCATCTCTTCATGCCTAGCTCAAAGGCATTAAAGAAAAGCACTTCTGGGAGATAACCCATGTTTTTATTTGCTGTTTTATTTTTGTTTTCTTGAGTCAAGGATGCTTGTTTACCTCTGTAGCAACTCCTTTGTATCTTTTATTTGCTGTTTTGTTGTGCCAAGGAGAGTTACTAATGCAAAGTTGGTATTTATTTTCGGGACTGCATTGGACAGATTGCTGTTCGTCACCGTTTAATTCAGTAGAAAATCAGAAAAAATCGAAAAATGCTGAAACTTTTTGTGCATGTTCCTGATGATGTTACGCAACTTTCATTATTTCAAAAGTTTTTCATCTGAGCATCGTAAGTGCCTCGAAAAAATTCGTCATTACAGACTGTTCTGGTTTGACAGATTCTGTCTTTTATTTTGCATTCTCTCTTTTACAAGTTTTTAAGTGGTTTCTTTTCGTGTAAAAGTGCCCACTTGAGCCTAGTAACAGTGGCTAATGTTTAAAATAGTTGGCTTGTGAGTTTGTCTTTGCTAGAACTTTGAAGTATTATCTTTTAGTGCACTAACCTGCTAATGAGAAAAGCTGTTAAGTTTTGGTGTGAAGGAAGTTTTCAAGTGTTGATAGAGGAGAATGATATTACATGATCAAGAAGAGTGAAGAGCTTAAGCTTGGGGAGGCTTACCTCCCCAGCATATTTCAAGAAGACTCAAGCATCTAAGCTTGGGGATGCCCAAGGCATCCCCTTCTTCATCTACAAATTATCAGGTCATCTCTAATGGTGCTATATTTTTATTGCTTCATACTAGTGTACTCTTCCTTGGAGCGTCAGTGTGTTTTTGTTTTCAGTTTGTTTTGTTTTGTTTGTTTGTGTGCTATACTTGTTGGATCCTAGCATTCATGTTTGGGAGAGAGACACGCTCCACTTTTTCATTAGAATACTCTTGTGCTTCACTTATACTTGTTGAGTATTCCTGTCTAGTTGCTGTTATTGCTGTTAGCTCTCAGTTTTTCATGTATCTCTTGTTAGAGCTTTCAGTTTCTTTTGAAGAAAGTACTCTCTTGCTTCACTTATATCTGTTTGGAGAGTTGTCAAATAAGTTGATTGGTGTTTGGTTGGACCAGAAAAATGCTATGCATGTGGTAGTGGTATAAAATGCTTACATGAATCTTTTTAGATCGTTGTCTTGAGTAATTTGATGCTTGCCAATTGTTTTGAGCTGTCAAGTAATTAATGTTTAAGCTTGTGCATCATGTAAGTAATGGCTATTAATGAAGAACTACTATAAGGATTTTCTGCTATAATAATCTGTTGCATGAATTGGAAGTCCATAGTAGTCTAGATAATTTTTGGATGAAGGCTATGTGTTAACAAGGAAGACAGTGGGAGTCTATGGTTCGTCAAACCTTGTGTTTTATGTACACTCTTGCTATTCCAGTTGATAATGATGTTTGCTTATAATAACCTTGCTAGCCTAAACTCTGTACTAAGAGGGAATGCTTCTTGTACATCCAAAACCTTGAGCCAAATCCATGCCACCTGTGTCCACCATACCTACCTATTATGTGGTGTTTTCACCATTCCAAGTAAATTTCTTCATGTGCTATCTACTAACTACTCAAAACTGTTACATTTCCTTTTTGTGTCACTACTTGAAAAGCTCATAAGGACGTAGATAGGTGGTCTTTATTTCCTGGTTGATCAAATTTTACACACCTGGACTAGTGGCATATACATCCGCTTATCCAATAATTTTGCAAAAAGAGCTGGCAACGGGGTGCCCAGTCCCAATTAATTACAACTTTAACCAAACAATTCTCTTCACATCTTTTTGCCCCTGATTCGTCAGTCAAGCAATGTTCACAAGTGTGTAAACAAAAGAGAAGAGGGATGATCTGCCCGCTGGTAGAAATAACGTCCTTCATGGGAGCCGCTCTTGTAAAGTTTGATCAACTAGTGAAGTAGAGTATTGCCTATTTGCTGATTTGTTGACACCTGTATACACCATTACCTTACAAAACAATATTTTATGCTCTCTATATGCCTTCGGGAACTACAGCTCTAGCACATGATGTTAATCCCTGCTTCCCTCTGCGAAGGGCCATTCTTTTACTTTTATGTTGAGTCAGTTTTCCCACTTCTTTCTGTCTACTTAAGCAAACATCATTGTCAACTCCAGTATAACAGTTTTTACATAACTTTGTGTTTGGTTGATCATATTCTTTGCATTGACATTATCTATATGATATACATGTTGAAAGTTGAAGCAAAAGCTGAAGCTATTATCTTCCTTTGTGTTGATACAAACACTTTCATGTTGAAATTATTGCTGCTGTGAACTAACTATTATGTTAGACTATTATATCTCTAAATGTTTTATAGTATTATTCATGAAAGTTTGCACTTGTGTGATCACTTATGTTTACTCTTTATTTACTTGCTTGCAAACTATAGACCATTGGCTTGGATCACTTCATTCAGATCATGTGCATTACATTGTTATTTGATCAAAGATTGTGTTGGTAGCATGTCACTTCAAAAATTATCTGTTTTTATCGTTTACCTACTCGAGGACGAGCAGGAACTAAGCTTGGGGATGCTTGATACGTCTCAAACGTATCTATAATTTTTGATGTTCCATGCTGTTATTATATCAATTGCTACATGTTTTGGCTATACTTTATATCATTTTTATGCATTTTCTGGGACTAACCTATTAACAAGATGCCACAGTGCCAGTTCCCTGTTTTCTGCTGTTTTTGGTTTCAGAAAATCTATTAAGGAAATATTCTCGGAATTGGACGAAACAAAAGACATCGTCAATAATATCACGAGGAGATCACGGAGTCCAAAGGGGAGTCGGAGCAGACCCACCAGGGGGCCACGCCACACTAGGGCGCGGCCCAGGGTGGGCCCGCGCCCCCCTATGGCGTGGTGGCCCCCCTCGGCCACCGACGCCGCCTCTTCGCCTATATATTCTCCGCGACGCGAAAACCCTATTACGGTCGATCATATTCCACGAAAAGTTCCGTCGCGGCCGTCATCGTCAATCTCAGATCGGAGGAGTTCTGAAGCTCTTCCCGGCACCCTGCCGGAGGGGAGATCATCACCGGAGGGCTCTACATCACCATGCCTGCCTCCGGAGTGATGCGTGAGTAGTCCACCCCTGGACTACGGGTCCATAGCAGTAGCTAGATGGTTGTCTCTCTACCTTGTGCCTCCATGTTTAGATCTTGTGAGCTGCCTAACATGATCAAGATCATCTTATTGTAATGCTAGATGTTGTGTTTGCTGGGATCCGATGAATATTGATACCATGTTTATTCAAGTTGTTTATCTATGTGCTCTTGATCTTGCATGCTCTCCGTTGCTAGTAGATGCTTTGGCCAAGTAGATGCTTGTGACTCCAAGAGGGGGTATTTATGCTCGATAGTGGGTTCAGTCTCTAGATATCTGGATCAGTGACAGAAAGGTCTAAGATGGTAGATGTGCTGTTGCTACTAGGGATAAAACATTGGTGCAGTGTCCAAGGGCACTTGTATTGATTACATTACACACTTTACTTCATGCAATAATCTGTTGTTAGCAACTTAATACTGAACAGGATGCGGATGCTGCCTTGAAGGTGGATTATTTAGGCATAGATGCTGTTGGAATAACGGTCTATGTACTTTGTTGTAATGCCCAACTAGATTTCATAGTAGACATCTTGGCATGTATTGCATTGTTATGCCCTCTCTATTTGTCAATTGCCCAGCTGTAATTTGTTTACCCAACATGCTAGTTATCTGTTCTGAGAGAGACACCACTAGTGAACTGTGGACCCTGGTCCAATTTCCTCATACTGTTTACACAACCTGCTGCAATCATCTGTTTCCTGTTACTTGCTGTTTTTCCTGCTGTTTTCCACACCATACGTTTAACTCTTTGTTTCTGCAAGACCGGAGAGATTGACAACCTCTCTGTTTCGTGTTGGGCAAAGTTCTGGTTTGTGTCTGTGCAGATTCCACGTTGGTGCAAGCTCCCTAGCGCCAGGGGGAGTCAACATCAACAACCTTCCGATAGATCGTCAAGTCCTACTGGATTGATAACCTTGGGTAGATTTCTCAAGGGAAAACTTCTGCTGTCTACATCATAACCTTCCTCTTGGGGTTCACCAACACGTAGCCATCAGTATGTGAATGTTGGAAGGCACCCGAGGATTCGGTTAGCCATGGCTTGTGTAAGCAAAAGGTTGGGAGGAGTGTCATCTATAAAGAAACTAAAATACATGTGTAAACAAAAGAGAAGAGGGATGATCTACCTTGCTGGTAGAGATAACGTCCTTCATGGGAGCCGCTCTTGAAAGTCTGGTTGACAAGGGGGTTAGAGTGCCCACTACCATTCGTTGACAACAACAAACACCTATCAAATACTTATTTTGTGCTCTCTATATGCTTTCGAAAACTTAAAAAGCTCTAGCACATGATTTAATCCCTTCTTCCCTCTGCGAAGGGCCTATCTTTTACTTTATTGTTGAGTCAGTTTACCTACTCCTTTCTATCTCAGAAGCAAACACTAGTGTCAACTTTGTGTGCATTGATTCTTACATGTTTACTTATTGCACTTGTTATATTGCTTTATGTTGACAACTATCCATGAGATATACATGTTACAAGTTGAAAGCAAATGCTGAAACTTAATCATCCTTTGTGCTGCTTCAATGCCTTTTACTTTGAATCTATTGCTTTATGAGTTACCTCTTATGCAAAACTTTTTGATGCTTGTCTTGAAAGTACTATTCATGAAAAGTTTTTGCTTATATGATTCATTGTTTACTCTTTATCTATTTGTTAGCAAACTATAGACCATTGCTTTGAGTCACTTCATCCATGACATGAGCCTTGCAATATATTGATCAAGATTGTGTGAAAGCATGTCTTCTCAGAAATTATTTGTTGTTATCGTTTTACCTACTCGAGGACGAGTAGAACTAAGCTTGGGGATGCTTGATACGTCTCAAACGTATCCATAATTTCTGTTGTTCCATGCTTATATTATACCATTTGCTACATGTTTTATATACACTTCATATCACTTTTATGCATTTTCTGGGACTAACCTATTAACAAGATGCCACAGTGCCAGTTCCCTGTTTTCTGCTGTTTTTGGTTTCAGAAAGTTACTTCTGGAAATATTCTCGGAATTGCACGAAACAAAAGGCCATGTCCCTATTTTTCCAACACGTACACGGAGTCCGAAGGAGAGACGAAGACTCGCCACGAGGTGGCCAAACCACAGGCCGGCGCGGCAGGGGGGCCCACCGCGCCGCCTGGTGGTTTGGGCCCCTCGGGGGTCCGCCGACATCGCCCCTTCGCCTATTTATTCCCCGAGACATGAAAACCCTAAAACACCGAGCCTTTCATCCAGAACATATTCGCTGCCGCCGCCGTCGTCAACCCTAACTCGGGGGGTTCTGAAGCTCTTCCCGGCACCCTGCCGGAGAGGGGAATCATCACCGGAGGGCTCTACATCGCCATGCCCGCCTCCGGAGTGATGTGTGAGTAGTTCATCCTTGGACTATGGGTCCATAGTAGTAGCTAGATGGTTGTCTTCTCCACTTGTGCCATCATGTTTAGATCTTGTGAGCTGCCTATCATGATCAAGATCATCTTATTGTAATGCTACATGTTGTGTTTGCTGGGATCTGACTTATATTGATACCTATGTGGAGCTGAATATTATATTATCATGTCTATGTCATTTGTGATCTTGCATGCTCTCCGTTACATGTTGAAGCCTTGGCCAAGTGAATACTTGTGACTCCAAGAGGGGGTATTTATGCATGATAGTTGGGTTCAACCTCTATTTAACCTGGGATAGTGACAGCAAGTTCTAAGATTGTAGATGTGTTGTTGCCACTAGGGGTAAAACAGCAATGCTTTATTCAAGGATGAATGTATTGTTTACATTATGCACATTACTTAATGCAATTGTCTGTTGCTTGCAACTTAATACTGGAAGGGGTACGGATGTTAACCGGAAGGTGGACTATTTAGGCATAGATGCATGCTGGATAGCGGTCTATTTACTTTGTCGTAATGCCCAAATGAATCTCATAGTAGACACCACAACTCGCACATGCATGTTTTATGCACTTATCAATTGTCAATTGCCCAGCTGTAATTTGTTTACCCAGCATGTTAGTTATCTTATTGGAGAGACACCACTAGTGAACTGTGGACCCCGGTCCATTCTTTTACATCTGAAATACAATCTACTGCAATCATTGTTCTCTACTGTTTTATGCAAACAAACATCATCTTCCATACGATACGTTTAACCCTTTGTTTTCAGCAAGCCGGTGAGATTGACAACCTCACTGTTAAGTTGGGGCAAAGTAATTTGATTGTGTTGTGCAGGTTCCACGTTGGCACCGGAATCCCTGGTGTTGCGCCGCACTACACTCCTTCACCAACACCTTCGAAGCAACCTCGTTTTCCTACTGGTTCGATAAACCTTGGTTTCATACTGAGGGAAAACTTGCTGCTGCACTCATCATACCTTCCTCTTGGGGTTCCAACTGACGTGTGACGTTACACGTATCAAGCATATTTTCTGGCGCCGTTGCCGGGGAGATAGAAGCAACACCGCAATATATTCCCTCATCAACTTAGCGCCAGCAAACACCCACAGAAGGAGCTCTCCGCAAATATTACATCCTCAGAGTAGTACAACAAAAACATAGCCGGTCCAAGGTAACACTACAGGATTACAACATTATTCAATACAAAATCTCGAGAACCTCTTTTATACAGAAGCAAGTCTCGTGCAAATAAAATACAAGAAGATCCAAATCGTATCACTAAGCTGAATATCAGCTCCAACTTTAATTTCCTAATCAACTACTGCTGTTGTCACAACCCTAATCTATTCCATCTCGAATATCTTCATCCAGGATTATACTCCTCCTTCCAACAGATCGTCTCCTCCTTTGGCAATGTGGTCGTCGTGTATGCCACTGAAACTACTGTCATTGCTCCTCCATGGTCACTTTTGTCATCATTCTACAGTTGGCAAAATAGCAGTTGACTCCTTCCAAGCTCCAGCATATAGACTTGACTCCTCGTGGAAAACCTTCTCGGCGTCATGATGGTTAATGGTCAACTCCTTTGCTGGCTCCAAAATTCTAAGCAGGGGGTCAACGGGAAAAGGGTGAGCAAGTCGAGCGTTACTCAGCAACTTCAAATAATATAGGAAAGAGTTTTTGTTTTGAATGCACTAGCTACTGCCATGACCAACGGTCGTAGGCATAATGCAAGCATTCGAAAACATTTCTTCAAAAGGTCAAGTTTTATTTCAGAAAACTATGCTCACAGCCTCCACGGGTCTTGCGAATCAAACATGGGATTCCTTTCCGCCGTGACCTGTAGTTCCTTCCGGGAACACGGATGTGACAGCCACAATTTGGTACACTCTGCAGAGGTGCGTAATTTTACCCAAAAGATAAACCTAGCCTTGTTGCCTTTCCGGGCGATCTTTCCCGTCCATACTTCCATGGTATGGGGCCAGGTGTGAGTTCAAAGTCAATCACCGCCCCCTCTCCGCACAACACATATCCGCCCCATATGACCCAGCCGGTACAAAGACCCAATGGCTCGTCACCACTCCCGAGCTTCTATTCCAAATCACCCCATCGGGTGGGGAAGGTATGCGCTCCCACGCTGTTGGCCGCCGCAACGGACACAACCAGGTAATAGTCTGTCGAGGATATGTGAACGAGAGAAGATAGCAGCATACTTTACCATCCATAGCAGATCTCATGGCAAACGCTTCACCACAACATCAAACCATGGTTCCATTGCCAGCCAACAATAAGGATCATTGTGACATTGGTAATTAATCCTAGGTATATACTTTCACGTACAATGAAACCTCCACCACAACATCAAACCATGGTTCCATTGCCAGCCAACAATAATATATATAGCAATTCACATCATTCGAAAATATGTTTTTCTTTTTTTTCTATGCAGATGATAAAACATAGTAGTTTGTAAATACTTTGATAAAAATATTTCAACGGACATGCAAGAATGAACTTGCCTGTGATAGAAGTGGCAGTTCATGCCCTTTGGGGTTCTAGGGTTTGCGGTAAAACCCCGAGTTCTGAAAATAGCAAGATAATCCTTATAAAGACTACTGAAAACTCTAGCAGCATGCTATTATGCATAATCATGAGATTCATCGTCACCCCAAAATACCCTCGGTTGTGGCTTTTAATACTTTTGATAGATTTTAATTAATTAGAGAGTTTGACAATGATTTACATGAGGAATAAATTTAAAGTGATTAAATTTAAATAGTTCAATATAATTGAACTTCAAGACTTTATTTTCCCATATTATTTTATTTTAAGAAGATAGTTTTGAAAAAGAATTTCAAGTCATTTCCACTTAAGGATCCTTGAATTTTTCATCCACAAAATGTTTTTCAAAACTTCAAATAAAACTTACATAAAAATTCCTCATATTTTGTAGAGTATGTTGCATATTTTTAGTTGATTTTTGTGTATTTGAATTTGGTGTAAAAATTCATTTAAGTTTGAATATTTTTGATTGGTAAAATACCAAAATGCCCCTGGGCCTATCGGGTTGGACAAAACCACTTGGGCTGAGCCCAACTCGCTCCTGGGTCGAACCCGACCGAGTCAACCCCTCGCTCTCTCTTTCTCCTCTCGCTCCCGCGATTCTCCAATCGCCTCTGGCGATTCCGCCGCCGTCGCCCACGGCTCCGGCCGCCTCCGACCATCACTGGCGCCGCCGCTCTCCGGCGCTACCTCTCATTCGCCTCCCCTTCCAATTCCCCTGCTTCTCTCACCCCCAATCGAGCTCACTCGCTTGCGAACCCTTACCCTAGCCGCCATGGCTCGGGTCGCCGGCGCGATACCGTGCCGCCGCGCCTCCCGCTGCTTCTCCTCGAGCCTCTGCTCGACCGCCTACTCGACCTCGCCTCTGTGCCGTCTACTTCGAACACGAGCTCCTTCGCCACCTCGCCTCAAACCCGACACCGGCGGGATGGCAGTGCCGCGACTGCAAACCCGGCGTCGCCGCTGCTGCTCGTTCTCCTCTGCCCACTCTGGCGTTCCTCGGCGTTCCCTCTGCTGCTCGAGAGCTTCCTCGACATGGTGATGCCGCTGGTGTGGCCCGGCGCAGGTCGATGCGCTGCTGCTGCGGTGCTCCCTGTGCCGCCATCGCCGTGGTGCTCGTCGGTGTCGTCCTCACGGTAGCTTCCGCCGTGGTAGCGTGAGCCCTGCCTCGCCACGCCACGGTGTTCATGCCCGAGCGCTGGTATGCTTCATCATCTCCTCTTCCTCTCTTCTCTCTGGGACTCCCGGTACAGGACGCGAGTAGGAGTTGAATAGCTAGGAACAACTCCTACTCGTGTCCTGTACTGGTATGGTGATACTGCTCCAGTTCATCCAAGTGATGAATGGATGCATGAAATCGTGCTAATGGTCTCGGGTTGGTCTTGTACAGTGGATTAACTGAAGAAATCTTTAGTCTGGTCGCTTGTTGTTTCTGTCAGTGAATTTCAGAGAAGAAATCTAGATGATTTACTCATCCAAATGGGGTAGTGGATGTTTTGTTAATTCCTAACTGTTGCTAGTGATCACCCAATGATGTGCAGAGATGATTTTTCTTGCTTGTTCTCAAGCTGTAGATAAGCATAAATTATATAGATGTGTTGGGCTTATATGTGCAGAAAGATTTGGTGTTTCCTGAATAGAAACTAGTTGTTGTCCAGCAACAATTGTCCTACGATTTATTCCTATGCCCTTTTGTATAAATTGATAAGAACAAATTTTGTACTTGATTTCTTAACTGAGCCTGTGATGCAAAGGCTGAGACATGAATTTTGGATAAGAACAGATACTAGCGTGTTGCTTTTAACCTCTGTGATGATTTAGCATAGCAACTCTATGCAGATCTGAGAGTAAATCTCTTTTAACTCCAAAGTGTATATAGAGGGATCCAAAATTATTGTATTTGATTTCTGGGCAAGTTTTAGCTGTGCAATCCGATAAGAACAGATGTGTTGCCTTACTCTCCTCTCTTTCTAGCACTGTCCTGTCATTTACAGAACTTGCTAGCACCTCTCCTCTGCCTCACACACAAAGAATTAACCTGTTGTTGTTTAGCAGCTTGGTTTTCTGGAAAATGATGATAACCTGCGTCTTGTGGCTAGCCTGCTCCTCCTCGCTGCTTGACCTATTTCCTTGAGTATATTTATCTAGCTGCAATTTAATTCCGTGGTTGTTCTTGTGTTCTTGAGATGATCTTGGGTTGTGGATGATCTTATGTAAGCAAAGGTTGATGTGTTCTTGCTGTTTGGTGCTGTAGAAACAGTAGAGAACTAATGGTAGATGATTTTGCTGATACATGGAACATTAGTGCGGCTGAGATGTGTTGATGTGTTGTAGTTGGCTACTGGGGTAAATATATACTGCTGGCTGATTGTTGTGGTGGTGACACACAACTAGATGACTCTTGTTTTGCAAGGGTGAGTAAGCTACTTGTTGTCAAGCTCTCATGCTTGGGCATTACTTGGGGTTCAAGTTAAGTTAGATATTTTGCTTGTGGATAACTCTCCTATGTGGCATGCTCATCCATCTCAAGCTTTGTATTATCTCTTGTAGGATTTATTCTTGAGCAAGACAAGTGGCTTTAGTCACAAGATGGACTTGTGGGCTGCTTCTTATGTCGGTTTGGTCAATCTTGGGCTTGGAAAATAATTCCTCTGGGCTTTAAGATCAATTTGGGTGATGATCATGTGGCTTTACCATTTCAGATTTGTGGGCTTTATCAATTAGCTTATTTTCTCCCTTAATATTATTGGAGAAACATTTCCATTTCCATGTGGCTTTGTTCTTATTGGTTCATAATTGTAACAGCCCAAAGTTTGAAAACCTGGAAACCTGGGTAAAATTTTTCGCTTTTGTGTTTAACTGCATCATAGCATCATGGCATCCATTGTTAAACTGCTAAACAACTTAAAACAAATGAGGACAAGGGCACAACTAAATTCAATCCTTGCCAATTCAATTGTGTTTGCTTTCGGCAGATGCAAATACCAAAGCAAATCCTTTTCTTTTGTCAAGAAAGTTCATCCGGTATCAGACCCGGAAATTTCCGGAATCCATACCGGATGAACCAGAAAAGCTTCGCCTTCATCCTGTAGCGACCGAGCTCGTCGCTCGCGCCGAACCAGCTCGATGCCGGGCCCCTCGCTGCCCCCACCTGCAAGAGAGGAGAGAAGAGCAAGCCCATGAGGCCATGCCCACTCCATCCCCGACCTTATCCTCCCGTTCCCTCACTCTCCCCCCCCCACGGGACCGAACTCGTCGTCACCATGGCCGAGCTCGTTGCCGCCGTCTGAAGCGCCCTCGAGCGAATCGAAGACCGCAGGGAGCTCCGCCATGTCCTCCTCTCTGTCCCTGCCGAAGGAATCGAGCCGGGGCTGCTCGCATTGTCGCCGCCGTGCTCGTCTTCTCCAACTCCGGCCGCCGGACGCCGATCGCGATTCCCGCCATCTCCGTCCATCTCCATCTTCGTCGAGCCTCTCCACGTGCTCAGGGTGAGCACACGAACCTCCCCACTGTCTCCGTTCCCTCCCTAGCTCGCTAATTCGTCGAAATCGCCGTAGCCGTATCACTTCCTGTCGAACTGGAAAACCCGGTGTCCATCCCGGAATTTTCCGGATTCTATACCGGATTAGTGAAATAGCTCCTGGACACATACGTTTTCACCCGGTATATACCCGGATTCCACCCGGAAATAATTCCGGATCTTTTTCTTCCGGTGCCGAACCCGGAATCCTCCGGACCTGAAACCGGATTGCACCCGGTACCAGACCCGGAATTATCCGGAACTGAAACCGGATACTCCAGTTTTAATCTGTTTCAACACCAAGCTTCATCTCACTCCTAGTACTTGTTGCACTAATGATTATTACACCTGAACCATGCATGTTCCCATGATCATGTCATTCATATGCAAGTTACACCTAGGGTTTCACCCTTTCTAAGTAACAAGTGAAGATGATTCATGACCTAACTCCACGGGGTATTCGAGATGTGCCCCTCTAAGCGTCCGAACTCCGTTAATTCGAATAGTTGAATCATCCTCCTCCTGGGGTTTTAAATGTCATGTCATCATATGTTTGCGCATTGCATTTGTTAAGCATATGTGTGGTGATTGATTGTTCTCTCCCGATGTTTGTTTTTCGTTAGATCAAGCAACCGGGGTTACTCCACAATACCCGAAGAGCCGTACTACCAACACGTTGAGCAAGGCAAGCGTAATCCCCCCTCTGAGCATATCTTATCCTATTTTCCGCAAATATTTTCTCCACTATAGTATTGCATGCGGTTCCAAATGTCAATTTTGCTTGGATTAGAGTATCCTATAGTTGCATTAAGATTCCGATGCCAATTACCTGTTTCCCCTCCAATTATCCATAGGATTGTACCGTTGGCCTGAAATAATTAACTATGCAGTGTTGATGCTTAGCCATGCTTAGTTAAAATGCTTAGCAGTCCGGTGGGTGTTTCATGGTTGGAAACAGGTGATGAGATGTACAGATGATGGTGGAGAGTTTGTGGTGACAGGTAATAAGATGCTTAAAGGTGGGGATGAGAGGCCACTTCGGTATTCTGGTGTTTTGTCTCACTCTCGCCGCCTAGGTGCGAGTTCTTTACCTCTTGAACCAAGAATGAGCGCGCTTCCTTTCGGTGGGGTATATGGAGCCCTCGTCGACCGACTAACTTGAGCGGGACTAGCCAGGGTCCTCTAGTTTGAGCTTCCATTTGCGCGTGCGTGAGGATGGTGGTATGAACTGGATGAGGATGTGGTGTCTAGGAAAATGAGTGGCCACGGGGCGGGTGTTGACGATCGCTGCTCCGTCCTCACTGATGATCATGGGTTAGTCTTTAACAAGGTAAAGGTTGTAACCGTTCCCACTCAGCCGGCTTTCCCCGGAAGAGAGCTACGTGTAGGCAATGAGCCGGGCGGTACCGGAGGTAAACACAGTGCACCCCTGCAGGGATAAATCTTTTCGAAAAGCCGTGTCCACGGTTACGGACAACTTGGGAAAGGACGATAAGACCATAGAATAACTTTAACGGAATGATTAAAAACTGGGTACTAGAGGTTGTTCATGTGCCAGTTGTTCCACAAGTCTTGATCTCTCTATTATGCTTTGATAGTGTGTCTGCTGGTATCGGATAACCAGAGACACAGTATCACTGTATAGCAGTCGGGTCGGGGCGCTACAAGTTGGTATCAGAGCAGTACTGCCTGTAGGAAACCCTTCTACTGGTCGATGTTGAGTCTAGTGTTTGTGAAAATATTTTTAACCTAAAAATGAGTTGTGAAAACCATCTTAGGATTCTTTTTACTCCTTATCTGGTTACCCTCTAATCTTGGAGCAATCTTATCTCGATTTGAGTTTAAAGGTTTTACTCCTCGTCTGTTACTTCAAAATGATTAGAAACGAGTGTGGGTTCTACCTTTAGTGTTATGTGTCACGTTGCTCCCGCTGCGTTGTAATCCGAAATCAATTCAGAGGTTGAACACTGTTATGTTTCTACCTAATCAAATCATTTGATCCTCTCTTTGGGTTCTAACCCACGGACTTGAACATAAGGTCTCGGATTGTGCCAACTAGAGTGTGTTAAGTTGTGATTTCTTAACTCTCACTAGTAGCACATGATGCTGATCTTTGACCCAAGTTCTATCTTGTTGTTTTCCTTCTCGCAAAGTATTATCGTCCCTGGTCTGTGTACATGTGTAGACGCTAATGCTATTGTTCGACCATTCGGAGAAAGATACTAACGGTGTCATTGTCAAATCTCCAGAATGGCTCGAGGAGGCCGTGGAGGCCGTGGTGGTCGCGGTAACCACGATGATGATGAGGATGATCTGCCGCCACCACCCTCGATGGCTGAGGTCTTGATGGCCACTGAGGAGAACCGTGGGCGCAATGAGCGCTTGCTGGAACAGTTGGTGCAGCAGAATGCACGGAGGAACGAGTGCAACACTCTCACGAGTTCCTGCGCTCGCAGCCACCCACTTTTGCTGATGCTAAGGAGCCACTGGAAGCTGATGATTGGCTTCGTGCTTTGGAGCGCAAGTTCTCCGCGCTTCATGTCCCAGTGGCTGAGCAAGTCAACTTTGCCACCTATCTCTTGGTTGGTGCCGCTGGCTGTTGGTGGGAAAGCCATGTGGCTTTGTTTCCAGCCAACCATGTCTTCACCTGGGCTGAATTCCGCACTGCCTTCCGAGCGGAGTACATTCCCCAGCCGATCATGGATTTGAAGAGGAGGGAGTTCCTGGATTTGCAACAGGGACGGATGGACCTCCGCACTTATGGTCGCGAGTTCAACCATCTCTCTCGTTACGCCCCAAGGGACGTGACCAATGATGCTGACAAGCAAGGGCTGTTCCGCAAGGGTCTTACTCCGCAGCTTCGTTATGAGTTGCTTCCCTTCAGGTTCCAGACCTATCAGGAGATGTTCAACCAGGCTTTCACTCTCGAGCAAGGAAGAAAGGAACTTGAAGCTTCCAAGAGGCCCGCACACGGGGACCACCAGAGTTCCTCGGGTTCTGAGAGCAAGAAGCGTAGGGTGTTTGTCCCTACAGCGCCGTACCTCGTGCTCCCTTCATGCCGAGGGCAGCAGGATATAGGCCACCTCCTCCGCGCCCCACTACTTCGACACTTGGGGTAGGCGGAAGTGGTTACCGTCCTATGCTACCTGCTCCACCTGGAGTCACTTGCTACACCTGTGGCCAGGCCGGTCACTACTCCAGGGAGTGCCCCCAGAAGGCACCTCTCGCGATAACTCCTGCACGAGCCCCTGCCACTCCAGCTGGCAAGGCTGGACCTATTGTGCGTGGTCGCCTGAACCACGTCTCTGTTGAAGAAGCTGAAGATGACCCCGGCGTTCTTATGGGTGAGTTACGAATCAATGGCAATACAGCTACAGTTTTGTTTGACTCTGGAGCCTCGCATTCATTCATATCCATAGCGTTTGCAAAAGACCACAAGATACCGTTCGAGAAAATGAGACGACCTTGGAGATCTCCACACCTGGCTCTAAATGGCGGACCGATGGTGTTACTCCCGAGGTCCAGATTAATATAGGTTCCTTGTCTTTTCCTTATGCCTTGGTAGCTCTGAAGTCCAAAGGCATTGATGTCATACTGGGCATGAACTGGCTAGCCAAATACCAGGCTAATCTCGACTGTGCTGCCAAGACCATTACTGTGACCGCTCCTTCCGGTGACATTGTGAAGTATTGGCCTGCAACATCAAGATCTCCGTCCGCCATCGTACCCAACTCACTTGAGATTCTCCTTTGCTTTATGGAAGGCGAATCCCCTCCGGAAATCCAGGACATACACGTGGTGTGTGACTTCCCGGATGTGTTCCCGGAAGAATTGCCTGGCATGCCTCCTGATCGAAGTGTGGAGTTTGTCATAGAGCTACTTCCCGGTACGCTCCAATTTCCAAGAAGCCCTACCGTATGCCGGTGGAAGAGTTGGCTCTGTTGAAAGAGAAAATTGATCTGCTGCTAGCGAAGGAGTTCATCCAGCCTAGCAGTTCACCTTGGGGTTGTCCGGTACTCTTTGTTAAGAAGAGGGATTCTACCGTGCCTCGTCTAGTCTCTGACTATCGACCGTTGAATGCAGTGACAATCAAGAACAAGTATCCTATTCCTCGCATCAATGATCTGTTGGATCAGTTAGCTGGTGCAACGGTATTCTCCAAGATGGATCTGAGGTCAGGCTACCATCAGATAAAAATCAGAAAGGAGGATATTCCGAAGACGGCATTTGTTACTCGTTATGGCTCATATGAGTATACCGTCATGTCCTTTGGTCTTACAAATGCTCCAGCTACTTTCATGAGGCTCATGAACTCCATCTTCATGGATTATCTTGATAAGTTTGTCGTCATTTACATCGATGACATCCTCATCTATTCCAAAACCAATGAAGAGCATGAGGAACATCTTCGTTTGATTCTGACACGACTTCGAGAACACCGCCTCTATGCCAAGTTCTCCAAGTGTGAGTTTTGGTTGGAGTTAATCACGGACTACAATGTGAGTCTGAACTATCAACCCGGCAAAGCAAACGTCGTGGCTGACGCGCTAAGTCGGAAGTCCTATTGCAACAATCTGATGATTGAGAAGGCCCAACCTGCTCTACATGAAGAGTTTGCCCGTTTGAACCTGGAAATTGTTCCTTCTGGCTACCTTGCAAATCTGGAGATCAAAGCTACTCTTGTAGACCAGATTAAGGATGCTCAGAAGCTGGATGAGGGTATCCTGAATGTCAAGAAGAACATTGCTAGTGGCAAGGCCAAATGTTTCTCGGAAGATGAATCCGGAGTGGTTTATTTTGGTGACCGTCTAGTGGTGCAAAGAACCGGAATTTGAGGGAGCTCATCCTACAAGAAGCTCATGAATCACCTCTCTCTATTCATCCCGGTAGTACCAAAATGTACCAAGATCTTCGGCCACAATTCTGGTGGACTCGTATGAAACGAGAAATTGCCAAGTATGTTGCTGAATGCGACACATGTCGACGGGTAAAGGCTGAAAATCAAAGACCTGCCGGCACTCTCCGCCCTATTGCCGTTCCTGAGTGGAAATGGGATGAAATTGGTATGGACTTCATTACCGGGTTTCCCAAATCCAAAAGGGCAACAATGCAATCTGGGTAATCATTGACCGTCTTTCCAAGGTTGCTCACTTCCTACCAGTCCGTGATGATATACGGGGAAGTCAACTTGCTGACTTATATTTGGCTCGTATTGTTCCATTGCATGGGGTCCCTCTGAGGATCATATCGGACCGTGGAAGTATCTTTGTATCCAAGTTTTGGCAGAGTTTCCAAACTGCTATGGGTTCCCGTCTCAACTTCAGTACCGCCTACCATCCTCAAACTGATGGTCAGACCGAAAGAGTGAACCAAGTTCTGGAAGACATGCTTAGGGCATGTGTGATCTCTTTTGGCCAGGGTTGGGAAAAGTATCTCCCTTTCGCGGAGTTCTCCTACAATAATAGCTATCAAGCTAGTCTGGGCATGGCTCCCTTTGAGGCTCTTTATGGAAGAAAATGCCGCACTCCTCTAAATTGGTCCGAGACTGGAGAGAGAGCACTCTTTGGTCCGGATGTGATCAATGAAGCTGAGGAGAAGGTTCGAATCATAAGAGAGAATCTGAAGATTGCTCACTCTAGGCAGAAGAGCTACTATGATAAGCATCATCAGGAGGTTCACTATGAAATTGGTGATAAAGCCTATCTCCGCGTCTCTCCCCTTCGTGGCGTTCGTCGCTTCGGAATCAAAGGGAAATTGGCACCTCGCTATGTTGGCCCTTTCACCGTTCTGGGTAAGCGAGGAGATCTTTCTTATCAATTGGAGTTACCGGTCAAATTCCCAAATGTACATGATGTGTTTCATGTCTCTCAACTTCGCCGGTGCTTCAAAGATCCTATCCATGGGGTCAATCATGAAGAACTGGATCTCCAGGAAGACCTCACTTATCGCGAGCATCCTATCCGTGTTCTGGATGAAGCCGAAAGAAAGACCCGTAACAAGACTACCAAGTTCCTCAAAGTCCAGTGGTCTCACCATTCCGAGGAAGAAGCTACTTGGGAAAGAGAGTCTAGCCTTCGTGAGGAGTATCCCGACTTCTTTCCGCAATCTTAGAATCTCGGGACGAGATTCCTGTAAGGAGGGTAGATTTGTAACAGCCCAAAGTTTGAAAACCTGGAAACCTGGGTAAAATTTGTTGCTTTTGTGTTTAACTGCATCATAGCATCATGGCATCCATTGTTAAACTGCTAAACAACTTAAAACAAATGAGGACAAGGGCACAACTAAATTCAATCCTTGCCAATTCAATTGTGTTTGCTTTCGGCAGATGCAAATACCAAAGCAAATCCTTTTCTTTTGTCAAGAAAGTTCATCCGGTATCAGACCCGGAAATTTCCGGAATCCATACCGGATGAACCAGAAAAGCTTCGCCTTCATCCTGTAGCGACCGAGCTCGTCGCTCGCGCCGAACCAGCTCGATGCGGGGCCCCTCGCTGCCCCCACCTGCAAGAGAGGAGAGAAGAGCAAGCCCATGAGGCCATGCCCACTCCATCCCCGACCTTATCCTCCCCGTTCCCTCACTCTCCCCCCCCACGGGACCGAACTCGTCGTCGCCATGGCCGAGCTCGTTGCCGCCGTCTGAAGCGCCCTCGAGCGAATCGAAGACCGCAGGGAGCTCCGCCGTGTCCTCCTCTCGTCCCTGCCGAAGGAATCGAGCCGGGGCTGCCCGCATTGTCGCCGCCGTGCTCGTCTTCTCCAACTCCGGCCGCCGGACGCCGATCGCGATTCCCGCCATCTCCGTCCATCTCCATCTTCGTCGAGCCTCTCCACGTGCTCAGGGTGAGCACACGAACCTCCCCACTGTCTCCGTTCCCTCCCTAGCTCGCTAATTCGTCGAAATCGCCGTAGCCGTATCACTTCCTGTCGAACTGGAAAACCCGGTGTCCATCCCGGAATTTTCTGGATTCTATACCGGATTTGTGAAATAGCTCCTGCACACATACGTTTTCACCCGGTATATACCCGGATTCTACCCGGAAATAATTCCGGATCTTTTTCTTCCGGTGCCGAACCCGGAATCCTCCGGACCTGAAACCGGATTGCACCCGGTACCAGACCCGGAATTATCCGGAACTGAAACCGGATACTCCAGTTTTAATCTGTTTCAACACCAAGCTTCATCTCACTCCTAGTACTTGTTGCACTAATGATTATTACACCTGAACCATGCATCTTCCCATGATCATGTCATTCATATGCAAGTTACACCTAGGGTTTCACCCTTTCTAAGTAACAAGTGAAGATGATTCATGACCTAACTCCACGGGGTATTCGAGATGTGCCCCTCTAAGCGTCCGAACTTCGTCCGAACTCCGTTAATTCGAATAGTTGAATCATCCTCGTCCCAGGGTTTTAAAATGTCATGTCATCATATGTTTGCGCATTGCATTTGTTAAGCATATGCGTGGTGATTGATTGTTCTCTCCCGATGTTTGTTTTTCGTTAGATCAAGCAACCGGGGTTACTCCACAATACCCGAAGAGCCGTACTACCAGCACGTTGAGCAAGGCAAGCGTAATCCCCCCTCTGAGCATATCTTATCCTATTTTCCGCAAATATTTTCTACACTATAATATTGCATGCGGTTCCAAATGTCAATTTTGCTTGGATTAGAGTATCCTATAGTTGCATTAAGATTCCGATGCCAATTACCTGTTTCCCCTCCAATTATCCATAGGATTGTACTGTTGGCCTGAAATAATTAACTATGCAGTGTTGATGCTTAGCCATGCTTAGTTAAAATGCTTAGCAGTCCGGTGGGTGTTTCATGGTTGGAAACAGGTGATGAGATGTACAGATGATGGTGGAGAGTTTGTGGTGACAGGTAATAAGATGCTTAAAGGTGGGGATGAGAGGCCACTTCGGTATTCTGGTGTTTTGTCTCACTCTCGCCGCCTAGGTGCGAGTTCTTTACCTCTTGAACCAAGAATGAGCGCGCTTCCTTTCGGTGGGGTATATGGAGCCCTCGTCGACCGACTAACTTGAGCGGGACTAGCCAGGGTCCTCTAGTTTGAGCTTCCATTTGCGCGTGCATGAGGATGGTGGTATGAACTGGGATGAGGATGTGGTGTCTAGGAAAATGAGTGGCCACGGGGCAGGGTGTTGACGATCGCTGCTCCGTCCTCACTGATGATCCTGGGTTAGTCTTTAACAAGGTAAAGGTTGTAACCGTTCCCACTCAGCCGGCTTTCCCCGGAAGAGAGCTACGTGTAGGCAATGAGCCGGGCGGTACCGAAGGTAAACACAGTGCACCCCTGCAGGGATAAATCTTTTCGAAAAGCCGTGTCCACGGTTACGGACAACTTGGGAAAGGACGATAAGACCATAGAATAACTTTAACGGAATGATTAAAACCTGGGTACTAGAGGTACCACTCACGAATGCAAGGTGAGCTTCCTCGAGGATGATTCGGGGAGGTGCCTTTGGTGAACAGGTACAATGGTTGATGATGGTTGGTGATGAAAGGTGATGAAAGAAAGAGTACTTCTTACCTCTTTTTAAAATACTCTGAATAGTCGATGCCATTGAGTTATGTTTTCATAAATAAATTCAGCTTTATGCAAAAAACAGCCATAAAACCTTGAAGGCCAATCATCGAGCATATATTAGCTCTTAATCTTGCGAGTTCGTCGAACTCAACGTCGTTTGCTTATTTTCAGGAGAGGACTTAACCGACCTCGAAGGTGGGTTCTTTGTGGACGTCGACGAGTAGTCTGGGGTTCCCAGGTGGCAGCTTGGGACATCCCGGATCAGCTGGCGCTGGATGTTTATCTGTAGGCCTCTTAGGCCATATTTTGGTTCTTGTTGTTTAGAACAACACACTTCGCTTCCGCATGTTGTACTGTTGGGTCTGTGACCTCTGGTTGTCATTTGCTATCTTTCTCTATTATAAGAGTTGAACTATATGATTTGTGTCGTAGAGTCTGTGATGTGTCAGTTGTTCCACAAGTCTTGATCTCTCTATTATGCTTTGATAGTGTGTCTGCTGGTATCGGATAACCAGAGACACAGTATCACTGTATAGCAGTCGGGTCGGGGCGCTACAATAATACCAATAGAGAATAATTTAATTGTGGGCTTTTCTTTAATAGGAATTTGACTAGATTAGAGGGATGCAAAAATGTTGCCTTGTTGACTAAAGATAATTGGAACAATTCTACTTGCCTTTGCCCCCTGTTGCCTTTGTTGCTTGCTCAAATGGATCAATGTTGCCTTCTTATCCTTGCTGCCTATTTGCCTCTAGATGATCCAAATGACCCCAAGATGATCCATGATCCTTTGCCACCTTAGATAAAATTCCCTCTAATCACCACTTGGGTATTAGGACATGTTCCTAATATCCAGTAGTCGAGTTCCAACAACAAATTGCCTCACCCTTGTGGTGAAGGCAAACATTTTAATCATAAAAAACTTTCTTTTTGTCCTAGTTTATTTGTATTTGACCTTCAATTGCTTTTATGCATACAAAAGAAATCTATTAACAAGGTTGCAAGGCTTGTTACCAAATTACTTCTATATAACACAGAGCATTTGAATTTCACCCAAGTTTAACTAGAGATGTGGTGAAGAACAACTTCTGGTTTTCTTTCGTTCTTGTGTGTTTTGTCTTGCAGGAATGAATTGGAGAAGATTGGAATATAGAAGATCAAGATTATGATGAGAAGATCAAGATTTAGTGTTAGAATTCTTTTTGTTTATTTGTAATTTTCTTTTCAGTTGGATGAGATATGTACTTATTCGATAAATACTGTAATATGATGTATTATTTCAAATTCCACTTGTGAAGTTTGTATAGTGGTCACGTTCCATTTGTTGTATCTAAATAGACTTTGGACATTCAGATTTTGATTGGAAGATGTGTGTAATGATAAGATAAAATGATGAATTGAGATGATATATGGATAGATAAATGATGATCTGTTAAGATGATAGATGTATTAAGATATTGTAGGAATGAGATGACAGAATGTATATAAGATATTGTATGAGTAAATGTTTAATTGATTTGAGTTATAACTTGTCATATATTATCTAATTGTGTTTAGAAGTGTCGAGAAATAGGAAAGGTCATGTCCAATTCTAGAGTGCTTCGATAGAAGATTCTAATTTTTAATTAGTTGTTATAAAGATCATGTCGAAGTTTATAGCACTCAACAGGATGATCTAGCTCCTAATTCATCGAGTCGAGAGAAACATCGATCCCTTTGTCTCTTTTCTTAAAAGCGTCAAAATTTCCCGCATTTTCAGATGCATGTTATGCAAATGCACAATTCTTATTTCTACCCTTTCGACTCTCTAAACCGTGGGGTATTACAGAGGACACCTCTGGCTACTAGACGCAGCAGTCGCGGCTTTCCCCCGACGAGGCCATCGATCTGAACGAGGCGCCGTTGATGTTCAGGGAATCGCCGGCGCTGCGGCGGACGCCAGCCACAAGCGTTGACGCGACTGCTTTCCGCGGCCTCCTCTTCGGCAACGTGGCCGACCAACTCGGCTAGGTGCGTGCTATTTATCTTCCTGATCCGCTCTCATTTATTGTGTTCTCCAGCCGATTGTTTGTTGGGCGCACTTATTGCGAGCGGCCGGATGCAAATTGTTGTTGGGTATATTTATTGCCGGAGGCCGGATGCAAATTGTTGTTTTGTGGCGTAGGATGCTGGTGCGAGGTGATGACTGAAATGATCGCCGGTGGTGGCTACGCCCACGCCGACACAAATCAGTTCGGCCAGGGCGACGAAGGGGATGGCGACCACGGCCAGGGCCAGGAAGGGGAGGGTGAAGAAGAGGACGACGAAGAGGAGGAGGATGGCGGTAGGAAGGCAGGTTACAGGGGCCGCACTTGGTGCGACACGGAGAACAAGTTGTTGTGCGAGTCGTGGATGAACATGAGCATGTGCGGCACGAAGGGCGCCAATCAAAAGAGGGATGTCTATTGGGCACGCATACATAAGGACTACACTGAAAGAAGGTCGTATCCACCTTATGTTGAGTTGCCCAATCGCAATACTGATAACCCCCAAGAGCAAGGGATCACTGTAGCACCTCTAAATGTGGAAGTAAGGTATCGATCCGCAGGAGCAAGAAGGAAAAGTTATCTATTCCCTACAACTAAAGTGTCACAAGTTTTAGTTGATTATGCACTAAACAAGTTTAGAGAACAAGATGGTTGGTTTGATGGATGTAAAAGTGTCCCAATCCTCTTCTTTGAAAGAGGACAAGACAAAGGTAGTAGCAAGTGAAAGCTCTCAAAGAGAGAAAGCCCAATCCTCTATGTAGCAAGAGGACAAGCTCAAGTGTGTGTTTCTTATAGGAACAATGGACATGGTTCATGGGTTCACTTAATCCTCTCTCTCTCTCTCATCTACGGTGATCATCATGTTATAGATAAAGTAGACACAATTGTCATGTTTTAATGGTAGCTTTTTATGACGGCTATATGTCCTAAAACACATAGTTGAAAGAAATACTCATTTGTGTTGCTAGGTCACCCCTCGTAAGGCTAGCGTGGTTTCTCTCACTCCCACATCATACTCTTTCTTTTTACCCCCAGATAAAGGACGTTGGGCGGTACTGTGTCACTCAATACCTATGCCGTGTCACATCGGCCATCCTGTATCCACATACATCATACTTCATAGTATGACAAATCACAAAAACTCCAACACAACGGTAAATGCATAACAAATCATCTCACACCACAATATTCACCACAAAGGTATTACATAGATGACCGTAATCATGTTCAGCAGCTCATACGGTACTAATTAGTGAAGCTCAAGAGAGAGGAGAGATACAAAAGTTACCACCACAAACCCTAGTCCAGGGGGTGGACTACTCCCCCTTCATCATAGTGATGACGGTGAAGAAGTTCTTGCTGTAGATGTTGATGATGAACACGGCGGAGGGGGGTGGAGCCCTCCGGAGGCGATTCCGGCGGCGTTTCCCCCCTCCGATCTTCTCCGGCGGCAGCCTTCTGTCTCTCTGTTTCGTGGTTCTGTGTTTCTCCGCCGCCTCCTTTCGCGAAACGTCATGGGACCTTTTTTATAGGCGTTTTTAGGTCAAGACGAATGCGGTGGAGAAAGGATCGACGGCTGCGGAGCCACGAGGCCCAAACGGGGTAGTCCCACGCGGGCACTGTACCTGGCCGCGTGGGCCACCCCCTTTTTGCCTTGCGTGCTCCGTTTGCTTGATTCCTTCGCTCCTACGTCTTCTTCCTTCCAAAATAACGACCTCTGTATTTTTCCAGAATTTTATGACGACGTTTGGGTCCCTGAAACATAAAAGGAAAGAAATAGGGTTTTCTGCCTGCGCAGGGTTAATTCCATAAAAATAGGAAACAATTATTTTATTTCCTAAAATCATTAAATAACAGTGGTATAACCCTTATATGATGCAAATATGATTAGAATATGAGTGAATAAAGTGCAAAGTTCATGCATGCATTTTACATGCATCAAATACCAAATCGGTTGAGAGCCGGTGGGGCGTCATCTCGACTCTCACTAGCAAGTTTCATGGTTGCCATGAGCAAATCATGAATAGAGATGAGAGTGGCAGGAATGACACCGACAAGGTTAGCCGGTCATCTTAACTTGCGGCATACTTGTAACCGGCCATGTTTACAAGCATACTTGACTTGTTTTTTGTTCGTGTAGTTGAAAGATGTCGGCTACATGTACATCGACTTGGAGATGGATCATAAGAAGCCATACAAGTTGATGCATTGCTGGGAGAAGCTTCGGGACTGCCCGAAGTGGAAGCGCCATGTCAAGGATACCGCCGAGGGAGATGAAAGAAGGCTGCCGGCCGCCAGCGCCGACCGTCCAGAGATGCGAGTCAAGGCGTGCAAGGCGGCCGCCAGGGCTGGCAAGAAGCCGGCGGCCTCAGGCAGCATCCAAGAGTCGGTGAAGCTCTACGTTGCCGAGGTGGCCACGTCGAGTGCCGAGAAGAAGAAGATACAAGCCGCGTCCGACAAAAAGTGGGCGCTCTACTTCAAGATGCAAAGGACCAAGCTCAAGGCCCAGGAGAAGAAGGAGGAGCGTCTGTTAATGGCCACCAACACGAACGACATGAGCCCCAACCAGAAGGCTACTTCGTGGCCGAACGAAGGCGCATTCAGGCTGAGAAGACGGCGGCCGAAGCGGCGGCGCTCGATGAATCCGAAGAGGAAGGCGAGGAGGGCAAGGAGGAGGAAGCCGACGCGTGATCGGCATGCACCATTGCGCCGGGGGGCGCCCTTTTGATGGCCGGCATTGGAGACTAGTTCTCCGGCGCGGTCGAACCTTTTTTGATGGCCGGCGTTGGAGACTTGTTCTCCAGCGCGGTCGAAACTATGTCATGGTCGTGATTTGGTACTTCTAATCCGGCGCGGCTGAACAGTTTGATTGCCGGAACCATTCGAGATTTTTATTAATGCATGAATCTACTTATTACATACGATTACAACTAGGAATTAAGAAAACTACTCCTCGTCATCGGAGTCAGCCATGGGTGGCGGTGTTTCAGGCCCGTCGTCCGCCGGCGCCGCGTCTGGAGTTCCCGGCTGCCACTCCGTTTCTGGTGCCTGGGGGACGGCCGGTCCTTCATACGCGCCAGCCACACGGGACGGCCACGGGGACCAAGGTTCCCACGGTGAGAAAGCAGGGCGTGCCGGGGATGGAGTTGCGGGCTCGCCATCCTGTTCCACATCATCGTCGTCCTACTCCTGTTCGGCCTCCTGATCGGCATCGGCCTCCTGATCGGCGGCGACCACGGCCGCCTGCTCCTGATCGGCGACCACCACGGCCGCCTGCTCCTGATCGGCGACCAACACGGCCTCCTTCTCCTCCTCCTGATCGGGCAGCACGGCCTTCTTCTCAGGCGACGACATGGCGAGCGAGATGTGGGCGGTTGTGCGCGGAGAGAATGTGAGCGACGTGCGGCCGGCGAGGATGGTTATATTGTTGCGAAGCGGTACGAACGCAACCCCGAAGCGACGCGGCGGCGGTTGCACGTCCACACGAACCGTCGTGTTCCGAAGCGACGCGGCGGTGAACCGACGGCGGTTCGTGCGCCCGCAAGGTGTTCGATCTAATGCTCAAAACTAGGGTCATTTGGGGGGTGGGCCTTTGGGGTGTGCCGCTGTGGGCTGCACCCTCCAATTGGCCGGACACATGTCCGGCACCCCCAATTGGGCCTCGATTGGGGGGTGCCAGACACATATTTGGAGGACCTCGGTGGAGATGCTCTTAGGGGCGCGTTTGGTAGTCTACATCCAAGTTTTGATTACTACAGCATATGCCATGCTACTTTGATAACAAGTATAGATTTTCAACATGTTATCATCTTATTATCGGATCCATCGTAACCTTTACGACACACTAGATTATAGAAATGGTCATGGCAACTGTTCAACATAAACTCTAGAATTTTCTACATATTTTGTTGCATAACCATACACTACACTTCTCTGTTAAGATATTTGTTAGGTTGTATACTTTGAAATCTCTGCCAACATATTTATAATATTAAAAAAAAATTACACAACAATAAACATATACGTTCTATAATTCATCAGTTGTAAAAGAGCATGGATGCATATGTTTTCCCTCTCTTTTTTCCACATTTAAGGTTGTTTCATATCTTGTAAAGGGTAATATCTCCCAAAGGAAAAATCCTTCTTGCACAACTCAGATATATTTTCAACGATATACATTGAAACTTTATAAGAAATCATTTAGAAAAAATATTGTATGATTAACAATGCTTACTAAATACTATACAACAAATATTTGCTAAAGCCACAATATGATAAAAACTTAAGAAAGCATACAAGTTTAGTACAAATATATTTACTTTAACGCGCCCGGGTCCCAAATTAAGTTGGAACGACTCTTGCCTAGATTGACTTTACACTATGTATGGACTCTGCATGCTCGAGCACGTGTCTGTGCCTCCTCTATCTGTTTGTACCACCCGCGTCCCTAACCACCACTCCACTCCACTGGTTGATGTTCATCGCAATCAGAACCAGAAAATCGAAGTCCTGGAATTGGGCAGCACAGATAACTGAATCTTTACATGAAAAAACTAGTCATGACAACTTCACCACATACAAGATAACTTAATCTTCACCATAACCGGTCACTGTGTCGTTCTCGTACAAAATTTGGACTTTTGTGTACACTATGGGCGAAGTTGAGGTGTAGGTTCTGATGCATGTCACCTATTTGATGGAATGTTTGCCACATATTTTCACCCACGAGACAAAGAGATGAGAGAAAACAAATATTAGGGGTTAGTTTGCCAAAAATCTAATAAAACATTATGGCTTGTCTGACTACTCTCAGGACGGGTTTATCAGGCGTCTAACGACAACACTACAAGAAGACGAATTTGACCAACCTCATGCAGTAATTAACCGTGGAACGATGTTTTGGTAAGTTTTAATTAGTGCCGACCATCGAGCCGGGCCGACCCAACCCGTGGATGCCCTTTATAAACGGGCCGTGTTGTGTCAGCCCAAAGGACTAAAATTGACGATCGACTTTGCACGGGAAATAAAAATATTATTAGAAATTACCCAACAAGAAAACATATGCGCGTGGGCGCAACTGATTTTGCTCCCGAATTCTTACTGCAGATCGACATCGGAGGTGGCCCAAACCCTTCCTCATCTCTGGGTGCCTAGGTATCACCGTGAGCCTTTCCCCTTTTGAAGGTCGCCATTAACCTTAAGGCTATGCCATCCTAAGGTTCTACTAAATGGAGTCCTCATATAACATTTCTTCCTGTCGGATCACTTGTTGGAAAAACATAATGCTCACACATGTTCCACACGGACAAGGAAGCATAATATAATGAAAGCCGTCTGAGATTCTTTTTATAGGACTACTCTATCGGACTACTCTGAGGAGAAAGGATCCTTGCCTAGAAGAGAATAAGGGATCCAGAAAAGTTTGAGCCAGCCCCACCCTACCTCGTTGAAAGAAGATCTCATTCATCTGATGTTGATACTGACGAGAGCAAGGCGATGAAGTCGGCGGTGTCAAACGGATAGACAACTTACTTAACCGGGAAAGCGTTGGCAACAATATAAAGAAAGGGGTCCATGTAGCTGCTGCGCCCGCCCACTGAGGAGCAGGTTCGGCATCTACTACGCGGGCCGTATGCGAGCTATTTCGGTCGACCTTCTGGACCGTTTCTGGGAATTTTTTGGCCTTGTGGACCATTTTTTATTAAAAATACAAAAAAATCTAAAAAAAAGCAAGAAACAAATACATATCTAAAAAAATGTGAAAAATATAAAAGGGACGCGCCGGGCCAGCCTTAAGGCTTGAGTTTGGCGATTAGAATCCATGCGGCTGGCCCGGCCCGCTAAGCACGCCCAGATGACCAGCACTAGAGTCGATCAATGAACGTTTTTTTTAACTCTTTCGCTGATCTCGCAAACAAAATCGGCAAATCAACCGCGCTGGGTCACGTCCCGCCGGTCGCCGGACAACGGATAAGTTAACAGACGCTTGGCTTGTCGCGTTCCGGCACCAAGCACCACTGATCCGCCGACCGCCGGGGCCGCACAGCAATGGCCGCGGCAGGCGCGGCATCCTCCCTCGTCCCCTCCAGCTCCCCGCGCCGCCTTCCCGTCCGCCCCACCCGCAAACCTCTCCTAGCCGCCATCCCCAAGACTGCCCTGAGGACGCTGTCCCCCAAGCCGCCCCGCCTCCTGCACCCCCTCGCCGCGTCCTCGTCGTCGCCGCCTCCCCCCGAGGACGCTGAGACGACGACAGACCCCGTCAAGCTCGCCTTCGCCCGCGCGGCCGCCTACAAGAAGGAGAGGGCCAATCCGACGCCCAAGCCTCCGCCACCGCCGCCGAAGGGGAAGGAGTCCGGCGGCGGCAAGGGGGCCTTCGAGCGGGCGCTGGAGTACAGGAACGGCAACGGGGGTGGATCGGACGGAGGCGGCTCCGCGCTTCCCAACGCGTCGCCGACTTTTGGTGAGTAGAGTCTCATACTCACTTGGTTTGCGTCGTCAGTGGACGCGCTCTACACTTGCTCTGTTCGCTACTGGGATAGCGGAACTGTTGGAAATCAGAAGTAAAGGGTTAGTTTATGGGTGTGTGCTTTGAGTTGAAAATATAATCGCTAAATGGGGATGTCAATGCTTCCTTTATTTTCTGTTCTTATCGTATGCTACCTGCTGATGGAAATGTGTTTGTGCTGTTGTCTGTTGTATGTGTAGAGTGAGTGTTTCAAAAAGATCACTATTTAAGTTGAATTGTATTGCCATATTATCAGTAGCTGCTCTTTGAATTGCACAGGTAGTTGTTCACCGTTATCCATAATACTTATTTTATTTTTAGGCCAAAGAACGTTTGCTGGTAAAGATGGTGCATTCGGCAAGGCAAAGAAGAAGGGGGAGTATGAGTACGATGACACGGATTTCTTGGGCCTCGACTTCTTTGAGAAAAAGCGTTATCAAGGGCCACCTCCAGGGCTGTCTTCAGCATTTGATCCTTTTTCAAATGAAGATTTTCCTGAGGTGGAGATAGTAGTTGGCGATCCTAGTAAATTCGGAAAACCGCGTCGTTCAGCAGAAAATCAACCGGTAGATGGGAGTGAGTCTGAGAAAACATCAAGTTCAACAGCGCCGAACAAAATGACGGTAGCAAGGTTGAGGAAACACCAAATTCAACTGTTCTACAGCCAGAAGAAGATGGAAAACCAGAATCCTATAAACCCAGGGTTACATCATGGGGAATGTTTCCACGGCCACAGAACATTTCAAAGGCGGTAAGATGCAACAGTTTTCATACCCCTCTAGTTTTAAAAGATGTTGTGCAGTTTGCTTCCGGATATGGATTTATTCTTAATTTGTATATTTCTTTGCTTTACAATGAACTTATGTTGGAGAACAGAAGTAATGATTTGGTCACAATGGTATGATACAATAAAACGATGTGCATAATATATTTATATGCCAATTAGTATCCGTTTTAACTTTGTCTGGAGAAATTGATAAACATTTACCGCACCTGGCGACATTTTTCAGCATTGGCATCTGAATCTAAAGATTTTCAGGAGTCACCTATTTCTGTAAACAAAAGCTTGTTGCTGTCATGGTAAATTGGTATTGTCCACTTTTACTGCTTACTAACAATAACTAATCTTGCAATCACCTTTAATGTAAACTTTTTTTATCATACATACTATTTACTCTGCAAGGCTACCCACACAAATGGGGAAATTAATCACCCTAATATTATTTTTGCAGCGCAATTATTTGTCTGTTCTGTAAAAATTACTAATCGTCACAAAACATGATTTGAACAGTCATCTTAAAAGCACAATGTCCGGTTCTAGTTCTGGCCATATCATATGCATTGTTATGGATAATACGGAGTCATCCAAGATGGCTCTAGGCCATTGTCCAGGAATCACGTGCAAGGAGCCAGAACGGGAACGTGACATAGGACTGGTTTGAACTGTTAACAATTATATTGGCATGTCTGAAGTAAAAGATGAAAGCACTTATAAACTTTTCAGTCTGTGTTGCTTTTTGCTTGTTTGACTGATATACTAGCAAAAACACCTGAAATTCAGTTGAAACAGATTTTGTAGTATTGTGCTCTTGTCCACATTGCTTGGCTCGTTTTACTGATAAACTACATGTTTCAAAATCGTTTCCGTTCTAGGATCATTAGCATTGTTTATTTGCTATAATTCGCTTAGAGAATAATATATGCTTATGGTAGTGCTGCCAATTCCACTTTTGATTTTTCCCATTACACTTCTTAATTAGTATGGTGGTGGGAGAAATATAAACCCTGGTGAGAGACTCAAAGTGCTGAAGAGAAGGCAGCTAAAGATAAGCGCACCAGAGAACTCCTAGCTGCATATATGGGTGGACGAAACAAGACAATGGATGCAAAAACCAAGGCAGAGTGCACCGAGGTACATGACTGAAACATCATTCATTTTAAATTAATTGGCAGCCGTTTGTTAATTAAGTACCTGTGGCTACTGTACTTGTGTGGGTATTCGTATGTCACAGGAGGAATATTTAATTATGTTCATCTGCACTGTACTGTGTCCGTGAACTTGAGGATACATTGTAGCTATTTGTGTGGCTGAAAAGAGAACTTATAAGTACTTAGTCTTTCATGAATTAACTTCTTGATCAACAAACCAAGTTTTATTTTGCTAGTGGTCTGCACACATAGAATGCGCACAGCCATTTTTGGCTAGTGAAATGTAATGGCGTTGAAGGACAGTAGGAAATGTCTGATGTTGTTTGGTATTAATACAATCAGTTGGGCGATGAATAAGAGCAGCAGCTAAAATAAGTTCCAATGGAGGTTATGGATATTATTTGCTTATGAACATGAGATTGGGGAGAAGCAATTCCATGTTATGTGGAAATTTTAATGTAAGGTCATTGCTCTTTAAGGTCACATTCAGGTTTTGAGTTAGTTGCCAGTTTATCCTTTTGAACCCCATATTAATCCTACCTATTACTTCTTTAATTTCATGTGTCTTTGCTGTTTGCATACTTCAGTAATGTTCATGGAATTTGTATATTTTGCATGTTTAAGGCATTGAAGGAAGGTAATGAGCTCATGAATGCTGGAAGGCTCCAACAAGCTTTGCCTTATTATGAAAAGGTGATGCAGGCCGCGGATTTTAAGGTACACTTTACGGAATATCATGTATGAAGATAAATGCAATAATAAGATATATATCTGCGGTGGCCTCATTAATGATTTGTTAGATATGGTAAGTGAACCCATCAACCACAAACTTCTTTATTGCGAGAAATGCTGAATTCAGAAAGCCCTGCCATTTAGAGTTTACTGGATACCATAGAATTGCACTCTTTTGGCATAACGTGCTGCTCCTCAGGGACAATTTTCTAGAATATGATTTGTTTGCCTATTTTGTTAGACCATAGCTACTGAATGAATACTTTTGTTGTAGATTTATTGTCCAATTAGTGATACCTAGAATTGAGCAACATCATTTTCTTGCATTATGTGCTCCAGTTTAGATGCAAAACCTCTATTTTTATTTGTCACACATATGTGCCCTCTAATTTGCTTGTATTCCTGCGTCTTAGTGGTGTCTTCTTTTATTTTCTGTCATATCTTTTTACTCAAAGTAAGTTACTGCAGACGGAACTTCATGGAATGGCTGCTTTGCAGTGGTCCATCTGTCTAGATTCACTCTGCAGGTAGTTCCCTTTGTTGCCGATATCCTTTTCCTGCATGGCTGCATCGCTATTTTAATTCATCAAGCATGGATGTTTTTCCCGATAAAGTGCAAAACTATGCATCATTCCAATCCACTGATCAAACCTATATATTTTGTTCTCCTGTTTTGGAAGTGGTATTTTGTACTGTATACTATGGTTCCTGTATGTGTAAATCCATGTTCGTACCCATGTTTATTGTGCAGTTTTTGACATGCGTGCAATGAACTTTTACAATAAGTTTGACAATAATTGAAAGGTGTATCGATACTGTTACTCTGTCACACTCATGGCTCTGTAGTTCTGAAATTAAGTTGTGTTGTTTCCTATGTAAGATTCTCTCATTGTTGCATGTATTATCCACGAATTATCTTACTCCGACAGGTCCAAGGAAGCCATGGGCATGTATAGCAAGCTCAAATATCACCCGAACACTCTAGTTAGCAAGAAAGCGAAAATGTTCATGTTCAGCTTCCAGGTAAAGCTTCTCAAAATGCTTAAGCAGAGTTTGAAACCAGGCTTTGAACAACTGTGAGCCTATGTATGTGTGGTAAACACTGTACATTCTGCACTGGTCGTCCATCTAATCAACAGTTCCTTCGTTTTTTTCCTGTCACGCGAAGGCGGCGGACTTCCTGAAGGTCGACGGCGTGCCTGTGCCCCGGAACACAGGCTACGAGGGTTACTTCGACCAATTTGGCGGCCAGAGGAATTACTACGCCAACCCGGACGAGCCCGAGGTAGGGATTCGGCAGATTATCCCGTACATGATCTTTCTTGCGTCCCCTATCTTCTTCGTTGCTTTTGTCGCTTTGAGAAAATCCTTAATGTTGTAAGAAAACACCTGCAAGCGTATGGTTCAGTGCTGCCTCATATAGTCATCTCATCTGAATGGATGCGCAGCGTTGCTCTATCCTTCATGCGGGCTTTGCTCGAGCGTATGGCCTACATTCATTGTGATCAAAGCCCAATGGCCCGTTTTGAGCGGTTGACAGTGCAGGATGGATTCACAAATTTTTAGCGTTTTATGCGAGGGATATGTACACGTCCTGTTTGTACTACCTGAACAAAAGTGTCGTTAACTTGAAAGATCGGTCTTAAGATAAGGAAATGCAGTACCAGTAAGGCACAGTAGAACGGAAGAGCAAGCCTTTTCTAAATTCTAATTGAAAGCGAATATCTGACCAGAGATCGCCGTCACAACTAAATTCAGAGTCTGACTTGGGTAGCTCTTCCCCCAGAGGATGAAGCCGCAAAACGGAAAATTCAGGTGAGGTTTCAGGTGATGAGGGATCAGTACCGGATTCAGACACCCCCGTTTCGGCTACAGAAGGTACAGAGGCCCCCTTCTTTTCAGCTTATTTTCCAGATTCTCTAAGAAGCTACCCTCCATCAGCTTCTCCCAGAATCCTGTTTTTTAAATTTGTTTAAACTTCTAAATAAGTATTGGGAAGACAAATTTAGAAGTTTAAACAAATTGAAAAAACGAGATTCTGGGAGAAGCTGATGGAGGGTAGCTTCTGATAGAATCTGAAAAATAAGCTGAAAAGAAGGGGGCCAGAGAGGGGTACCACTACAAAAAGGTCTCCCTTTTAGAAGGGAACCTCACGAACGAGAGCAGGCTACGTGGTGACTGGTGGGCGCTGGCGAAAACGAATTTGGCCACTGCCACCGTGTACCACCGAAGCCAACCGCGCGCAGGAACCAAGCCCCGCGTACCTCCGCCCGAGCTGCCTGTACATCCATCCACGGGACCCAAGACGCATGCGTCCTTTTGCATGCAATGAAGGAGCGAACCCGCGTGTACGCCCACGTATGTCTGGCCGGCCGGCCGAGCGTACATCCTGCCATGTCCAACAGATCGATCGCGTACGTACTCTACTATCCCAGCAAAAATTAGTAGCAAGATGTACAGATCCAGCAAAAATTAGTAGTATGCTGTACAGAGGGCGGTGTATAATAACACGGCGTATAACTAAACATACACATGTTGTACAACTATATAGATAAGAGTTGTACAACTATACGTACACAGGTTGTATAATAATACGGAAAATTATTGTAATTAACAGGTTGTATAACTACAAAAGACAAATTGTACAACTAACATGTTGTACAACTATATACTAGACAGACACAGATTGTACAGACACAGATTATACAACTAGACAGACACAAGTTGTACAGACATAAGTTGTACAACTATATAGCCACATGTTGTACGGAAATCCCTTTTGATCTCGGGCACCAGTGCTCCTGGTGCCCAATTTTTTTAAAACTTTATTCTTTTGCCAAAAAATCACAAAAAAATCACACAGGACATGTGTGCTTAACTCATAAATTTACAAAAAAAAACTCGAAATAATTTGACCTGTGCAAAAAAAAGAAATCTGGCCATGTTTGCACGTTTTTGAATTTGCTTTCTTGACTGCTGATATTTGTTATTTTCACACAGCCTGCAAATCTTAACATTTTTTTTTGCCAATTTTTCCTATGGTAACGAACATTCAAATCTATGTGCTTGATTTTTTTTGAGAATTTTATGTGTAACAACAATTTTTTGAAAAAAAAATCGGGGTACGAGGAGCACTGGTGCCCGAGATCCAAAACTCCGCGTCCCATGTTGTACTACTATACAAACATAGTTTGTACAAACACAGATTGTACAACTATACAGACATAGGTTGTAGAACTATACATAACCGGTTGTACAAAAAAAAAGTTCGTCGAAACCTATCAACATGAGATCTAATTTTGAAAATCTCGACACGAGTAGTTCAAAAGTGAAAACGGATCGTAATTCGGATAAACGGTTCTCAAGATATTTCGTTTTTAAAAAACGAATCTCGAAATAAATGCGATACAAACCTGGGCGGGAAAAAGAGAAGAAAACCCACCAAAATTCTCTCATGCTGCCACTTGTTACACATGCAAGCACCCACGATGACCGTGTAAAAGGAGAAGCTGACACTTGTCACGACCACAACGCACGCAGGTTTACCTTCGCGAAGGAACCACACGAAGGAACCTTTAATTAGTGATTTCGTACAGAGAGAGATGGGGGTGTCGATTTGGGCCGGACCACACCGTGGTACCTATCTATCAATGTCGATCCACACACCTTTACAGCCGACCACAGGTTGGGCTGGCCCACGGCACACCAGAACCTGCCCCCGTTCCTATGCAATTATTATCTCATAATCTTGCACCTGTCTGTCTCCATGGCGCAAGCCACACGAACTTGCCGTCCGTGCAAGCAAATCTGCCTTTTCTTCTCGGGTCGGGTCCTACACCACTCGCGTCATCTCTCTCCGCCGATCCTTCACTTGAAAGAATACACACACGCACGCAGTCAGACGTATGTATCTCGTTGTCAAAGTGTACAGGCCACTTTGGTCAAAATGCCGCAAAAGTCTTTATAGCTTGAAGGGAGCCCATGCGGCCGCCATGTGTGATTACCAAGGTTTTGGTTTCCGGTAGAAAAAAAAAATCTAGAGGGTGGTCGGGATTACCGGTTACCGCGGTAACAGGAAAATCACGACCGGTTATTGGACGAATTTGAAAACCAAAATTTAAAAATTTAAAAAAATTGATTCCGCTTAGACCATTTGTCGAGAGCCTTTGTTGAAATTTAAAAAATTCAAAAACTTTCTGTATTTTTTCCTGGGGAGGTGGTCGGAATATCCGGTCACCGGACCGGATGATAACCGGATTTTCCGACCGGTAACCAAAATCTTGGTGATTACATACATGCGGAAGGGGAGTTTAATTAGAAGTCAAAGAGCTTTTCAGGACGGTTTGACAAAACCACAAAAGCAGGGGGAAAGGTGCTCCTTGGCCGCAAATCTCTTTTCCTCTGCTTGGACGCGCAGCATCCGCATGCACAGGACCGCAACCATTATCCATCACCGTACGTGCAGTTCACCCCCACCTTAACTTTAGGGCTGTTGTTTAGTGTTAGTGTTAGGCTAATGATAGGGGCCAGCCAAGCGCGAGTGAATCCTGTAAACGGACGTGTGGTTAATTTGGAGCGCATGCGGACGCCACACAGCAGTAATGCTTCGAGGACGTACATGAGTCAAACGACGGAAACTTAACTGTCAGAGGTCACCCCGTCCGTCGCGGACTCGCGGTACAATGAGTCAGGGAGCTCCGGGCAAAAGACAGTAGCCGTTGGAGCTTGCTGGAGTCTCTCTGACTGACAGCGCCAGCAGGCAGGCAGGCAGGCAGAGACCCACCATCACAATTCACAAATAGTAGTAGCAGCAATAACCACAGACAGGCTGCGCAGAGGCGCACGAAACCGTACCGAATTCCCGTCAGCACAGGCCCCAGCCGATCGAAGACGACGAAAAGCACCCAGTCCTACCTCTGTCGGTAGCGTCAGTGAGCAATGCGTCAGCGAAAAGCAAAAGCGAACTCCTACTAGCCGTTGCGAGCTGCCCTGTGTGTGCGGTGCGGTGGCCGCTCCTGATGGATCGATCATCTCGAGGATGCTGCAGCGGCGGCGAGCACTAGGAAGGACTGCACGAACGCCCCGCCCCAGGCCGCGACCGGGAACGCATTTACGCAAAGCCATCGTTCCCCGCGCCTTTGATTGCCGCGTGCGGCGAGGCGAGGCTCCCCGGTTCGGAGACAGCCGATAAGCATAAATTAAATACTGGAGTCAAAGGATCAAAGCGCTAGCTGCAACTTGCAACGACGCCGACGGCCGGCCGGCTTGGTCGTCGACTTGGTAATTGTTCGTGGCTTGGTCCGTCGGTGACCGCGTGCCTTTCCGACGGTGCGGTTTGGTTCACTACACCGTAGGACGCGTCCGGTCCTTGCAATTGTTGGTAGGCTTGTAGGTTAAGTTAAGATCATCCATCATCACGGCATCCCAAAAAGAAGAGAGGCCATCGATCATCACGGCATCAATGGCGACAGCGGGGATTGTGCGGATTACGTTTTGTCCTACTCGACGTGCGTGCTTGCTCACCAACGGGCCGGTGCTCGTTTCGCTTTCGCTTTGCGATGATACAAAGTGCCAGCCATCATATTTTTTCTTCGTCGTGGATCTTTGATTTTATATGGTGGTACATCCACTGTAGTTGTAACATGGGACTGTTACTCCCTCCGTTTCTGAATTTAGGGTGTATAGTTTTCTGTACGAATATTAAGACATGAGTATTTTGCATAGAGTGGACTTATTTTTTTCTGGAAAATCGCAAGAGACGAGTTCTTAATCTATACCAATATAAAAAGGCACAGAGGGGGGCAGATCCATAAAATCGTGGCCGTTCAACCTGACGATCAACGCTCAATATTCCTCCCGCACTTAGCGGTAAAACAGTGTCAGTCACCGCTGATCCCGCACGACCCGTCAAAAACATCCACGAACGAATCCCCATCAATCACCGGAAATAATCCATGTCAAGTTGTCAACTGTCCCCTGCCCAGCAATCACCGGAAATAAAGGTTAGTGTTGCTGCACCTGGTGTTGCTGCAATTCTTACTGAAGTTCTCTGAATCTCTGTCAAGCGTCATCCCATAGCAAAGGTCAATCCAGACTCCAGAGTGCTTGCTTATCTTGCTCAGTTATAACCTGATGGTTCCCTGGGTGTTTAGTTCTTTCTACCGGAAGCTGAATATTTGCTATAGCAATGTGCTTCTCTGAATTTTTTTAATCAGTTTTGTTGTGCTACAGACCTACAGTACACATGCTATTTTTAAAAATGATGCTTCGATGTGTGACTAATCTATACCTGCAGAGCATCTTCTGTTATCTAATCTGATTGTCAAGCACTCCCTGACTCACCTTTGAATGCACACATTTTTTAACTTTTCATAAAAACCTGATACTACTCTGGTATGACTCCCGTGTGTAATGGTACTGGAATCTTACGCCTATGTATGTGTACATGCATCTTTATGCACACGGGATGCCAATTCTAAATCTGACATGAACTATGCACAGGGTAGTTTATCACTTTATTGTACATTAATAAGGTAATATATACTTCTGTTTATCCGTTACTGTGTTAGTAGTTAACAGACTGTTTCATAAGACCCTGAATGGTTTCTACATAATTGGAGAAAATATGCATTTGTAGGCACATATATGTTTGACAATTTGCTCCATGATCACCACTATCTCAAATATATGGCTTATCTATATCAAAATTAGTACACTTGGCTCTTCATGTATCAAAGCAGAATACTTGAGTAGGTGACAAACAAACAACATACTTGATGAGGTGACTGATTTCTCTACTCCAACTATGACCTCAGATATTGTCTAGCTGTTATGCCTCACAGATATTGGGTACGTTTGCCGCAGTTCCGAGTGTCTTATCGTGAGTCGACGACCACTTGGTATGTGACATATAATATACGCTAGCGTTTATTCTGCTCGGTTTGTTCTCTGACATTTAGTGACTTCATTTTAGAATATCACATCAAGTTTCTTCTGAATCATGGACTACTGCTGATTCATTAGTCATTTACTACTATGGTTTCCTTGAGATTGATTATTCTCTGGGAGTATGGATACCTGCTACCAGGGACGTGACACCACCTATAGAGAGTGAAGATGATTTTAAGAAATTTCTGTTGGAGAATCTACGGGACAAGGAGAGTTGAACACATGAACTCAATAGTTTATAGTGAGAACCATCTACTTATCCTATTAGGATGTTGTTCTATTTCTAAGTGTTTGTTTGTAATCTTATGAAATTTGGAGCTAGGGATTGTACCCACTGCCCTTTTTGTCTAAAATATTGTCTAAAATATGTAGGTCACTTTAACATACTTTACTCTTAAGCATTTTTGTGAATTAATTTTACCCAATATTTTGACAGCCATGCTGCGCTCTATGATTCCACTTTAATATAATTTCAGCTGTGATATTTCACTTCAATAAACTAAACATGTGATCCAAGCATTTACGGTTTTAGGTTGCATATACCTAAATAAGGACTTACATATGGCTCATCTTCGTACCATTTATAAGGAGAACTTGGTCTATTTATGTGCCATTGAACAAGGAATTAATTATCAAGATATAAGATATAATTTTATATATTAGTCAAAAATACAAAATCTACCAAATCATCACCACTAATCTTCATCATCACCACTAATATAAAAAGGGAGAGACAAGGGTGATCCAAACGATCTTGACCGTCTAACGCTAGATCCAACGGACCCAATCACCGCTAAAACACATTGTCAGCCTTCATTCTGTTGGACGGTTTTGCCCTCCCACCAAATTGCATAACACGCATCTACGCCACCGAACCCGTACGTTCTTTTTCTCCTCTTCCCTAAAAAAAAAAGAACGACCCCCTTCCCATCCCTAGTGCTCTCCCTTGGCCGCTTCCCTTCGTTGATCTCCTCCCACTCGAGTCCCCGCCCTTCTCTGGCCAATGCCAAAAGCGCCGGAGTCCAGGAATACGGAGGGCCATGGCCGCCGCCTCTTCTACGACCTTCATCGCAAAGCGAGGGGAGAATGATAGTAGCCGACGCCATCGTCCTCGACTTCCCGCTGGTCACCGCCAGAATTTGTCCTCCTGCCGACGACGCAGTCAACCCCTGCCGCCCTTCTCTTTGCCTTGGGCACGAGGGTGAGCAGCCTCTTCTCCTCGCGCTTTTCCCCTTATGTTTCTGTCACAGATTCGACGAATTCATGCGAGTCTGTGAGCCGTCGACAGAGTTCGCCGCACGCGCCGCCGCTCGCCGTCGCTCCGGTAGCAAACGCTAAAAATCAGGGGAGCAATCAGGGCAGAGCCATGCAAAAAATTAAATTACATGCACGAGCACTTATTTTCCTGGCAAATCAGCAGCCGAGTTAATAGGGAGTAATCCAGAAATTAACTAGGGCAGGGATTTTTAGGGGAATTAAAACCTCCAGCCTTGCATAGCCGTGTTGTTATTTTGGAAGCTGCCATTAATTTGCCATAATAGTGGCAATCAATTTGGAGGGAAGGAGAGTGTGGAAATTAATGCAGCGATTTTATCGAAGAATATCATGGCGATGATTTGTGATGTTTTGAACTTGGATAATGCAGTCTTAAATTAGACATTACGACAAAACCAGTTTCACGATGGTTAGACGCGCATTGCGCGTGCAAGATTACTAGTAGATACAAAATTGTTAGATGTTATCCAGCCGAAATTAAGGAGGTTTATATTGGTTTAGATTGTTTACATAATTGTAATCTCTTGGCAACCAAGCCACCTCCTTGTACTATATAATCCCATCAAGGGATCCAATCAATCTAAGCGCAACAATTGCAATTGCCTTCATGGTATCATATAAGGTTTCGATTCTCTCTCCCTATGGTGCCGCCACAACCTAGCGCCGCCGAAATCGCGGCTGAAGCTGCCGCCAAGGCAGCCCTATGGGCACTAGCGGCCGCGCTCCCAAGCATCAGCGCCGCCGTTCGTTCCGGTCACCCTCGAGCTCTCCACCTCCAACTTCCTCCAATGGCGAGGCATGTTCTCCGACGCCGTCGAGAAGTATGCCCTTGAAGACCATCTCGACGAGAAAGAGTACCCCACCGATCCCACGCCATAGTGGAGTCGGAACGACGCCATCGTCCGATCGTGGCTCAACAGCACCGTCGCGCCCGAGCTTCTCACCATGATCGTCGACACCACCACATAGCTCCCTGCTCACTCCTTATGGACGCGTCTCTCCAACCTCTACCACGACAACGCCGAGACCCGATCCTCCTACCTCGAGCAAGAGTTCCACGGTCTCGAACAGGAGTCCATGACCGTGGCTGATTACTGTCGCAAGCAGAAACTTCTCGCCGACGAGCTCAACGCGCTGGGCACAACCATCACCGACAAGCGTCTCGTGCAGAACACACTTCGCGGCCTTGGATCTGGGCTTGCCTACATGAGCACCCTGACCCTCAAACAACGCCCACTGCCGTCGTTCCTTGACATGCGCTCGTCTCTTTTGCTCGAGGAACTCACGCTGAAGCAGTCTGGGTCGTCCTCTGCTCCGACCGCCTTCGTCGCGCGAGGCGCCTCCACGCCTCCAACACCGCGTGGCCCCGCGGAAACAGGGCCACCTCCGCGCAGCCCCTACCCTTGCCGCAACTTCCAGCAGCGACGCCGTTGCAGTTATGGCGCACGCTGCCGCTTCCTCCACTCTGGTCCCTCCCAGCAACGAAGCGGCAACTCCAACATGCCCGGGAACACTCACGGGAACATGCCCGGGAACACTCCCGGTCATATGCCCGGAAACGTACCCTGGAAGTATCCCAGGAAGGGCTCGCAGGCGTCTTGGCCTTCCATGCAGAACCCTTGGGCGGGGTCTATCCAGATGTGGCCAGGGCCGTCACCGTGCCCGCCACCTCTCGGTCCACCACAGGCTCATCACACCATGATGTCACCACCTGTGCCCTGGCTTCAAGGAGCGCCACCCATGCCCTGGATGCTAGGACCGCCTCCGTCGCCTACGATGCCTGCACCAACATATTCCGCGCCGCCACCGTCCTTCGACCAAGGACAACTCATGTAGGCTTTCAACACCATGTCGCTCACACCACCTCCGCCTGAGTGGATTATGGACTCAGGCGCCTCTGCTCACATGATTGGCAATCAGGGTAATCTCTCACATATCCTCCCCTCTACTTCTCCCTATCCACATGTCATTGTTGGCAATGGACATGCCATTCCCATCACACGCACTGGCCACACCACCCTCTCTACTCCTAACCACTCGTTTTCTCTTAATAATGTCCTAGTAACACCTAACCTTGTAAAAAATCTTATTTCCGTCCGTAAGTTTACCACTGATAATCTTTGTGTCTATCGAGTTTGATCCTTTTGGTCTCTCTGTGAAGGACCTGCACACCAAGAACGAGATCGCCAGATGCAATAGTTTCGGCGACCTCTACCCCTTTTGGTGGTCGTCTTCCACTGCGCATGCCCTCTCCACCACCACATCGTCATCAACATTATGGCATCGTTGCCTAGGACATCTTAGTAGTCAAGCTTTGTCGCACCTAGCAAGTGTTTTTTCTTTTCCTTGTAATAAAAATGCAACCGATGATCACTTATGTCATGCTTGTCAATTAGGAAAACATGTTCGCCTACCTTTTGATACATCCTCTACTCACACAGTTCGACCTTTTTAGCTCATTCATTGTGATTTATGGACTTTGCCTCTTCCTAGTGTGGCTGGTTACAAATACTACTTAGTTGTGTTAGATGATTACACCCATTACCTTTGGACTTTTCCCTTGCGCGCAAAATCTGACACTTTTTCCACACTCAAACACTTTTTTGCCTACATCTCTACTCAGTTTAACACTACTATCCAATCTGTCCAATGTGACAATGGTCGCGAATTTGACAATAAAAATGCTCACCTCTTTCTCCTATCGCTCGGTGTCACCCTTCGCATGTCTTGCCCATACACATCTTCTCAAAATGGCAAAGCCGAACGTGTCATTCGATCCACTAACAACATGGTGCGTTCCCTTCTTTTCCAAGCTAGCATGCCACCAAACTACTGGGTTGAAGCCCTTCACACTGCCACTTTCCTCTTCAACCTTCACCCTACCAAAACCCTCCAAAACCGTACACCATATGAAGCTCTTCACGACCTCCCTCTTCCTCTTGAGCAGTTACGAGTTTTCGGGTGTCTTTGTTATCCTAACCTATCCGCTACAGCACCACACAAATTAGCTCCTCGCACGACCGCGTGCATTTTTCTCGGGTACCCCTCCAACCATCGCAGTTATCGGTGTCTTGACCTTGCAACACACAAAATAATAATCTCTCGACATGTTGTCTTCGATAAAAACACTTTCCCTTTCGCCAAATAATCCACTACACCCCCTACAGCTACCGACCTTTCCTTTCTCGATGACCATCCCGTAATCCTTCCATCCCACATTACCCCACCGATGCAACAGACACCCCCTCAACCCGAACCTCATACACCTCTCCCACAACTCAACCTACTTCTCCAAATTCGCCAGCGCCAGTGATTTTAGCTCCTGTCGGCCCTCCACTTGCCGACAACACTCACTCCATGTTTACTCGTGGAAAAAGTGGTATGTCTAAACCTGTTGATCGTCTAAATCTTTTGGCTGATGTTCTTAGTCCACTACCTAAGAGCTATCAGGGCGCTCTCAAGGACCCCCATTGGCACTCCGCTATGATGGATGAATTTAGTGCCTTGCAGACTAATCGGACATGGGATCTTGTTCCTTGTCCCCCTGGCGCCAATGTCGTCACTGGCAAGTGGATCTTCCGACACAAGCTCAAGCCGGATGGATCCTTGGATCGATACAAGGCCCGTTGGGTCCTTCGTGGTTTCACCCAGGGCGCAGGAGTCGATTATGGAGAGTCTTTCAGCCCGGTTGTCAAACCGGCCACCGTTCGCACTGTCCTCTCTCTTGCCGTCGCGCAAGATTGGCCGGTTCATCAGCTCGACATCAACAATGCTTTTCTACATGGTACCCTTGCCGAGACGGTCTACTATGCACAGCCATCGGGGTTCGTCGATGTCTCCAAGCCCGACCATGTTTGTCGGCTCAATAAGTCTCTCTATGGGCTTAAACAGGCGCCGTGTGCCTGGTACAGCCGCTTCGCCGACCACCTGCTGCGCCTCGGCTTCGTCAGCCCACGCGCGGATCCCTCGCTTTTCATCTACAACAACAATGCTGAGATTGTCTATCTGCTGCTATACGTCGATGATATAGTTCTCACAACTTCGTCTGCGCAGCTTCTTCGAAGAACCATCTCGGCCCTCGAGCGTGAGTTCTCCCTCAAGGAACTTGGCACATTGGACTATTTCCTTGGAGTTGCAGTTACTCGGTCCTCGGATGGCATGTTCCTCTCTCAGCGGCAGTACATCATCGGCATCCTTGACCGTGCAGGAATGAGTGAGTGCAACCCGTGCTCCACTCCCGTAGACACACACTCCAAGCTCTCAGCTGCTGGCGCCACCGTCGCTGATCCTTCTACCTATCGGAGCCTGGTGGGTGCTCTCCAGTACTTGTCCTTCACACGACCAGACATCGCCTATGCCGTGCAACAGGTCTGCTTGTACATGCACGACCCCCGGGAGCCGCATCTCAATGCGGTCAAGAGGATTCTCCAATACCTTCGCGGCACAGTCGATCATGGCCTACAGATATATAGCTCGTCACCGGCATCGCTCACTGCGTACACGGATGCCGACTGGGCTGGCTGCCCCGATACTCGCAAGTCCACCTCAGGGTATAGTGTTTTCCTTGGTGACAATCTGATTTCTTGGTCGTCCAAACTCCAGCACACAGTCTCCCGCTCGAGTGCGGAGGCTGAATATCGGGGTGTCGCCAATGTTGTTGCTGAGGCATGCTGGTTACGCCAGCTCCTGTCGGAGCTCCATCGACCTCTTCATCGAGCTACAATGGTCTACTGCGATAACATCTCCGCGATCTACCTTTCGACAAATCCGGTTCAACATCAACGTACCAAGCATGTGGAGATTGACCTATACTTTGTTCGTGAGCGTGTTGCTTTTGGAGATGTCCGTGTTCTCCATGTTCCAACATCTTCTCAGTATGCTAATATCTTCACCAAGGGGTTGCCGTCGACTGTGTTCACCGAGTTCCGTTCCAGGCTGACCGTCCGCGCTGCTCCCGCTCCGACTGCCGGGGGGGGGGGGGGGGGGGTGTTTGACGTGTACGTGTAGGACACGTCTACCCAGCCGAAATTAAGGAGGTTTAGATTAGTTTAGATTGTTTCCATAATTGTAATCTTTTTTTTTGCAACCAAACCACCTCCTTGTACTATACTATAATATATAATCCCATCAAGGGATCCAATCAATCTAAGCGCAACAATTGCAATTGCCTTAAAAAATGAATACAATCCGTTAAATCCCTATTTTAAGATTAGGTCTTATTTTTTGATGGGTCAAATTGTTCATAAATAGCAAATACACCTTATATTATGGGTTGTTTTTCAAAAAACTATACACATTATATCAAGAAAATGGAGGGAGTATTAATTTACAGACCAAATTGCAGCGGGGCGTTTACCAGATCCAACGTGGTTTTGCCTCGCAGAATCAACCTGTTGTCGTCCACGCTAGTACCATCAAAATTTTAAATTTGCGGCGTCTGGACTCCCCAGCCTTGGCAATATATGCCAGCAACTTTGGAGGTTTGCTTGATCGTATACTATAAACAACACAGATTTATCAAGTTGGTCGTCGGAGGCTCGTGACAGGGACTTGCCATCGGGGCGTATCGATCAAAGCTGTGAGCACCTAATATTCTCTCTGCCACCCATGGCCGAAGATCGCAAGCTAGCTCAATCGATTTTAAAAGTACATTGTCCGTGATTTTAATATCTGTTGGAGTACTATTATCGTGGGTGTTTTGTATATTGGTCGGCCGGAGATAAGTTGGGTTCACGTGCGCGTCACACGTTAGAAGTACATACACGCGACTCCATCGTTATATGCGTCCAAGGGAGAGCAATGCGCATGGGGACCATGATGACGAAGAGCGAGGGCTTTACTCGTCGGATTGTGATGATTGGTTCGTTTCAGATCATCGGACTCGAGCATAAGATCAGAGGTTGTAGCTGATCTGGATAAGACTTCCTTGATTGGGATCGTACACGTCACACGTCATAATAAAATCTATACCTTTTTAGAGGTTGTAATACTTACTTGAGCAAATTAGACTAATCACTAAGAACTTCCACTCTTGGTGCATCTTGGGCCAAGTAGTCCACAAACTTGTAATGAGGTGAAACCTAGTCCATACTAGCAAAGTGTCCGTGCGTTGCAACGGGTCTAAACGACGAACTTTACATTGTCAATGGCTCTATCATGAAATAATGAACTGCTTGGTGTTATATAATAAGCATGGAAGATGAACACACTAATACATTTACCTTATTGACAGCATCGCAACCGATTTTTGAATATTAATAGATCATTCATGCAATCAAGTATGTATATAAATCATGAAATAACACATTTCTATTGGTGTACATCAGTACATGACATTGAGAAAGTGTGATTCTTAGAAAAATATAGTGACGAATATAAATAGTTGTATTGTGCATATTTTAGGGAAACAAATATTTCACCTTTGGGTATGTAGAACTTGGTTAAATCATACCATCCATGCAGCCATTCATCAAAACAAGACGAAGTAGTTATACGTTTCGAGTTTACATTCATAATGAGATTTAGAGGCAAAAATCATATGATTGATTGTTAGTGTTCTTATCGCTTCCGATTTTAAGCTGGTTATCTTCTTATATTCTTTTTGCAGCAGAGTTTGAGGAATATTTGAATGATAAGAGCACAAAGAAAGAACTGAGTGCCGACCATTAAAAAAATCTGCAGTAACAATGAAAATAAATCAACCCTGTTTCTGACACATAGAAGCATGCCAGCAGGGCATGGTGAATGCGCCAAGTGAGCATTTGTACTGTCGTACTCATTTGGCATTAATTTCTCTTACTACCCTAGAAAGAAACAGAGAAATAATTAGTAATCAAGTAGGAACGATATATAGCAGACAAAACATCATCCAAATTCAGTTTTCGGCTTCACATGCCTCATTTGAATTATTGCTCATAGTTTTTACTTTTACCTACCAGGGCAACTAAATGAGAAGAACAGAGATCAAAAGGTAGCGAAATTATGCAAGAAAAAGAAGGCATCTGCTCTCATATATGAATGGATAACTGAAAGGACATGTCTCTCTCTAAATATTTTTGGGGTTTTATTACAACAATAAATTGCACACTAATGTGCATTGATTGATTTCAGGTTTTATCATCTCTTTGACAGCATGAAAGATTGCATATATAAATTGTTTACATAATATCCTGTAATCTGTTTTGAATTCTGAAAACAACAGATTGCGGAAGTTCCGCTCGGATTTGCGGAAGTTCCGGGTGTCGGAAGTTTCGAGTGAACTTCCGCTCCTTGTTCCGCTTAGTAAATTTGCTCTCGGGTGTTCTCACTTCATAAGCGGAAGTTGGCTCGGAAGTTGGCCCGGAAGTTCCGGTGGTGCGGAACTTCCGCCCTTTGTCTCGGAAGTTCCGGCCCTGCGCGTTTGCGGCCCCACGCTGAGAAGACTGAAGATTTCTGTGCTCCGAAGTTCCGCCCATCTCAGCGGAAGTTCTGGCCCTGCGCAGAAAGCTCCCCAACGGCCAGAATTTGGAGAGTATAAAAAGGGGTCTTCTTCTCTAGAAGACTAAGCTTGATTCCTCACTCTCTCTCCACCATTGTTGCAAGCTTCAATCTACTAGTGCTCCCACTCCAACCACTCAAACTCGTTGATACTTTGAGGAGTGAAAGAGGAGCCCTAGATCCACATCTCCACCGAGCCGATTTGTCTACATCGACCTAGTCACTTGTAGATCTTGTGTAACTTGATACATTGGATACCTAGAAGATACTTGTGATTCTTGTGGCTTTGGTAGCCACAAGGATTAGCCGGGAGCCTCCAATTAAGTTGTGGAGACGCGACCCGGCCTTGTGATTCTTGTGGCTTTGGGAGCCGCGGGAATTTGGTGAGAGCCTCCAATTCGGTTGTGGAGTGTGCCTCATCCTTGTAAAGGTTTGTTGCCGACCTCGAGGGCATCATATAGTGGCTCGTGGATCTCCTCATCGGAGGATAACACGAGGGAGATACGGTGTGCCATATCAAGGCTATTCGGAGTTCACTTTGTGACTCCGCACCGCTCCAACGGAGACGTAGCTTCCATTGGGAAGTGAACTTCGGTAGAACATCTCCGCGTCACCGTGTGGTTATCTCTTAACCTTCCTTTACTTGTATTGCTAGCTTATCTTGTGTAGAATATCTTGCTAGCTTGTTTATTGCTCATCATATAGGATTGTTCACCTAGTTGCATATCTAGAGAACTTATATTTGAGCAATTCCCAAATTTGTATTAAAAGAAAAAGAAAATTTGTAGTTGCCTATTCACCCCCCCTCTAGTCAACCTACTCGATCCTTTCAATTGGTATCAGAGCAAGGTCTCTTTATTAAGGGCTTAACAGCCTAAAGAGGAGGATGACTAGCGACGAGGAGTTAAAACTTGCTAAGGAACAACAAGAGAAAAATGATAAAGAACAACTTGAGAAAGAACTAAGTGAAGCGGGGATAACCCCTCCCGATGATAATGCCCCGGTCACCATGAAAGCCATGATTGAACTCTTTGGGTTCATGAAAGGCAAAATGGTGGACGAGGTGTTTACTCGGGTCATTAATAATCAAAATGCCTCCTCATCAACCGGTGTTTCTAACGTTGAGGCCTTGGTTGTTAAGGATAACAAAGATCAACCTAAAACTAGTGAGAAGCCTCCTCATAACTTTGCTCCACCTACTTCATATCTCACTCAAGTTCCACCACTCAACCTCATATAACCAACCTAAGTAGGCCACCTCCTAAGCTTGATAATACTCGTTATTTCACTTGGAAGAAATCTATGGAGTCTTATTTTCGCAGCTCATCGGTGCATCTTTGGAGGGTGGTTCTAAATGGTTATACTCCGGTTGATCCCTCCAACTTGACAAGGCAAGAAGAGATTGATGAACAACTTGATGCAATGCCAAGTACATCCTTGAGAGTGCCATGACCGCCCATGATGAAGATCAAGTGCGGAATCTCAAAACCACCAAGGAGGCTTGGGATTTTCTCGCATCGGTATATGAAGGAAATGAGGGCCTTCAACGCTCCAACGACGCCATCCTTCAACATCAAGTGGACAACTTCATCATGCTAGAAGAAGAGACACCATCGGATCTCTTCCGAAGACTCACCAAGCTTGTTGTGGCATGTAGGGAAAATGGAAAGAAAGATATGGATGATGAATGGGTCAAAGCCAAGTTCCTCAAGACCATTGTTCCATACAATGAAAATATGGTGATGAATCTCCATACGAGAGCGGACTACAAAACAATGTCTCCCAATGACATATTGGCACAATTCGTCACTTATGATACCTTGAAGGCCACTTCCAAGTCTTCCATCAACCAAATTCGTGGCACAAAGAACCTTGCCTTGAAGGCTCATGTGGAAGAACATCCAAGATATGAAGAAAGCACAAGTGGTCATCATGAAGAAGATTTTGTGGGTGAACTCAATGAGGTGCTTGCTCTTGCCGCCACCAAGTATTGGAACAAAAAGAATATCAAGAGCAACTTCTCCCCTAGAAGCAACTTCTCCCCACAAATGAAAAGAATGTGCTTTAATTGTGGAAAGGAGAATCACCTTGTGAAGGATTGCCCCTATGAGAGAAGAGAAGATTTTGGAGGCCAACTCATCTTAAAGAAGAAGAAGTTCTTCACCAAGCCCATCAAGTACCTCATCAAGAGAGAACCTCAAAAGGCTCTTGTCACGCAACACATGAAGAAGAGTATGAGTCCGGTGGCGAAGAGGAGGATGATGATACAAGTGAGGAAGTGGGGATGGCGGCTCTTGCAATGGGCAACCTTCCTCCTTCATTGGCACCCCTTTTCTCCGCTCCAAATGACAACAAGATCCCAAGCCTATGTGCCTCATGGCCAAGGAAACCAAGGTGAATTCCCCACCTAAAATTACTATCTCCTCTAAACCATCTCTCTTGGATTGTGTTGAGGATGTAGGGAAAAATGAGAGAAAGAGGATACAATTACCCTCTTTATAAACAAGCTCCAAGGTCCAACCAAGAAAATGGTTGAGGCTCTCATGTACCAATATGGAGAAGCCAAACACCTCCTTGAGGAGAAGGAGAATAGGATTTATGAGCTTGAGGGGCATGCACGTGATCATGCCGATAAAATTGGTGAGCTAGAAGATCAACTTGTTGAGGAACAAGTGTTCCGGGAGCAACTTGAGGAGACCCAAGCCAAGGATTTATCCAAGGCAAAAGAAACCCGTGAAACCTCTATTCAAGTTGCTAGTGATCTAAAAATTAAAAATGATGAGCTTGTAGAGAGTCATAACAAACTCCTTGAGAATTTTGAGCAACTTAGGGAAACCCACAAGGTGACCTCAAGTGAGCTCACCAAGCTCAAGGGGTCACATGCTAAATTACAAGCTCAATTTATATATGCTAGCTTCACCACTCCTCATAATGATAAAGATGCCAATGCTTGTGCTACTAACCCTTATGTCTTAAAGCATCTCTCATGGAGGAGAACACTAGGTTGAAGGCCCAACTTGAAAAGGGCTAGCCACTTGTATCCAAGGGGAAAAGAACCTCAATGATCTTTTGACCAATCAAAAGGGAGTGGTTGCAAGGAAGGGCTTGGGTTTGCTCCCAAGTCCAAGAAGGCAAACAAGAAGAAGATGCCTACCTCCCCTTCAAAAGATATTATTTTTGTGAAGGAGGGGGAGTTGGGCAAGAAGAATGTTGAACCCATTGTGGGTGGTAAAGCCACAAGGGGCAATGCCACTCACAATGACTTTGCCGGAAAATATAACCCCTCATATGTGCTTATGAAATCTAGAAATGGTTATGTTTTTGCTAAATATGTTGGTACCTCATATGGAGATGATTATCACTATGCTATTTGGGTTCCAAAGACCCTTGTGACTAACAAAAGAGGACCCATTCCAAAATGGGTACCTAAATCAAAGACTTGATTTATTGTAGGGCTTTTCTTCCGGTGGATCTTCATGGCTCATTGATAGTGGGTGTTCATCTCACATGACCGGAAGCAAAGAAGTAGTAAAGGGCTTATTGAAACAATTACTCTCATTCTCTCATGTCACCATTGGGAACAATACAAGACTTAAGGTATTGGGATATGGCAAGGTGGTGATCACACCGGAGTTATCAATTGAGAAGGTCCTCCTTGTTGAATCCCTTTCATATAATCTACTTTCCGTTGGTCAATTATGCGATGCCGGTTACACCGTTATCTTTAATAAATACCACGTGACCATCCTTTTCACAAAATCTCTTAAAGTAGCCTTTGTTGGATTTCGTGAGAACGGTTTGTATGTGGTCGATTTCTCGAAAGAGACCACTCAAATTGCCACGTGTCTAATGGCTAAATCCGACAAGGGTTGGCTTTGGCATCGCCGGCTAGGCCATGTCGGTATGAGAAATTTACAAACTCTTGTAAAGGGTGGACACGTGGTAGGACTAACCGATGTTAATTTTTCCAAAGATCGTCCTTGTAGTGCTTGCATAGCCGGAAAGATGCATGAAAAGAATCACCCCAAGAAGACCATTATCTCCACTAAGAGGCCTTTGGAGCTCCTTCATATGGATCTTTTGGGCCTCCCACATATGATAGTCTTGGTGGCAAGAAATATTGTTTGGTGATTGTGGATGATTATTCAAGATATTGTTGGACTTTCTACATCAAGAAGAAGAGTGAAACTCAAAAGATATTCATTGACTTTGCAACCCTAGTTCAACGCCAATATGACTCCAAGATTTTGGCAATTAGAAGTGACAATGGTACGGAGTTCAAGAATTACACTATGGATGATTTCCTAAGTGGGGAGGGCATTCAACACCAATATTCCGCTGCATATACTCCCCAACAAAATGGTGTCGCCGAAAGGAAGAACCGCACTCTTATTGATATGGCAAGAACTATGATGGCCGAATTTCATTCCCCATACAACTTTTGGGCCGAAGCCATCAACACCGCTTGTCACTACTCAAACCGGCTCTTCTTCCGTCCTCTCATGGAAAAGACACCATATGAACTCCTCACCGGTAAAAAGCCAAATGTATCTTACTTTCGAGTCTTTGGTTGCAAATGCCATGTTTACATTAAAGGTTGCAAAATTGCTAAATTTGAATCTAGATCTTTTGATGGTATACTTGTTGGATATGCCGCAAAGTCTCATGCTTATAGGGTCTACAACATATCCACCGGGTGTGTTGAAGAATCTATGAACGTGGAGTTTGTCGAGGATAATGGCTCCCAAGCGGAGCATATTGATCATGATGATGTAGGTGATGATGCTCCATCTCAAGCCATAAGAACTATGGGGATTGGAGAACTTATTCCTATTGAAGGACCTATTGATGATACTCAAGAAGAAGGAACAAGTTCTACTCAAGTTGAGCCATCCACCTCAATAGTTGATCAAGAAACTATCCAAGAACAAGAACATGATATTCATTCACATGATCAAGAAGATGGTCAAGACCCACCCAACTCTAGTGGTGAACAGAACATAATGAACCCACAACCCAAGAACTCCACTTAGGGTTGACCATGAGCAAGATGAAGGCAATGATGAAGATATTTGTTGGTGAAACAATTGGTCAAGCCATGGAACGCCGGGTCATCCGGCGTGCATCAAAATTGGATCATCTTTCCCACTTCAAAGAAAATATCCTTGGGAGTATTCGTAGGGGTGTGTCCACACGCAAACAATTATCTAACTTTTGTGGTCATGTCTCTTGTTTGTCTAGCTTAGAACCTCTCAAGGTATATGATGCTCTTGAAGATATGGATTGGGTTGCGGCTATGCATGAAGAGTTGAACAACTTCGAGCGCAACAAAGTATGGTCATTAGTTGAAAAACCCAAAGACACATGCCATAATGTCATTGGAACCAAGTGGATATTTAAGAACAAGCAAGACTCACATGGTCAAGTCATCCGCAACAAAGCAAGATTGGTTGCACAAGGCTACACCCAAATCGAAGGAGTCGACTACGGTGAAACCTATGCCCCCGTTGCTAGACTTGAATCCATTCGCTTACTAATTGCTTATGCATCTACTCATAATATTGTCTTATATCAAATGGATGTTAAAAGTGCTTTCTTAAATGGTCCACTAAATGAGTTGGTGTATGTTAAACAACCTCCGGGTTTCGAAGACCCTAAATTTCCTAACCACGTCTACTTACTACATAAGGCTCTTTATGGGCTCAAGCAAGCTCCACGTGCTTGGTATGATCATCTCAAGGAGTTCTTAGTAGACCGTGGCTTTGAAATTGGGGTAATAGATCCCACTCTTTTTACAAAAAGGGTAAATGGAGATTTTTTGTATGCCAAATATATGTTGATGATATTATCTTTGGTTCCACTAACCGTGAATTTAGTGATCAATTTGGCAAGCTAATGACCAAGGAATTTGAGATGTCCATGATGGGAAAGTTGAATTATTTTCTTGGCTTTGAAATCCACCAATTTCGAGAAGGAACATTCTTATGTCAAGCCAAGTATATTAAGGACATGCTCAAGAAATTTGACATGAACAATGCCAAGCCATATAAGTTTCCCATGGACTCCAAGGCGGATCTTCACTTAGATCCGGATGGTAAGGAAGTTGATCAAAAGCTTTATCGTTCTATGATTGGATCTTTGCTTTACCTTTGTGCATCTAGACCGGATATTATGTTTAGTGTGGGTATGTGTGCAAGATTCCAATCAAGTCCTAGGGAAAGTCATGAAACCGCGGTTAAAAGGATTCTAAGATACTTGATGGATACTCCTAACTTTGGTCTTTGGTATCCCCAAGGCACAAGCTTTGATCTTGTAGGTTATTCGGATGCGGATTGGGCGGGTTGCAAAATGGATAGAAAATCAACTTCGGGTACTTGCCAATTCCTTGGTAGGTCCCTTGTGAGTTGGTCTTCTAAGAAGCAAAATTGTGTGGCCTCGTCCTCCACCGAAGCCGAATACATTGCCGCCGGAAGTTGTTGTGCACAACTATTATGGATGAGGCAAACTTTAAAGGATTATGGTGTCATTTGTGACAAAGTGCCTCTTTTATGTGATAATGAAAGTGCCATCAAAATTGCTCACAATCCGGTTCTTCATGGGAAGACCAAGCATATTGAGATCCGGTATCATTTTATTCGAGATCATGTTGAGAAGGGTGATATTGCAATCAAGTATGTCAACACCAAGCTTCAACTCGCCGATATGTTCACAAAGCCTCTTGGTGAAGCAAGATTCAAGGAGTTGAGAGGAGAACTTAATGTGGTGGACATAAGCAATTGGATTTAGTGGACTTCTTGCATACCTACCCATATTAGACAATAGTTATTTGGTTTGGATGTCGGCATACATAGGGGGAGTGTAGCTCAATTCATGAGTCAACACTCTCTTATAATGCGCAAATAGACAAATCTTGCATGATAGTCACCTATGTGACAAATGTGCTTCAAAGATGAGTTTTGATTTTGAGCCCAAGATATATCTTCGCGGCTTCAAGTCATACATACTCAAACATGGTGGCCAAGGCCACCGCCCTCCTCAATTTTTTTGAGGAGTTGGATTTATTCGGGTATTTATAGACCTTATGTTAGTTTGGGAGAAACACTTGGAATTGGCATTTATTCTTTGCATCTTGCAGTTTCTAAGTGTGTATCCACTTATCGTGACAATGTTCTGAACCTAAGTGTGCACTCCTTATCTCATTAAACATGCTATCAATCCATATGCACATACAAAATTTCTATTTTTATTGTCTATTTTTCAAAAATTCCTGCCCTCTCTGGCGGAACTTCCGCTGAGAGGGCGGAACTTCCGGAGCGATCTCTGTCGAAATTTTTTCCGCACGATCGGAACTTCCGAGCTTCGGCACGGAACTTCCGGCCCGTCGGGATTTTTTTTTTGCTTCTCACTTCACTTCCTCATTTTCCTCCCGTGAGTTGACCTCCAAGTCCGGCGCCGCCATTGAAGTCCTCCTCCACCGCAGGGGCCCCTCCCGCCGTCTCACTGCAGATCTGCTCCGTGGGGAGCTCTCCCCTGTCGATCTCATCCATGGCCTCTGGTATTTTGCCCCTTCCCCTCTTGTTCTATGGTTTAAATCTCAAACCTAGACTCCACTCATGGGCATGAACTAGTTGGCTCGATTTTTGGTTAAAATCTTTTGAATGGATAGATTGAATCCACACTTGACAACTTCTTCCATGTAGTAACATTGTACCCTAGTTTTAAAACATCTAGATTTGGGAATCGATCCGCTCATGTGGTTGGACACTTTGGTCCCGGTTGGAACTTCCAATTGGTTTTTGACCGAAACTTCCGACCTCTTTGTCGGAACTTCTGAAATCTAGGAGTTTATGAATCTATGTTACCATGCTTTGCTATCTGGATATTCTTTTTTTGTATGTGCACTTACCTCATGCTTTCCTTCTATGCATATCCTATATCTCAGGGTCGAGTTCGCAGGCTGCCTATTCCCGCAAGAAGTCTCGCCCCAATGAGGAGTTTGAGTCAGAAGAGGAAGAAATCCTTCCCACCACAAGGACAGCTAGAGCAGCAGCTGGATAAGCAGAAACTTCCAAAGGGCACAGCAAAGAAAGTGGTAAAGACACCGGTCAGAAAGCCTCAACCCCGGAAACCACCTCCACCGATAACGTTTGACAAGATGAAGAGTCACCTCTACCGCGAGTATAGAAATCTGAATCCTTATTCAACTCCTCGAAATCCTCATGTGCCTAACCCCTTCTTCTACACCTCGGATCAAGAGAGGGTATACAATGAAATCTATTTATCAAAAGACCAAGGTCACAAAGCAAAGCTCCCTCGACATTGATCACATGAAGCTTGAGAAACACCATGGGTATTTTGATGAAGCTCTCTCCTTATGTGAAGAATATGGGTTAATTAATATCATGATTCTCAACCAACGGTATGATGATTTCCTTATTGCTCAGTTCTTCTCCACCGTGCATTTTGACAATGATGAAAAGAGAACCCTCGCTGGATGACAAAGGATACCGTTCTGGAGGCTACACTTGAAGAGTTCGGGACTTCTCTTGGATATACTCTTGGTGGCTGGACATGCCATGGGGGAGGCCGCCCTATGAGCTCTGATGTTCTGGCTCCAATCACTATGGAGGATGGCACCCTGGGGAAACTGATGATCTCACTCCTTGAAATCATGCACCGCATTTTCCGAGAGACCCTTGCTCCCCGTGTGGGTAATACTGATCAGGTCCATGCCTTTATCATCGATCTGATGTACTGGACTTTTGCCAAACATGGATCCCATGAGAAGTTGGATGTCATGAACTTTATCTACAATGAGCTCCATCTTGCAGTCATAGATAAGCGGGCTCCTGTGTTTGGTCCGTATGTGATGAGGCTGATTCATGATTGCTGGGCTCGAGCTAAAAATGGTGAACGAATTGACCTTAGTGTTCCACTTACAGATCATCCAGTGAAGCAACTTCGGGTTAAGAAACCGAAGTCCCCTAAGAAGAAAACTGCTGCAGCTGGCCCTAGTGCACCTATTGAGGAACCATCTTGGCTCAAGAAGCTCAACATCAAACTCAAGAAGTCTTTTTGCCTCAAATTGGACATAGAGGAGCACATGTATGTTGCTCATTGCTATCACAAGAATGCTGCCCGCCGCCAAAAGGAGATGATGGAGAAAATGGGGCACGCAGTGTCCTCTGGATCAGAAGGAAGTATCACTCCAAAGGAGAAGTGGCTGTCCAAGCATCGCAACTGGATGATGATGGTGAAGCTGTATCTGTTCCTCCGCCGGGCTCCGACACTCATCCTGCCGCATAGGGACGTTACCATCGCTTTTCTCCCTTTTTGGTGTCTTGGTGCCAAAGGGGGAGAATTGTTCTATTTAGGTTATGCGGGATTTGCATGGGTTGGAGTCACAAGCTTGCCTTTTCCGATGATTTTTATTGCTTGTACTCCTGGGTTTCTAAACTTGTATGAGAACTATGCTTTCTACATGGTGTAAGACATGTGAACCTATCTATCTATCTACTATGTGTGCTAAAACCCTCTAGCTATATTTCATATGTCATGTGCAAGTTATCAATGATATATACTACTTGGTGTATAAAATGTAGGGGGAGCCCCATTGCTATGGATTATGTGTATTCTCTACATTTTATGCCCATACTCACCGAGATACATCTATCTAAACTGGGGTTCTGTCTATATTTTATAAACCACCTTGTTGCAAATTATTGTTGTCATCAAACACCAAAAAGGGGAGATTGAAAGGACATGTCTCTCTCTAAATGTTTTTGGGGTTTTATTACAACAATAAATTGCACACTGATGATCCCGAAGAGCAAGTCTTGATGCCTGCACAAATAAACGGGATTAGGTTGAGACTCCAAGTGCAGAGTGTATAGTAAGTGGAAGACAGTTTTCCCCACGAGGGGTGACTCGAGGGTTTAATATCGAACTCTCGGGGAATCTGATGTGGTAGATTTATCTTCTTATCCTTCTTTTGGTTACCTACAAAACAAGGTTAGATGTTTTGGTCCTCAACCTCACCTGTGGTTGTCAAGCACAAGGTGTAAGAATGATATCAGGATAGTTATGCAATGCAAACAAGAAATAAATATGCAATGATGGTGGATGCAATGGTAAATGATATTTTTGGGTTTTTGAATGATGTATGCAAGATGAAAAGTATTTTTGTATTTTCGGATTTAATGATGGCTGAAAATAGAAAAGTGGTATATGGTGTTGGAAAGGTGTTTCTTATGATTAAAAATGGACTGGGGTTCATGGTTTCACAAATGCACTCTCTCTTTATAAAGTGGTAGACAATGGAACACACATAGTTAACATATGAGATTGCAACACAGGGTTTGATAACAAGTTACTTAGATATATGGGCATCACGTCCTAACATAGAGATCTTTTGGTTATTAACCTCTCTTATACTCCACCAAGATGCGAACTAAATCATAACACCTCAGTAATTAAGATAACTCAGAGTATAGCATTAAGTATCATGACATGAAGTGAAAATAAGAACATGCTAGATCTAGTCATGGAGTAGTGGCAATGGTCACGCCCACATCCCCGGTAGCATGGTATTTTAGTTTATCCCTAGTGAGGTAACAAAGTAAGGTAAAGATACCAAAGTGGATCGCAGAACTTTCTCTCACGTTCACTGCACTAGCCACCCCCGTTACTCCAACTAATGCACACGTTCCCCACACACGCTCTCATAAACATGCTTGATCAAAACAAGTAGACAAGAACGGGGTACATAATATGCATCTATACTCATAACTGAAACAAACATTGCAATCTCAAACATATATTAACTCATAAAGATCCACCACAAAGGTATTACAACGGTGACCGTAATCATGTTCAGCAGCTCATACGGTGCTAATTAGTGAAGCTCAAGAGAGGAGAGATACATAAGTTACTTCCACAAACCCATAGTCCAGAGGTGGACTACTCCCTCTTCATCATGGAGACGGTGGAGAGTGGAGAAGTCGATGGAGAAGTGGAGACCACGCCGGCAGCGCCCCGCCGGAGTTTTCCCCCTCCAATCTGCAGCTCCTGATCTCCGTTTCGGTGTTTCTGTGTTTGTGCGGCGCTCCTTCCAGAGAACGTCGGGGGACCTTTTTTATAGGCGTTTTTAGGTCAAGACTGTCGGTGGAGCGAAGATCGACGGCAACGGAGCCACGAGGCCAAATGGGCCCACGCGGCCACAGTACCTGGCCGCGTGGGCCACCCCGTTTGGCCCTCGCCTCCGTTTGCTCGCTTCCTTCGCCACAGGTCTTCTTCCTTCCAAATATTGACGCCCGTAAATTTCCAGGTGATTTCGTTGACGTTTGGGTCCCTGAAACATTAAAATAAGAAAACGGGTTTTCTGCCTGTGCAGGGTTAATTCCATAAAAATAGGAAATATGAATATTCCAAAATCATGATAAAACATTGATATAACCCTTATATGATGCAAATATGATTGGAATATAAGCAATTAAAGTGCAAAGTTCATGTATGCATTTTACATGCATCAACATCCCCAAGCTTAATCCATGCTCGTCCTCGAGTATGAAGATGATAAAACTAACATGGACTTTGCAATTTAATACTTAACAATGGATATCAAAGATGATTACTATTGCTACATATAGTCAAATGATTCATTCTTCAAAGGAGTAGCAATATGCAAATAGTTTATGAAGTGATATCAAGTATTCAAGACAAGGATGTTCATTGATAGTTCACAAAGTGTAACATGGTAGCAAGTAATATGGAACACATGTATGCATAATGATAAGTAGAACATCCTACAATGGTCATAGAGTGTAGATGAAAATCTGAATATGATAGGTGTACACTTTGGAAAGATGTATATGTGAGTAGAGGTAAAGCATGCATAAGTTTCATCCAACTTCCAAACTCTTCTACTTAAGTTAATGATTGCAATAAGGTATTCATTGGTGTCAAGCTCTCATTGCCCCTATCATAGCATCTTGAATGATTAAGGTTAAAGTGAAAGCAAATATGAGTAGTGTGCTTGATAAAGAATGGGTTGAATGTCTCATGCCCCTTGAATACAAGTACTTACACCATGTGTTACTCAACTTGGGAAACAAAGCAAGTTCAATTAAATATCATTGTAAGCATAATAGTATCATCAAGAGCGTCAACTGGGGTACCTCTTGTCCCAAGATATGGAACAAGCCCATATCAAAATGACAAGACAAACAAACAAAATGAACAATCTCAACACCCTTTTTATTTACCATTTGGAATAGTTTTTTATTGCAAGGTGTATCACAGAAGGTTCACCATAGTATGTAAGTAAATTTCCACCATGAATGATGCATGGCTTAGATTAGCGGCCCAGGCGTCTCTCTAACCATTTACACAAACTCATTTAAACTCACTCTATTTCCACATTTATTTCAACATGATAAGCATCCATAGACAAAAGCACATGATATCAACTAAATGAGATGAAGAGCGTGTTGAAAGCTTGCCATGTGACAGCACATATGGGCTAACTTCCAACCCAAAACATTCATCAAGCCACAAACATCATAATCTTAATCACAATGGGTCAAGTTTTATTATGCAAATAAAAGAACATTGTGCATCAAGTTCGTGAGAGCTATATAACCAATTTTTTCCATTGCAATCAATAACATAAACATTTTCATTCAGAGGTAAGATAACACAAACAACATGTTAAACATACTCGGAATAGCATAAAGCCAATAGGTAGATATGGTGGACTCACTGGAATAACTTTGGTTGAAGGTGTTGGAAACAAGTTTTTGCTTGTTGGAGTTTTTGGGCTAGCAAAAGGGAGAAAGTTGACCATCTAGATGCATGCATGAGTGTCCATAGAACTAACTAATCCATGTTAAACCAAGTAAATAACAATCAGCACCAAAACATGAATAAGTGATAGCTCTACAAAAAGAATTTGCAAACTATTACTCATAAACAAGCTCATGAATCATGCAACTATATGTATCATTAAAAATCAAGTCAAACATCCCTTTTCCCAATCTTATAAAAGCATCCAACATATTTCAACCCATATTTCCAGTAGCTCTCTCATATATAATGATAGTGTGGTGGTCTCTCAAGACTCAAACAAAAACAAAAACGACGCTCCAAGTTTATGCGATAAAGTGTTTCGATCGAAAAACAGAAGTTGGACGTGTGCAAACCGAGAGTGTGTAGGTCCAGCGGGGTTGTCTTCACATCCCCAAGCTTATGGTCTTCACCATCCTTGGATAGCTCTTGGTGCATCTCCTCCAATCCCTGTGAAAAAACTTCAAAACACCGTTTCTCCCATCTCTTTCTGTGGGGTGCATTAATAGTGATAAACAAATAGGTTCCTTGCTGCATATAATCCTTGAACAAAAATTCATATGACATGTCCAGAAAGTGTATAATGTTGTATGCCTACTCATAAACTCAATTGGATCAAAAAGATTCAACTTAAAAGCTCAAAGCATGCATCAAACAAAATGGGACAGAATCTGTCCAGAAAAACAGCAGCAGCAAAACGTATTTTTCTACCCTACCAAACTTTCTCGAAAAATTCCGAAAAATTCATGCATACAGATGAAAAGTTGCAACTACAGTTCAAATATGAGCTCATTCGGAGTTACAGAATAAGAATTAAAAATCATACCGTGCACTGACTTCGTGCAGGAATAAAATCTCCGAACGCTATAAGCAACTTTTCAAACCAAAAAGGGTAAAACTTGGCACTTTATTAAAAACTCCAGAACCTAAACTAGACACAAAATCTCTTGTTACAGCAAGAGGACACAAAGAAAAATCACACAAAAAATAACCGGGTTGCCTCCCGCAAAGCGCTTTCTTTATAGCCATATAGCTAGGCTTCTTACTTGTTGTTTTATTGTGGACGAAGCTCATGAGGGAGCTTGAACTTTGGTGGTTCCCTCTTCCTTGGAAAGTGTTCCATGCACTTCTTGTGTGGAAACTGAAACTTTACATTCCCTTCCTTTGAATCAATGATAGCACCTGTGGTACGAAGAAAAGGTCTTCCAAGAATAATAGGACTAGAGGTTTTATTCCCCATGTCCATGATTAGAAAATCCACAGGCACAAAAGTCATATGTAACTCTACCATAACATCACTTACTTTTCCCAAAGCATGTTTAATAGAGTCATCAGCAAGTGCTAGTTCAATAGAGCATTTTTCAAGATTTTTCAATTCAAGCACTTCATATAGTTCTTTAGATAAAACAGAGACACTAGATCCTAGATCAAGTATGGCATGGTGTGTCTCTTTTCCAATAGTTACTAGTACCTTAGGTATCCACATATCCCCAAGCTTAGGTGGTATCATAGCCTCTTGGTTGTACCTAGCAATCTTTTCTTTCAAGACATGATTAGCAATATAAGAACCAAAACCTGCTTGGTTAGTGTTGATGGAAGGATCACTTGCAAATTTTTGTAAGATAGATATTAATTCATGCAAGCTACAATTTTCTAAGTCAAGCAAAGGATCCTTGACTTCATTAAGCATTTTAACTTCCTCAACTTCTTCCCAAGCAAGATTCTCATTCCTTTTCTTTAAAGCAAGATTCAAGGCTATTAGGAGGTCATCCTCCCTTCAACATGATTCTTAATATCCCTATCTAAAGGTTCCAGCATAGAAGATATTCTTTCATTCAATTCCCTAGTCAACTTCTTTTTAGATTGGCATAATTCAATATTGTTTCCATTTTCAAAGAGATTAAGGATAAATGAATGCAAATCATTTTTAGTAGGATAGTCCTCCACATAAGTTTGTAGACATAAAGTTGACCTATCCATAGAAGCTTTTAGTTGTTTGATCCCAGTTTCATATTTGGATTCTATAGAATTCCCAAATAAATTTTCCATCAATTATTAGCATGTGAGGGATTTCCAGAAGCAAATTTTCCACTAGTCAATGAGTCTAGAAAACATTTGAGACCAGCCATCTATACCTTTATAGAAGTTTCTTATCACAGTGGCAGGAGTATATTTAATGACACCATTTTTACTAGTGTCCTTAATTCTATACCAAGCAGCATCATGACTCTCCATAGTATTGACCAAAGTTGTTCATTTCAGCACTAGGATTCATTTTAGCAAGTTTTTTTTTGGTATTTTTGATTTTTTATGCAAAACTGAAATAAGTATGATATGATATGCAATGACACTAACAAAACAAATAAATTGCTTTGTAAGTAAAGATGGATAAGATGGTGCTCACGTAGGTGCAACCTCCCCAAGCTTAGGTGTTAGCACAAGTTGGTGACGTTTACTTTGTTGTGAGATGAATGCGATGATGCACACCCTTGGATAAATCTCTCAGCTACGATTCCCGGCAACGGCGCCAGAAAACGTCTTGATGATCCCGAAGAGCAAGTCTTGATGCTGCACAAATAAACGGGATTAGGTTGAGACTCCAAGTGCAGAGTGTATAGTAAGTGGAAGACAGTTTTCCCACGAGGGGTGACTCGAGGGTTTAATATCGAACTCTCGGGGAATCTGAAGTGGTAGATTTATCTTCTTATCCTTCTTTTGGTTACCTACAAAACAAGGTTAGATGTTTTGGTCCTCAACCTCACCTGTGGTTGTCAAGCACAAGGTGTAAGAATGATATCAGGATAGTTATGCAATGCAAACAAGAAATAATATGCAATGATGGTGGATGCAATGGTAAATGATATTTTTGGGTTTTTGAATGATGTATGCAAGATGAAAAGTATTTTTGTATTTTCGGATTTAATGATGGCTGAAAATAGAAAAGTGGTATATGGTGTTGGAAAGGTGTTTCTTATGATTAAAAATGGACTGGGGTTCATGGTTTCACAAATGCACTCTCTCTTATAAAGTGGTAGACAATGGAACACACATAGTTAACATATGAGATTGCAACACAGGGTTTGATAACAAGTTACTTAGATATATGGGCATCACGTCCTAACCTAGAGATCTTTTGGTTATTAACCTCTCTTATACTCCACAAGATGCGAACTAAATCATAACACCTCAGTAATTAAGATAACTCAGAGTATAGCATTAAGTATCATGACATGAAGTGAAAATAAGAACATGCTAGATCTATTCATGGAGTAGTGGCAATGGTCACGCCCACATCCCGGTAGCATGGTATTTTAGTTTATCCCTAGTGAGGTAACAAATTAAGGTAAAGATACCAAAGTGGATCGCAGAACTTTCTCTCACGTTCACTGCACTAGCCACCCCCCGTTACTCCAACTAATGCACACGTTCCCCCACACACGCTCTCATAAACATGCTTGATCAAAACAAGTAGACAAGAACGGGGTACATAATATGCATCTATACTCATAACTGAAACAAACATTGCAATCTCAAACATATATTAACTCATAAAAATCCACCACAAAGGTATTACAACGGTGACCGTAATCATGCTCAGCAGCTCATATGGTGCTAATTAGTGAAGCTCAAGAGAGGAGAGATACATAAGTTACTTCCACAAACCCATAGTCCAGAGGTGGACTACTCCCCTTCATCATGGAGACGGTGGAGAAGTCGATGGAGAAGGTGGAGACCACGCCGGCAACGCCCGCCGGAGTTTTCCCCCTCCAATCTGCAGCTCCTGATCTCCGTTTCGGTGTTTCTGTGTTTGTACGGCGCTCCTTCCAGAGAACGTCGGGGGACCTTTTTTATAGACGTTTTTAGGTCAAACTATGTCGGTGGAGCGAAGATCGACGGCAACGGAGCCACGAGGGCCAAACGAGTGGGCCCACGCGGCCACAGTACCTGGCCACGTGGGCCACCCCCGTTTGGTCCTCGGACCTCCGTTTGTTCGCTTCCTTCGCCCACAGTCTTCTTCCTTCCAAATATTGACGCCCGTAAATTTTCCAGGTGATTTCGTTGACGTTTGGGTCCCTGAAACATTAAAATAAGAAAACGGGGTTTTCTGCCTGTGCAGGGTTAATTCCATAAAAATAGGAAATCATTGAGATATTCCCAAATCATGATAAAACATTGATATAACCCTTATATGATGCAAATATGATTGGAATATAAGCAATTAAAGTGCAAAGTTCATGTATGCATTTTACATGCATCACACACTCTAATGTGCATTGATTGATTTCAGGTTTATCATCTCTTTGACAGCATGAAAGATTGCATATATAAATTGTTTACATAATATCCTGTAATCTGCTTTGAATTCTGAAAACAACAGATTGCGGAAGTTCCTCGGATTTGCGGAAGTTCCGGGGTCGGAAGTTCCGAGTGAACTTCCGCTCCTTGTTCTGCAGCTTAGTAATTTGCTCTCGGGTTGTTCTCACTTCATAACGGAAGTTGCTCGGAAGTTGGCCCGGAAGTTCCGGTGGTGCGGAACTTCCGCCCTTTGTCTCGGAAGTTCCGGCCCTGTGCGTTTGCGGCCCCGCGCTGAGAAGACTGGAGATTTCTGCGCTCCGGAAGTCCGCCCATCTCAGCGGAAGTTCTGGCCCTGCGCAGAGAAGCTCCCCAACGGCCAGAATTTGGAGAGTATAAAAAGGGGTCTTCTCTAGAAGATAAGCTTGATTCCTCACTCTCTCTCACCATTGTTGCAAGCTTCAATCTACTAGTGCTCCCACTCCAACCACTCAAACTCGTTGATACTTTGAGGATGAAGAGGAGCCCTAGATCCACATCTCCACCGAGCCGATTGTCTACATCGACCTAGTCACTTGTAATCTGTGTAACTTGATACATGATACCTAGAAGATACTTGTGATTCTTGTGGCTTTGGTAGCCACAAGGATTAGCCGGGAGCCTCCATTAAGTTGTGGAGACGCGACCCGGCCTTGTGATTCTTGTGGCTTTGGGAGCCACGGGAATTTGGTGAGAGCCTCCAATTCGTTGTGGAGTGTGCCTCATCCTTGTAAAGGTTTGTTGCCGACCTCGAGGGCATCATATAGTGGCTCGTGGATCTCCTCATTGGAGGATAACACGAGGGAGATACGGTGTGCCAAATCAAGGCTATTCGGAGTTCACTTTGTGACTCCGCACAGCTCCAACGGAGACGTAGCTTCCATTGGGAAGTGAACTTCGGTAGAACATCTCCGCGTCACCGTGTGGTTATCTCTTACCCTTCCTTTAATTACTTGTATTGCTAGCTTATCTTGTGTAGAATATCTTGCTAGCTTGTTTATTGCTCATCATATAGGATTGTTCACCTAGTTGCATATCTAGAGAACTTATATTTAGCAATTCCCAAATTTGTATTAAAAGAAAAAGAAAATTTGTAGTTGCCTATTCACCCCCCTCTAGTCAACCTACTCGATCCTTTCAATAACAGTGGAAAAGTAGTTCGGATCTTGTAGGCAAATCAACAAACAAGTATGGTGCACTACCAGAAACTATAGTGTTTCTAAAGTTACCCGTATTTCTCTACATAATATTAGAAGCACAGGGAATATCCATAAAATCCATCACCATCAGGTCGGCCATGTCGTGTCTGTGGGGAGGAGAGACAGATGGTGTCGTAAATGTGAGTTGCCTTTATGGTTCAATCTCTGCACTTCCTGGCCGAGTTTCTATACGCACTTTGGCGCTGGGCATGTGAGTTTCTTGCTCGCCATAGTTGTATGTACTGTATGAGTCTTCAACTAATCAGCGTCGCTCGAGATGACATCGGCGCAGCGCAAGTGCAGCCGCCGGACAGCGCGCGGAGGTCGCTGTCTTTGGCGTGCAGCGACCGCGCCTGATTAGCCTCCGCCGGCTTGAGAGCTGGTCGTCATAGGCGCATAGATGGGCTGGGTGGGTCCGCCGCCTGCCGTACGGGCAGGGGATCAGTGTATGGCCGGTCGCGTCAGATGCAGGTGATGGGTTGAATGGCGGGACCTTGCGGAGGACCTGGGCGATGACGTCTGCCTCGATTCCTTAGGGACAGCCTGGACGCGTAGGCGGTGGAGGGTGGCAGGCCGTGTCTCGTCGCAGGAGGATCTCACCGGAGGAGGAGAACGAAGCGGCGGGGTCGCGCAGCGGCAGCTGAGTTCCGTGCGTGAGGAGCAGAGGAGAACGAAGAATCGCAAGTGCGTTGTGTTACAGGGAAAATAACCGAACCGGTAAGTCTCACTTGGCGGTGGCAAAGGGCATAATTAGCCTAACGATAAGGGGTAAAACCGGAAAGTGAAAAACGCACCATCACCTCAAGACATATTATATAGTAAGAATAGTTAGATTCGGACATGTGCAACAATATTTTAAAAAAAGAAGCCCCGAAACTATGGGCCAGATCTTTTGCGGTTAACAAATTAAGCCGCCCCCTCCCCCCTACTACCATAAGCCGCCCAACTTATGTTTACGAATTTCTAAACTTGTTGTCTTAAATTTAGAATCCTCCAAGTAATAATCTCACTGGCTTACGAGAGAAGATGGTAAGAGGTCAGCTATTTTAATCCCGCTAAAAGAACTGGGTCTAGATGTATTTGCCCAATCTGGTCGTCAAATGGACATGGGTCCCGCCGCTAAAGTTTTGTGTAATTAACAAGTCTAATTTAGCATAATAATTAAACACGACAGCCACTTTTTTATAAAACGAATGTGGTAGGGGAAGCCCTACATCTTTTTTCTTTTTAAATAATAAGAACCCAAATCCACGTCCATGAGGACTTAAACCTGGGTGGCTGGGTTGTACATCCACTTACCTAACGAAGTGAGCTGGGCTCACTTCTTAACACGGCACCCATTGATCATCGTCATTCGTCGTATCGTGCCGCTCGCTTCTGCTCCGAAACGAGCGCTGCCACGAAGGAAGCATCTATGCCGACATTGTTTCTTCTTATCCATGGATCTTTGAAATCCTTCGCTTGATCCATGTGGGTTTTGTTTCAATGTAGTGGATCAATGTGCCGATGGTTAAACTAATCGACTATTGGGACTAAATTCATGTTTTATAGTAGCTGAATATATTACGGAAATTTAAATTGGCTCCCGAGATCATATGCTCTTGGTCGAATAACGTTTTTAAAAGACTAGTAAAACATTTAAAAAATTGGAGACGAATATATACAAATGTTTTACATATGTACCAAGTTTCCTAGTGAAATGACATCATGCTTGTTCTTGTGCAAAAAAGACCAATCAGTGGCCAAAATGGGATATCAAAAATATGTTTATAGATCATTGATTTTTTTTTGCATAGAGCATCACACATGTCATTTCATCAGGAAACTTGGCACGAATTTAGGAAACATATATATGTTCGCCATCAATTTTTATAGAAATATTTTACTATTTTTATATGTTTTTATTTTACGAGGATCATATGAGCTCGAAAGCCAAAATGCCTTCCTCAGTATAGTCACTTAATCTTGTTGTCGTTTATCACCCAAAATCCATGTAGGAGGGCATCAGATGCACTTTCAGATTTTGTTGATTTAGTTGTCATTCTGTATTCATCAAGTGGGGTTTTACCCCTGGGTTTTGTACTCCTGTTGCGGCTTTCTTAATTGGAAGCTGGGGTTGTGCCCTACATTCGAAAAATAGTCAGGGAAAATTAACCAAAAGAACATGAGCAACAGCAATGAGGGAGGCCAAATGGATAAATTACTCGTTGAAAACTCATGCACTCTGGAGTTCTCTATTTAGTCACACCTAAATGGCTTGTTAATCACCATTGAACTGAATAATAAAGGCTTAATTCACACATATCATGATTTCTCCTGAGAGGAGTTAAGTTGGTGGTCTTGTTTTGAGCAGCTTAGCACACGAAAAAAAGAGTAAAACATGAGTTCTTTAGCTTGCAAAGCGTACTGTTTTACTTCTTCCAATCCACGTTGAGTATTTTTTTAATGAAACATAGTACAGATGCACACGCTCACATACACGCACATATACTCACTTGTATGAACGCACACACGAACACACTACCCTATGAACACTTCCGATATATTGAGCGGCGGGCCGGGTCTGAGATTGACAAAGTCACCACAAGCGTCTTACTATCTACGGGAACACCGCCTCCCACTGAAAGAATATTCCGCCCTAATGAGAAATACCATTGTCAAACTTGGGCTTAAACTCTGATGGTATAACCACCATTCTAACTATCCAAACACAGGTTGGTTGAGTAATCGATAAAGTTCTCGTTTTCTCACAAAGAAAAATTCTGATGACCTGTACTACTCTAGAAACTTGTATCCAGGCATTTGTTATATTTACGCTCTAATGCCACTAGGATGTTCCATAGATGTTTGGGGATACTATGATAACGACACATATAAAGACACCACAATACATAGAAATATATTAGTTTGGTCAAGTAAAGTGACACGTTTGATTTGGTTATATTAGGTGGAACACATTGTAATAAACTATTTGTAATCATCCCAACCTTTATTTAAAAAGTATTTTTACGGCAAAATCTTTATGTTTAGAAAAATAAACATATAGCGATGATAACTATTAGAATCATAAGAAATTTATATATTATAGTATCTAGATATGAGCCTGATTACAATGTAAATTCTTGTAGTTACAGTGGAAAAGTAGCATCGGAAATAACATAAAAAATATTGTACCAATAAAAAATAGACCATAATTTTGGGCGTAAGATGAGACGAATTAAAATGTTCAGTACAAATAGCTGAGTTGATTGATCTCAACTTTTAATGAAGAACTAACTCTGCTTTCTAAATAAATCCATCATAAATATCATAGTCTTTACAACAAAAATGTACTTCAGAAGAATAAAGTAGTATAGCAGACCAATACATAGCTGCCTCACATCCAATACAATATTAAGACACTCTATTGTGCCAACCATCTCCATTTTGCGTAGAAAATCATGAATCATCTTCTAATAAAGACATAATCAATTAAGTTTTTTATATTTTTATTTGATTATAAGTTGGTTCATTTATGTACACAACACAATCAATTCAATAATAGAATATACAACTTGTGTACCCAAACTTACATTGGAAACTCATATGTTTCCTCTCTCGATTCAAAATTGTATGAATTATAGACATGACACTAGTTTCAAACATTTGTTAGTCAATACCACACAAAATGGACAAAACTGTAAAAAGGAAAAATAAAATTAAGGAAAAGATGATAGTGAGGCATATTTGAAAAAACAATAAGATCAAATTAAATATTTAAATAATTAAAGTATTTGATCTTTGTTATGTTTTTAATTTAAAATGTAAGTTTAGAAGTATATTTGAGTGAAAGTGCCTACCTAAATCAAGAGTTTAACTTCATTTTTTATCCATTTCTTGATTTTTGAAGACTACATAGCTTTCAATATTTTTTCAATATTTTACCATTTTCAAATATTTCTCTTACCTTGCGCAATATAAAACTAATCTTTATTCATTTTCACCATTTTCTACATTTATAGTATGTTTGATATTTTCCTGTTTTCTTTATCCCTCTATTTACTCAGTTGCCACATATGCTAAACCCTTGCCACATTATTCGTCCTTTATGCCCTTGATTAAGGCTAGGGACTAGACCTGCTAGGTACTAAAATTTATCAACCTTGTCCACTTTTGGAGTCGAGGGGTGGAAAATAAACTCGTTGATATAAGGTTGATTTGTTTCCTAAGTATATATATGATTTGTCGGAATATTTTATATTACATGCATGCTTTTAAATAAACAATGAATTGTAATGTTGGGGTCAAATTTGCAACTAGGAATGAACAATCCCTCTTTGAAGCCTACACTAACATATAGAAAAACTATATAAATTGCAACTTCTAAATTGTCACTAATCGGACTGATATACATGTTTGCACAGAAATAATCAGCGGCGGAGCCATAAACCGAGGTTGCTGCGAAGCCAAAGAAGTTAACCAGTGCATGAATGAGCCAAAGTGTGTAAATCTTAACATTTTGTTGTTGGAACGAACATTTTTTTGCGAAGGAGCCTTAATTCTATATTAATCATACACCAACATTATAAGAAAACCCCTGAAGAAAAGAAAATATAATCCAGCCCCTGGGAAGTCCTCAATCCTCTCCACCACACATATGTTGAAAACCGTTCCGCAAGTTATGTTGTCGCCTAAATAACAAAGTAGTATCCATTCCCCGCAAAAAAAGTAGTACCCATGCAGGCAGCTACTCTCGAAAACAAAGTATCCATGTAGTCAGCCAGAAGGTCGTTGATCTCTATCGGGGAGTGTCAGAGATGTTGATCCCTAATGATCCACGACTCGGAGAAGAAGACAGTGGTGGGTTGGTCCATCCGAATAAACTCATCTGGCGGTTGAGGGACTAAGAATTTTCTTCAAAATCATGCTAAGGTTTGTTGGTAAAATTTAAATTACATGTATGTACCCACACATAGCCAAATCAACAACCATTGGTAGTATGGGGAACACATTTGCTGACTAAAGAGTCCATCAAGCTTATTGCGTATTCTTTCTTCTGTCTGACAGGGTTCAAATCGTATTTCAAGATTTACTTTGATCATCGACTAATTATACACAAAATGATACCACTGAAAGTATATTCCAATTCTTATTTTATGACATATCTTTTATGGTATTTATATGGTATAACTGATATTCTGTCGGCCAAATTTGATTGTCAAAGTTAGATTTGAAATGCGGGCGGATCTATAACTGAAATACGGAACATAGATTCATTGTATTAAACCTTGCGAGCTATTTGTATAGAATATAAAACTTGGAGTGTAAGAAGCCTCGTGAAGAGATAAGATAGGTTCAGGTTGCAAATACTAAAGTACCATATATAACATAGCCGTTATACTCCCTCCTTTTCTGAATGTAGGGTGTATAGTTTTCTTACACGGATATTAAGACATGGGAATTTGGTGTATAGTGGACTCATTTGCCCTTATAGAAAATCGGGAGAGTAGAATCCCTAGCAACAACAAATTGAAAACAATCCGTCAAATATCTATAGGGGTTAAATTGTTCAAAAATCACAATACACATTATATTTTGGCGTTTTGCTAAAAAAATATACACAAGAGGAGTATATTCTAACATGTTTGTATAGGATGATCAATGGCGCCCCGAATTTGAGGTTGTTAAGGG